>CM009596.1:5353155-5364597 GCA_002993905.1 Miscanthus sacchariflorus
GGTGGGGGTGGGCGTGCGCAGGATGCGGCGGGGGCTCGTTGCCGACCACTGGCGAGCTGCGGCGCATCTCTTGCACGGGAGGCGGCGCGTGAGAGCAGGGGCTCTTGCGTGTGGATGACTGGACGTGTTGTGGCGGCTGTGTAGGGTTACGGGACAAGAAAGACAGCAGGCGTGAGGAGCGGCCGAGTGGTCAGGTGGGTTGGGCCGTATCGGACTGACGTATCGGACGAGCCTAACGTATCTAAGAAGAGTATCTGAATTATAGTTGATTTATTTTTTTACGGATACTTCGCTGATACGTATCCAACATGTATCCATGCCGTATCGGTATCGGATACGTATCCGATACCGAATACGTCCCTTCCTTGGCGTATCGGGGTAACGTAGCTGACGAGGTATGCAGCATGTTGCGCTTTCATGAACACTATTGCAGTATAAAGTAGTGCAATCACTCCCTGTTTCAAACAATTAGTAGTAACTGATTCAAACAAGTATTAGTGTTCAAATTCAAATAATTACTCCTACTACAACTGCTGCTGCTACTACTGCTGTTGCTGCTGCTACTCCTAATGCTATTACCACTACAACTACTATTACAACTGTTCCTAAATCTGAATCCAGTCAACTCCTGGATTAGTCGCACTGTAATTTTGAAATGACCATGATTATGTCTTGTATGCTCAAAAAATACCGCAGCTGAAGAAGCAATAATCTGAATGTGATTTATATTCGTGAAATTGTGTCTTCTCACTCCCTTATAAGTTGTATGTTGGAACTTGTACTTCATTAGACTATTGATTCTGTCATTTTTTAGGAACTTTTGCTGCTACCAGCCGATCACAGTACTAATGGATGTGCAACCAACCGATTCAGTGGTCATGACCTAATGGCTGTATGGTTGTGGATTTTGAGCTTTTGCCCAGTGTTTGTTGGTTTTCATGGACATGTGCTATGCTAAACTTTTGAGCATCAGCTAGGATTAGCCTTGCTTTTGATCATCAGATACTTCAAACAATGACTAGTTTGATGTTAAGTGACATTACATGTAAATGTACTTGTTCGATAAATGAATCAATGTATGGATAATGTGATCACTTTTGATGTCACCACTTTTGTGTACGTGAATCAAGGTATGGCTAATGTTTGATCATTAGCTATACCTTCAGACCAGCTTTTATTTTTTTTATCTGTTTACAATTGAGCCCGTCGAAGTGTTGGTTGCTAAAAATTATTATAGCATTGAATTGTCGGTCGCTAAAAACTCTAACATGTTGTTGGTTGCAAAAAGTAGGACCGTCGAACTGTCGGTCGCTAAAGATCATGTCTGTTGCTATTTACTTGTAGCGACGCCTTTAGTAGCAACTGCAGGGGTCCGTTGCTATATGATTTATGATTTAGCAACTGACCGTCCGTCGCTATACACCCCTTTCAGCAACTCCAAGTCTGTCGCTGTTTTAAGGTTAGTGGTGTAGTGACCACGTTGATATTCGATGTCGTTTGAAAATTCTAAATTTTGAATTTTAAAATCTAAAAACTTAAAACAGACATTCGTGACTCTAAAGGCTTCAAATAAAAGATCTATTAACTATAAAGCTTTACATCACATTGACCTTTATAATTTTGGTATAAAATTTTGGGGCTCTTGCTTTCTTACCACTGTTTTGTATTCAATTGTGGTTTTGCCTTTGATGTTTTTTTTAACATTGTGAATTTACCCCTGCATTTTCAAAACAAAGAACCACTTTACCCCTATTCCGTTACCACCCCTAACGGTGTTAACTTTTGTACAAAAGAACAAATATGTCCACGTGACTTTGCCCCTAGTTTTTTATGGCTATTTGTGATTTTACCCCTTTGGAATAAGACATTTATATTGTATTTTGATAAAAATAGTTAGATTTGATCAAATATATTTGGCACAATTTGTACACATTTATTTGACTCAGACTAATTTGAAACCATCTCTACAAAGTACAGATAAATGAGGGGACATGTTGCATGGTCTTCCACTCTACGGTCTTTCCCGAAGTGAGCTTCAAAATGACCATGCCAGCACCAATAACACATGCATGAGACTCATTTCTCATCAGCAAGGCTCCAGTCCCACCTACCTTGCAAGAAGAAAATAAAGAAACATTAGCATATACATGAATATTAGCCCCAGTATCAATCCACCACTCAGCCAAATGGCAAACTAAAAAAACAGTAGGTAAAGAATTACCATATCTAGATGTTCCTGTTTCAGTTTCGCTAACAACCATGTTTGCATACTTCTTGTTCAACTTCTATTTGCACTCGTTGCACTCACTGGCCTAATGACCAGGATTGTCGTGAATGTAGTAGTTCCCTTTGTTCTTCTTATTATTAAATGTGCTGTTTGATTAGCCTTCTATATATTCTCTTCCTTGTTGATCTTCTTGTTGTAAGAAGCACTAGAGTTTTTCTTTTGCACCAATTTGGCACTAGAAGGGTTAATTCCTGTCCTGTGAGTGGCGTTTGTCCTCGCCTTCTCCTCAGCATCAAGAGACCAAATGAGGCCAGCAACATTGAACTCTTGTCTCTTGTGTTTTAGAGAAATAGCAAATTAAAGTCCATCCAAAAAGGTGGTAACTTAGTGATAATACTGCTAGCCACGATCTGGTCAGGCAACCCACATGAAAAATGCTCGAGTTCCTTTGTTAGTGCCTGTATCCTATTAATTTATTCAACCACAAATCGGTTATCAACAATTTTGTAGTCATACAGCTACTCCATTACATACAACTCACTACCGGCATCGACAACACTAAACTTTGCCTCAAGTGTCCCACATCTCTTTGCTAGGCAACAATGGCATGCAAATGTCCACAATGTTTTCAGCAAGAACGTTAACCACAACGCCTCAAACAAGATATTGGCCGCATGTGTCCTAAACTTGTCTCAGACTCTAGTATTGGTCCAAACGACTTTCCCACTTCATACGCCGACATGGCACGTTGACTCAGCCTGGACGTTGATTTGACATGTTGGATCTAGTGCCTAAACTTGCGCAACAGTGAATGCCATATTGCCATCTAGGTCCCCAACTTGCAAAGTTACATATTTCGGTCCCAAACTTCCAAATTTACACATGTAGGTCCAAACTTGCAAAATGGATGTCACGAGGTAACTAAACTTGTGGTGTTGTCTAGGTCCCTGACTTCCAAAAATATAGATTCAGATCCCTAAACTTGCTAATCGGCCCTGTTCGCTTATCTTATAATCCGTCTTTTTCAGCTTGTTTTTTCAGCCGGAACAGTGTTTCACAACAAATCAGCTGGAACAGTGTTTTTGCTTGTTTTTTCAGCGAAGCGAACGGGGCCTGCGTGGTTGCTAACTGTGCACTTAGCTTGTGGTCCCACATGTTGTCCTCTCTCTCTCTCTCATGTACTTCCCCACTCCCTTTCATGCTAGCGCCGCCACTCTCTCTTGCACTATCGCAGCCTGCTCCAGCACCAATAGCAGCCCACCAACATCAACTGGAATGTCTCCGAGCAGGAGAAGTAGCACCACCACTAGGACCAAGTGACGACAGCTGATCTCCACATGCTCCTTCCTATCCTCCACACACTCCTATCCTTCACACACTCTGGGCGAGCTTGGCCATAGCCAAGGCTCAATGGTGGTTGGCCATGGGCGATTCAAGCTCCTCACCCTCATGTCTATTAGTGTCTATCAGTAGCCATGCAGGTGGGCCCACATGCCCGGTGAGAGAACTAGCTTACCTTGCGGACCCGAAATGAGAAAATTGTGATAGAACCAATATCAATGCCACTAATGAGTCCATTTGTTCACTATGTTTGATCCAGAAACATGTCACCAATCTGGTACTGTAAAGTGTAGCAACCAAACTGGCAAACAACAACCTCCCTGTCGATGTTACCCTTCTTGGCTTGATAATGCGTACAATGGAGCCATAGGAAGGCGTTAATGTCAACCACAACACCCTAGAGCAGCAGTCCCACACAAAAATTGAAAGATTCATGAAACACTCGGGGGTAAGTTGATGGAAGTAGACATTAAACTTGGCCAAAATCTCATACAGAATTGGCTCAAGAGGAAATCAAATCCTCACCAAGAAGTTTCTAAATACAACCACCTCACTATCGTGAGGCGCCGAAACATCTTTGCCACCCAAAGACCTCGCATCGATAATGTGTATCTAGCCGCGCTTTGCATAAACCTTGAGCTCTGTCTAAGTTACGAGCGAGTTCCCCAACTCGTAAGAGATACCAACAGCAATAGAAGTCTGTTCAGCATCAGACTCTTAGGTTTGTTTGGTTTAGACCCTGGATGGGTTGCCTGGCAATTTCATTCGTCTATAAGTTGCCTGTGATTGAAAGTTTTTTGCCTACTTAGGCACTTGCAAATCAACAATGTCTGGTTGGTGTCTGTTATGGCAGGTGGAGCCGGCCAGGGGCCCACGCGGCACTGTGCGTGTGAACAGTACCAGGTCAGATTAGATTAGATTGGTTTGGTTTGTTAGAAAAGAGATAAATTAGATTGATTTGGTTAGGATATTACTTAGGGATCAAGTAAGTTGTCTCTATAAAAGAGACCATCATGTATCGGTTAGAGTCAAGCAAGAAGAAATCCTAAGATAGTTCCCGAGTAAATGGAGGCTATCCGGGTCTCTTTGCTAATCTATCTATCCGTAGCCAATCCATATCAATCTGGTATCAGAGATCTCTGGTTCGATCATGTCCAGCCATCTACCGAGTTCTTCCCACCTGCCGCCGCCGCACACCCACCCGCCGCCACCAGCGTCTTCGTCGGCGCTGNCCACTCTTTGAACCTCCAAATTTGCCACCAGCGTGCATTAACTGCATCGTTAAGACAGCAAGTTAATTAACATTAAGATTTCAAGTGTTGGCATCAAGAAAGACATCAGAGTTTAGAAATGACAAAAATGCTTTGAAAACTGAGTTAGCAAAAATACTTAAGGGCAGCAAGTAACCAAACAAGCACCAAATACTTGACAAACAAAAGAACAGATAAAAATCAAAGTTTTGCATTGCTGAAATCCATGCACATCAAAGTTCTTCTGTTTACACGGTGATAATCTTAGGCAACAAAGCAATATGTCTGCATTACTCGAGCAAACAATCCAATAGGACGTATGCAAAAAAAAAACTAAGCCCAGAACGAAAATATAATCATCGTCACTTGAAGGAAGCTGCCATTTTTATCCTTCTTAAGAAGGTATACATTCAAAAATTCCTTCTTACAAAATAAGCTAAGAAAATAAGAATAAAATCACTGCAGTTTGTAGAACGCAAAGTCAGGGTTGCATGGTTTTGTTTCATGGGCATACAACAAATGCAATAGCAAAACAATATTTCACCTGTGTAGCTACAACCAAAAGGCACAAAATGCACACCAATTAAAACATTTTGTGCAAGCACATGAGTTGATCGAAAACATATAACAGAAAAAAGTCCCCAGGATTGAAATATTGTACCAATACCTAAAAATAATAATAATCGGTAGGAATTTGTGAATTTGTCAGATGATGTGCTCTCTTGCACAGAAAAGGAAACATAGCTAAGTATGCAAAGAGCTTATAGTGGTTGAAAAGTCCAATAAACAACATTTTGAGTCTGTAAGATCTAAAGAGGGTTACAAAAAAAAAAGTTTAACTATACCGTTAAGACAGTCTCCACACAAGATTTCTTCGTCTGGGGGTGCATATCCGTAGGAATCTGCAGTACAAGAGATTAAAGAACTCAGTAAAATGACAGACTAAATGATACTCCGTGTTGGTTGACCAGTGCAAGATGATACATATCAGGTAGTCAAAAATTTTCATTTAAGTTACTAAAATGATACGAGGAACCAAAATTTTAAAGCTCCAAAATCTGGCAGCCAGTTGTTAACACGCTATTTGAACTAGAGCACAGAAATCCTGCAATCCTTTATAAAATTCAGGCAAACTAAACATTTTCAATTGACAAAATTTTACTATAGGTTCTGTTTGGTCCCAAGAATTGGGATGACTGAACTGTATTGGCTCTCCAATTCAAACACAGGGCTGAAATGAACTGCTCTCTAATTCTAATTTATGTGTTTGATTGCTAAAAGATTAGCACTCTGAAATAGAATCACAACTGGACCTGGTGTACCCTCCTTTCGTCTTTGTTAACTTTTGGTTTGTGGGCTCCATGGCCAAACAGCCTGAACTCCAGGACCCCTCTCCCTCCATGATAAAACTCCAGGATCTCCTCCACAGCCAAGCTCAAGCCAAGGCCATGAGTTCTAGCAGCTTCTAGCCCAGCTCGTTCTCATGCAAAATGTGCCATACGATTCACCTGACAGCAGTGGCGATGGCCCGTGGTGACCATGAAGATCATGTCATGGTGGCCATGGAGGTCGCCCCAGCAATGGCAGACATGGATTTCGCCATGCAGTTCCAGAGACTAATCATGAACCTTGCCCCTGAACCGAATTCAAGTAGCCAGAGTACGGATGAGATTGTGGTCTGTGGAAAATGAGCAGAACAGAAACAGGAAATTGTCCTGGGAGAGAGGAGGCAACAGTGGCCATGCCAGGACCTCAGGGCTCATGCAGCTCGTGCCCAGCAGCCATAGAGCTTCATTCCTATGGTGGCAGTCATGGACCCCACCTACACTGCGGCCACGGCCATGGATTTTGGCACGTTCGCAACCATGGAGCTCATCCCCATGGTGGTCTTATAGATCGTTAGGCAGTCAATGGAGGTGCACTCAAACTACACGAAGGAATCGGCAGCAACTAGTGGCCCATGATGGTGCTTGATGGCAATAGATGGTGACAAGAGTCCGGCAATGATCAGAGGGGGGCACAGGACAAACTCATCATTTCCAGTGAAATCAGGGGTCAGGCACAAAATCTGAGGGGCTGAGGTCCAAATCATGGAGGCCCCCTTCTAGTTGTCCTCCAATTCAGCCTTAAATAGGTTGTAATTGTAATTCCAATTCCCAGGGCAACCAAACAGAAGAAGAATTAGACACGCCATAATTCCAATTCACCAACTCCGAGTCCAATTGTGCAAACCAAACAAGGCCTAATAGCTAATATCATACAAAGATGCAACAGTGCTATTATAAAAATAAATAGTGCACTCAATTAGACATCTAGCAAGGGAATGAGCATCTGACTGCCAAAGAGATTCACACTTTGTACACGTAAAAACTTCAGCTACTATAAGCATAAAACCAAAATAATAGCTAGAACCCTCTGGGACGTGTTGACTAATACCCTGTGGAAATGTGAAGGATGGCATCCAACTTCTAGCATGAAAAGGGCCAAATAAACCCCTTCAAATTATCCTTACTTTTTTCTTGTGACATGGTTAATAGCTTAATCAGCACCTCAAAAAAATCTCACTTATCACCCTAGGTTGAAACATGTGTCCATTTAAATTTAAATGATGACAATGTTGTAAATTTAAATAATGACTCGATGAAGCATGGCAAGGAGTATACATGGCAATTCAAGGAGTACACATGGCAATTCATTGTTATTTCAACTACATATGGTACAAAGACTACTGGAGTTTCTTAAATATATATATTGGGCTAATTAACTCCCCAACAAGCACAATTATCAGCCAGACTACCAATGAACACAACAGCATGACACATGGAAACCACAACCAAATGTGTCCAGAATATTTCAAAAGCATCATGCGTTGAAACAATTCCTTAATTTAAAAAAAACCATGGAATTCAGATTTTTAGAAACTGCATACCCCACGTCCATTGTCTGTTACACTAACAGAATTGTCATCATGAAGAACTACATCAATCTTAGAAGCATGCCCCGCTTGAGCTTCATCCACAGCATTATCCAAGATTTCGTAAACCTATTATAGACAAACCAAAACAATGACCAAACAAGACATAAAGTAGAACGCCTTAAAATAAACGCAGAAACAGAAGCATAATATCGCAATTGATATACCAGATGATGCAATCCGCGTGGTCCTGTGCTCCCAATGTACATACCAGGCCTTCTGCGAACTCCATCTAATGCTTCTAGGACCTAAAAAAATACCAATTGAGCGTAAATAACTCCAGTAAAGATCGTTAAGTTCTATACTACACTAGCAAATAACTCCAGTGAGTGGCAGCATTGATAAACTAATAACACATTGTTAGCTTATTGACAGTAATGTTGAGTTTCACAATCCAGAAATACTCATGCCAATTCCCATGTGCCTTTCTCTGAAGAATTGTAAAATTACACATGTCCATGAACAATACACGGAAATCCTTTTTTCTCCTGCTCCGATGGCAATTATATATACAACCAATGCCTAACTTGTATGTATATCTTCAGGTTCAGATGCTATATTGTTAATCAAAGATTTGGGATCTTCAGGTTCAGATGCTATTGTTAAAAAAAATATTTGAGGAATGAACCGAATCCTCATTAATTAAGTTTTTTTTACCACTTGTATGTTCTCACCACTATGTTGTGGTTCTAAGTGTGGAACTGAAAAGAAATTGCAGCAATAATCACCTGGACATTGGCAGCAGTGTACTCGGCGGCCACCCGCTTCTCGTGCATCGCCTCAGACGCCGTCGTTGAGGCCATGAACGCACGCACCGGGACCCCATTGCGTCGCAGGGCCGCCGCCGACACAACCCTACAGTAGGAGAGGGGGATAGCACCATATCATTAACCGTCCAGCTCCAGCGAGGGAGGTGGTGGGAAGCGGGAGGACATACCTGGGCCCGAAGAGGAGCCGAGGGACGGCGGCGGTGGAGCGGGGCGAGGGGAGCATGCGGGAGGGGAAGGGGCCGGCGCCAATGGAGAGGAGGCAGCGGAGGAGCGCGCGGAGGTGCGGGGAGGGAGGAGTCGGCCGGAGGAGTAGCGCCATCCGCGTCGGCGAGCCCTCGCGCTCGCGGGCTCCTTGGTCTTGGCTTGCCGGCCGCCTACTTGTGGCTGAGAGCAGCCGGGGGCAGGAGGGGCTGGGGTTTAGAGGGGAGGAGGTGCGGGTAGTGGATGAGGAGCTCGCGACATCGCGAGGGCGAGGACGAGGACGAGGGTTTAGGGCGCCTCGGATTTTTACGAGGGGGCTTTGCTTCCGGTGAGGGCATGGGCCAACTAGCGACTGGTGTTCACAGGCCGCCCGCTGCAAATGTGTAGTGTCCTTCTATGAATGACATAAGCAACAATTTCTCAGTAACAATGCCATTTTAAGACTGCCAGCTGCATCTTATAGAGCTACAAGTTTTCTTCCAAAACAACCTGATCCTTTAACCTGAAACACTGCAACACTGAAAATCTTAAATGCAAGAAACATGTAAAGCATGAACAGAAGTACTCGTGCCTATCTTTGTACTAAGAAGCACTATTGCCTATCTTTGTACTGAGACCACCCAGAATCAATTATGTAAACGTGCATACAACTACAACTAATTAGTTATTAGTCTAACTAATTAAAAATTTTAGGTGACTAAAGTTTAGTCAAGTCCTGATTGGATACATGGACCGCAGAGAGAAACTTACAACTAGTTAGGTTAGAATAAAAATGAGTCACCTGTTTAACAGCATGTTCGTTTGGCTGTAGCTTGTCGTAAA
Source organism: Miscanthus sacchariflorus (assembly GCA_002993905.1). NCBI lineage: Eukaryota > Viridiplantae > Streptophyta > Magnoliopsida > Poales > Poaceae > Miscanthus > Miscanthus sacchariflorus. The sequence goes on from CM009596.1 coordinate 5,362,741, forward strand.
CGATCGTAAATTTCTAGCCGAAACAGTATTTTTTTCTCACACAAACCAGCCAGCAGTACTTCTTCACGAACCAGCAACGAAACGAACCAGCCAATCGAACATGTTGTTAAATGATCTAGGACTAGACTTTAGTGACTAACCTTTAGCCTTGTGAGCCAAACAGAACCTGTCTCTGCCACAAGGTCCTTTGTCAGCATCCTATAATAAGAGGTCTACAAGTTAGTGAGTTCAACTAAGAGAGCATTATTAGGCTAACAGTGGTATGCACGTTACTGTCTACACCGTAGAGGTTGGGATTTTAAATGTTTAGATATCTAGAAAGATAAGCATATCATTAACCTGCTGGTACTACACTAGTATCCAACAGAGATACTTTTTTCTTTGAAACTATAATCCAATAGAAACATAGGTGAGCGTGAGACAAATGATAAAAAGACTTAACAAATGACGAAGAAAGATTAAAGTTACAATTTCAGAATATGCAGTGAAATACATTGTACAACATTTCTAGTGAACCAACAGCTAGTGCACTAACCTGTCAATCATCTACTTCTTCATCTGATTCAAACATACCATGCCTGGTCATTGGTTCATCTGCATTGAACAAAACAAATATATTAAACCACTATTGTAAACAAAACCGGCTTTGCAATATGTATCTTAAATATGACAATCACCTTCTTCTGCATCATTAAAGCCAATCAACCAATCTTTCGCATAGACTAACGCTTCAAGAGTTTCCGGAGAGAGAAATGTCCTATTTTTGCCAAGTATCCTTCCAGCAGCACTAAAAACAGATTCTGAGGACATTGTGTTGATAGGAATTGACAAGAAGTCACTGGCCATCAAAGACAAGATAGGATAGGCATCCGAGTTTTTCTTCCACCATGCTAGAACATTAAAGTTCTATGTCGGTCTCACAACTACTCTAGGATCATCCAAATAAATATCCAATTCTGATCTTTTTTGAGCGAGTACTCGAGTTTTGTGATGAAAATTGAGCAAATGCAAGCTCTACACGCCATTTGCCACGAAGTCCAGAAGAACTCAAATCGCCGTGACTTAAAACTTCCTCTTCATATGAAACGAAGACAGGACCGGTGTTGTTCCTCACAATCCTCTTATACTCTAGATAATATTTCTTCAAGTATTGCCTAAGCTTTCCCATCTTCGCTTTCGCTTATGCATTCTCAACAGTCAAGTAAAAGAACCTGACAAAGTCAGCTTTCATAGATGGATCAAGGACAACAGCTATGAGAAGTATCATACTAGGTGCAGTCCAGTATTTCTTAAACTTGGTATACATAGCTTCAACCAACTCATTGAGCAGTTCATTGGTATTCCACGTCTCATCAAGCAATACATCTCGGACTGCCATCAACATCTTCAGAAAGATCGAGGTGGGCTGTTGGATGCCTATCGGCAGAAAATGCTTTTGTAGCCTCACAGAACTGTTGTAGAAATTCATGCAACGATTCAACTTTCTGCCAATCTTGTTCACTAGGAACATCTTGATCGCTTGGCTTATAAGCTGTACTCACTGCGAATCGCCTTGTTCGCTTGGCTTATAAGCTGTATTTTTTCAGCCAACGAACAATATTTTTCTCTCACAACAAATCAACCAACAGTACTTTCAGCCATGGCTTATCAGCCAAACGAACCGGGCAATTGCTCAGCCGCGAACCTGTTGAGAGCTGCTTTATACTTCAGAGCTTCATTCAACATGTCAAATGTAGCATTCCAGTGGTGGGGAACATCTAGAACCATCCCCGAGTTGCCTTTGAGATCTAATGCCTGAACGATTGAGTTGAATGTTTGCAGACGAGAAGGTGTAGATGTGACAACCTTGATAATGTC
>CM009596.1:5414708-5441792 GCA_002993905.1 Miscanthus sacchariflorus
CACAAATGGTACCGCCTTTCGTGCAAAGATGCCCATCTTTCCGAGCGAACACGTGCAGCACTTGAGTAGGACATACTACACGAGTAGTAACTCTCTTTTTTTTTCAGTGCCGAAGCTGATTAAAAATACCGTAATTCCCCTCCTAAGATTCCAACGCCTTGATTGGCGTCGCCAGCACTAGACTGGTCACAGGCGGGCAAAGATTGGGGGAATATATGGGGGCAAGGCAAGACGCCGGAATCCTCTGATTTTCCAGTAGGTCCATCTCGCATGCCTCCCGAGCTGGATCTGTCGCCTTCGCGCCACGCCGATCCATCCGGCCCTCTCCTCGCAGCGCAACCCCCCACCACACCCCCTTTGTTTAATGAGCTAACCACAACGAGATAGCAATTTAGCAATAAAGAAGAAAAAAACAATGTGTCAATGAAGCTAATGCTTGTTCCCCATCGCACGGGAAGGAATTAGTTTTCTCGAACAGCCGCTATCGTCTTCTGTTGGTTACAACATTATTCAGTATGTTCGTTGATTGGTTTTTGGGCTGATAAGTGCGACTGGTGCTGGTTTGTTGTGAGAGAAAAATACTGTATCATAGCTGATAAGTCCTGGCTGAAAGCATCAAGCGAACATGTTGATTGTATATACAGAAATTCCGAGGTCCACCGCGAAAGTCAGACTGTCAGACCTAGTGTGGAATACAAAAGTTTTTGTAATAGTAATGCTGATTAATTCCTGAATTGCTCGTCACGACCAAAAACAAAATGAACTTCTTGAACTGCGCTAACAGATCGAGGCATCAAGCTGCGATGCGCAAGTTCTCCTGCGCAGCCCTACTCTGCACAATTTGCTGCTAGCCCTGTTTCTCCGTTCGACGAGTGATGCAATGGTCTCTTCTTCTCCTCTTTCCTTTTTTATCTGAACAAAGGACGACCTCCAGCTTAGTACTATCAACTTAATCAGCTTTGTTAACGTGTTATCAGTTTGTGGCCTCCAACTCAACAATGGCTAGGTAGCTAGCACTGCACTGCCAAAGCGGCCGTTGGTGCCGGTCTGCCGGACTTTGTCAAGCTCTGCAGCCATTATCTAATTAAAGCTGCAGCAGCTAGCAGCGCCTGCACGGTGCAGGCTGCAGCAAGCTAAGTTTAGGTCTGAAAAAGGCAAGCAAGAAAAGCAGCGTGTTTGATTAGAATTAGCAAGCTGGCTAGCTAGCCTAGCCAGCACTAAGAAGCTTAGCTAACTTGTGCCTGTCATCCTGTGACAGAGACCCGGCCGCCGAATTAACAAGTGATTAACAGATGCCATGCTAGAGCGGCTGATACAGTGACATCCCTCCCACCGAGACGGAGGGTCCAAATGCATGCATGCCCTGCGTCGTCACTTGACGCTCTCTGCCGAATCGAGAGCTGTTTTGTCCATGGGGAGAGCAGAGAGCTGTCTCGCGTCCTCTCGCTGACACGTACTACCTCTGTCAAAAAAAACATAACTACTGGTTGCGTGTCACATAGAGTAGTTCATATTTGAACTAGTTTGTAGCAAATGATATTCATATTTATGGCTCTAAATTAATTTATTATGAAAAATATATTTTGTAAGTAATCTAGTGATATTTGTTTGATATTATAAATGATTTTTTATTTATAATTAGTCAAACATAAATACTAAAATGTGACACTACATTCATTCTTGGCCGGAGGTAGTACAAGCGTCTTGGTTATCCTGGGGACTGGGGAGGGACTATAGTAACCTTGCGAGAAAGATTTCTGGAGTTGATTAGCGAGCGAGCTGCTCCTAACCTGTCTGCATCATCAGAGTAATCAAAATCATTTGCTTGTCCTCTTGCATGCATGCACCGCACCAACTCGGCTCTTCCACCCTGGCCTGCGCCTGCCGCTGCGTCGGGCGTCGTATACATACACCCGCTTCACCATCTCCCTCTCACTGGCCCCAACAAGGCATCGTCTGATCGCCGTCTCGTCCCCTCCTCCTCTTTCTCCTCTGATCTCCTGAATCCCGATCCCCTCGCTCTGATCGAGTTGGTGTGCGTGTTCATGGGGAACACGCCGTCGTGCATACAGCTGGCGGTGGCGCCCGCGGGGGGCGGCGGCCGCGCCTCGTCGTCGTCGTCGTCACCCTCGGCGGCGGCTGCCAACACCACCAAGGTGATCCACGCGGACGGCACCGTCAAGCGGCTGGCGCGCCCGGTGCGCGCGTCGGAGCTCATGCTCGACCACCCGGGCCAGTTCGTCTGCGACGCCCGCCGCCTCGCCGTCGGCTGCCGCGTCCCCGGCGTGGCCGCCGACGAGCTCCTCCAGCCGCGCCACGCCTACTTCCTCCTGCCCATGGACATGCTCTACTCCGTGCTCACCGACGAGGAGATGGCCGCGCTCTCCGACTCCCACGCCGCCACGGCCGCCGCCTCCGCCTGGAAGAGGATCAGGATCACCACCGCCGCCCACCGCGACCGCCACCACGGCCGCCGGAGCGCGACCGGGGGCCGGAGCCACGCGAAGGACGAGGCCTGCAGCGATGGCGCCAGGGTGTACCCGATGCTCGGCCTGCTCGAGACCGGCGATCTCGGCGCGGATAATAGCAAACGTGAATTACGCGCCGGCCCTGCAGGCAAGTCGGGCGGCGGCGGCGGCGGCGGCGCCGGGCTGAGGCGGCACCGGTCGTGGCAGCCGGTGCTGGACACCATCGAGGAGGTTCCGTGACGCGGCGGGCGGCCGGTTGACCGGCGGGGCGCCGCTGGAGTGAGCAGCTTCGGTTGCGCTGGTGTTAGGCGGGCGGCAGCAAGCTTGAGCTGGCTTCCGAGTGTACAGTAGCTAGCTTCCAGCTATTCTTTTTCTCTTCTCCATTTTTTTTTTGGTAAAGCCATTGGTTTTTGGGTCTACACGCACGACTGGCAAATTGATTGTCAAGTTTTTGTGCTCGGGAAACAAAATAAGAAAATCGAGAGCCTTTTTCGAAGTGAATCATCACTCGAACTATATCCTGAAAATGCATTCCGAATTAGCCTTCTTAAGAATAATATAATAAAATGAGTATCTTAATTTTTTAATGTATACATTGTTTTAAATAAGGTATACAATTTTTGTAGTAATAAACATAAATAATACACAACATGTTATTGATTCTGTTTTTATCTGATCACCATCGGAATTTACTACTGTCTGTAGAAAAGATTTCGACTGCTAGCGCCTCTATTTGCAGCATTATCTGTGGCACGAGAGGAACAAAAGCTTCGACTAGTGTCGCTGAAGACCGGCAAACTTTTTTGGTGACCAATTTCGAACCTTGATAATAGCACATAGGGAAACACCTGATTAAAAATTGTAGGACGATAGAACTGCTACAATTGTAAAATCGTAGATTCTACTCAATTGAATTGTAGAATCAACCCAAATTAACTAATATCGTAAAGTTGTAAAATTGTACAATAGAATCGAGATTTTAACAACTATGCGATGGATATGTTTCACCTGTGAACTTAATAAAGTAGCTTAATTTGTTAGATTTCTTATGGTGAAACCTAGGTTTAACTTTTATTTTTCTAAAAATTATTTTAGGATTAAATGGCAATATTGTTTTAGTGGTAGGATTTAACGTGCTCATGGACACGTACGTGTTTGTAGGGTATGGTTTGTGTGTGCGTATAGGGTTGATGAACGTAGGTATGCGGATACCTCTGTGAAAGTAAAAAAAGCTGTCGCATTTCATTCGCTAGCCAGCCGCCCAGCCAGCACACAGGTTGCAGAGAACATAATAATAGGAGCACGAGCTGTGGGCGACTCAGCAAGATATACGTACATGTTTGCTGAATGCCGAGTGGACCTCAGCTGTACAGGCAACTTGTTATGGAACAACAAAGGGATCATATCTCAAAATGGTCCTTATTTTAGGTCATGTTGCTTTGAAGCAATCAAGCAAACAAGGAAGATATCATATGATATGCCAGTATATTATCTACCTGTAATGACACGTACAACAACTCAACACACCGGTTCTCAATGGTTGCAACTTGCTAGAGAATGAGAGAGAAATAAACTTTCATATATAAGCAAGCCTCCTAATAAACAGGCTATTTTACTGGTTGAAAAAGCTAGCATGTACAATATTTGCAAACAACATTTCTTTAGGAAGAAAGTGTCATGCATTACACTACACTAGGAATTCCTAGGCTGCGAATTTGTCCTAGATTAAACTAACTCCAAGAGCCTCACCGTCTAGTAGCCTATTTATTTTTTTTCTTAACAATAGCCACCAACAGTCTCTTGGGGCCACGTCCACGTTAACTAGTACAACATCTAAGAGTATCTCCGGGAGTTTGATATACTTTACTTGCTAGATTAATAGATATAACAAGTTAATAGAAGTTAAATTTTGTCCTTCTCCGACAATCTCCTACAATAGCGTTCTAAATAATTTTGCATTGGTAACCCCAACTATTTCTAACTAATCAAAACTTTTTTTTAATAGTTTCTTTTTGTCTCTTACCACTTTCTCATCTGAAATCTTTTGTTTTCTTAATTTACTTAATGATGCGTCCAATTTACTCCGATCTCTCGAGAAAAATTTCGGACGGTGAGTGGATACGGAGTTCCTCTTCTACAGAAACTTACGAGTTGGAGAGGATATTTGCCGACTTTTTATTTTTATATATTGCTCTTTTACCAAATTGTTGAAGGGCACTTTTGTCTCTTTTTGCTAAAAATTCAAAATAGGGAGTTGTTTGACAAAGCTCCTAGATGTCTAACCGATTAATGTGCAATTAAAAGATGGAACTCAAATTAATAAAGGCATTATGGTCTTTTCACCGTAGGACTAATTTGTCCCTTTCTAAGGACATCCATAATTTGTTTTAAAAACATTGATTTTAGGCTATGTTTGGATATATGGACTAATTGCTAGCTGACTAAAAGTAGTCAAAATTAGTTCTAGTGTGTCCAATCAGGAGAGCTAATAGATGAGTTAATTTTTTAACTAAGTTTACAACTAATTGTTAATCATTTAGTCCTAACTACTACCTCCGTCCCAAAAAAAACATAATTGTGGTATCCGTGCCGGTCAATAGAGTTCAAATTTGACCAAAGTTTATAGTAAATGATATTAGCATTTATGTCTCTAAATACATTTATTATAAAAATATATTCTATAGCTAATTTAATGGTACTTATTTTTTATTATAAATGTTTATATTTTTTTTATATAAATCTAGTCAAAATTCAGAACGTTTGACACATAATTGCATTCTTTCACGAGGGAGCAGTAACTAAGCCACGTGTATGATAGGGCCGGCTAAACAGATATAAAACCAGGCCCAGTCCAGACGGCTAACGGCCTTCAACCCAATCTCGCGCGCACCACCGATTCTACCCTTTGACTGATTCGTGGTCCCGCTCTTGGATGTCCCAACATTTCAGTGGAATAAGCTCCAACCGTCCACCGTCCCTCTCCTAGTACCCCCGTGCCATCCCAACGAACCGAGACACCGATACGTAGGCCAACCTCTCCGCTGACCCACCTGTCATCACCGAGCCGCCTCGCATCCGTCGTTCCCCTCCTTCCGGCACAACCCCACAACCCAACCCAGCACGCGAGCGGCACGAGAAGGGCTAGGGTTCCGGCGAGGCGAGGAGACGACGAGCACCATGGCGGGGATTCGGTGGCCGCCGGAGGACCCGGAGATCTTCCCTTCCCGAATGGTCGGCGGCGGGGCTTGGGTCCCCGTCGCGCCCCCGGGAGAGATGGCGTCGGACGACGACCGGTCGGTGGCCGCGGACTCGTGGTCGATCAAGAGCGACTACGGCAGCACCCTCGACGACGATCAGCGCTACGCCGACACCGCCGAGGTCCTCCTCGCCTCCTCCTCCGCCTCCTCCGCGGCCGCGCCCTCCGCGTCGGTTGCCGTCCACCCCTCCTCCGATTTCAGGTGAACTGATTCTACTCCATTTCTGGTTCCTGTGCCGCAAAACGGGCGAGTATCTGTGATCTGATTCCTAGTTTTGGGGGAAACAAAGGCATCAATTCTCCGCCCCCTTATTTAAGCTTAATTTGGTCCAATGATCTGTCGGTTATTGCATTTTGGTCCAAAATGGTCTTATTTTGTCTGCGCCTAGTGTATTCAAGTTATCCTTGCTGTGGATCTTTAACAGCTTCGATAAGGATGTCCCTGACTCCAGCGACGTTGAGCCTCGGTTGCTGGGCTTGCAGAATTTTCAGGATGGTGCTTATGCTGAGGATCTTGCAAATTTCCATGAACGCAGCCACGCTGATGACTGGTATTATTCTTCAAGCTATTGTATTAGTATCTAAAATTGTTTGTGGCATAAACAATAACCTAGAGTGGCAGCCTTTTTTGCCTGGATTATGAGTGTTCCATTGTCATTAATAACAAAACTGGTTGTACCTTTGCTTATATGAGCGATCAGGTGCATTATTTTAGTAAGAATGTAAAGACGACTCGAGCAACCTTGGGTTGTGCGAACTTTCTACATTTGCCATGCCATTAGCCTTTGGCATTGTGGTATCTTTTTGAAAGCACCTTTTCTTTAGATCCTATAATGTTGTATTTAGCTTGGAGTATCTTTTTAGTTCTGTACCAGAAAAAAAAACTGGAACCAATAAATATTCCTGTAAAAGACTGTATTCCACAGCTGCGGTGTAGCGCATCACAACATTTTGCAACCACAAACTGGCCTTTAGACCTTGCGTTCCATGGGAATTTATTTCAGGATGGGAATAATAAACCTTATTTTATCCATGTTTAAACTTTACCATTTCTACTTCTAGTTTTTCAGGAAATATGATGATCATCATCTTTTATTTGAGGCTTGGCTATTATAAACCATGTTCATCACTCGTTGGTGAAATAGGAGATCGAAATTTGCAGAGTAGTTTTTCTTTTCTCACTTTTATCGGATTACTGATTTGGGTTTTGGGCAAACAGCTGTTTGCAGCAATTTTCCCTTTCAAGAAGAGATATAAATACTGATAACAAAAAAAAGTGATGCAAATTTAATTGTGTGTTCCCCCCTTTGTTTTATGCATTTGATGCTTATATTGTTGTTGACCAAAACCTGTGTGGGTTTGCAGGTTTGGCACTGAGGTCATGGATATCCGTGTAGGTTGGACCAAAAATTTGTGCTCTAGCAGGGATTTACCCAGCTGCAGCGTACTTGACATTGGGACTGGGAGTGGCAGACTCTTGCAGCAGCTTGTGAAGCAGGGGTATGCTGAGGAAATGTGAAACTTTGTTTTTCATTGTTAATGCCAGCACTGACCTGTTAATATACAATATACAGGTTTTGCGATCTGACTGGGATCGACTATAGTGAAGGCGCGATTGAGCTTGCTCGGAACCTTGCAATTCGTGATGGGTTTGATCACATTAATTTCTTGGTGAGTCAGCTAGTGAAGCATATATTGTAATTTGTAGATTCACCTCGACATGCATGTCCGTATTGCATGCCCACATTTGCTGTCCTTCTTGTGCTTCAGTTTATAATATATCCTCAATGGTTCTCGTTGTATCTTAGGTGCAAAACTAGCCTTAATATTGTAAGAGCAGAAAGTAATTATTTCAGCTTATATGAATGGTCCTTTTGCAGGTTGATGATGTATTGGAGTCGAAGTTGGAGAGAAGATTTGAACTTGTCATGGATGAAGGGACTCTTGATGCAATTGGGCTCCATCCTGATGGACCTGTGAAGAGGTAAATGCATGTTTACTGTGTAGATATTGATGTGTTTTTTAGTCCTCGTGCAGTATTCACACAGATGCTTACATGTTTTCAATTGCTGAAACTTTTTAGTACGGAAAGAATGAGATGACTTTGCACACATGTCTAAGCCTCTAATTTATGTTCAACTTCTGCATTTCAGAATGATGTATTGGCAGTCAGTCGCTAGCTTGGTTTCCCCTGGTGGTATATTGGTCAGTTCTTCCATCCAAATTGGACCTGGAATTTTCTTTTTCCTTTATACATTTATGGCAGAATTATGAAAGGCCAGTTTTACATTGACAGTGAATTTTGATGTATCCCTATTGTATCTACTTGAAACTGCTATGCACATGTGGTATACTGCTTTACTGCAATAATCCTCCTTTCGCTTTATGCTTTCATCTTGTGACTACCTGTTAGTAATGACAAAAGTAGTATAGCATATCCCTGTACGAGTAATATGGCCATTCAATCCTCTGATGTCACTTCAACGATTTTTTAGGTCATCACATCATGCAGCAGAACCAAGGATGAGCTGGTGCAGGAGGTAGAGAACTTCAACCAAAGGAAGCTTGGTGCTATGAGCTCAGAAGGATTGCCGGCTAGTGAAGCTGCGGTGTTCAGCTACCTCGACCATGTCCAAAGTTACCCTAGTGTGGATAGTTCTTGCATCACGACCGTTGCTTTCCTGCATAAGTGAAATGAAACATAAATGTATGCTTGGTTTATTGGCCCTAGAAAGTTACCATACCTGCTACGATATTAACTATGTACCCAAATCACTGGTGTGTCTGGATAATGTTTTAGTATTTTACCTTGTTGGGTTGGTTCATCAGAGCTCAGATGTTACTATATGTTGTTTTGGTATTGCCGGATCCTGGATTTCACTTTGGTATACTCTTTGAAAGCATGTCAAGGAACTGATGCAAACAAGACATCCAGATGTTTTAATGCGTGGAAACCGGGTACAATATCTGACCAGAAACACAAGCTGCATGTTAGCACGTATCGTGGCAGATGACTCACAGGACCTGTCTCGAGTTTTTGCAATACTAAGGGCAAGCTATTACAGAGAGAAAACATCAACAACAATAAAAATGGATAATTTGACTGCAATTAGTGATACAAAATGCAAGATATAAAAAGAAAAGAGACCAATAACATTTGGAAACTGAAAAATAGTTACTTTGATTTGCAATTGCAAGTACTTTTCACAGTATAATATCTTCAAGTACACAAGGGTCACTGCAGTTGAGGCTCACAAGTTACAGTATCCGGGTGTCAGTAGTCTGCTATTTTCTCATATGTACACGAGTAGCAGGGCCACTACATTCTTCTCTATGGATATCGAAGCGAGTGGCTTCAGACTATCCTACTATGTCACCACATTCTCATTTTTGTAGTTTTTTTTTCCCTTGTGATCATCCTTGCTTGTCAGCTACACACAGGAGGCGCTGGAATTTCCTGTCAGATGGGAGGTTGGAACTTGGAAGGCTTGTTCTTGGCCATGTCAGTAGACTGGTATGAAGCGTGGTTGCGAATAATTTGGATGTGCCAAATTGGTAACTGTATCCTCTTCTTCTTCCTCTTCGTCTTGCTCACTTTCTGATGAAGATATATATGCTTCCTGGCTTTCCTGCAGTGTTAGATGATCTAGATCCGAGAGTTATGCCTGACACAAATTTATGTTTCTACTACTACGAATGGAGAAATTTCCACAGGTGTGACATGCAATTATGCCATATCTGCTGCTGCTAAACTGAACATGATCAGGATTGCATTTGACACAGCGCGACCCGGTAATGAAATTACCTGCTGCTGCCGTCGACGGTGGAAGCTTGCCAATGCTCTCACCATCACCAGGATTGGGAATAGGATTCCCGCAGTCCTCAGCACCAGAAGCTTTATTTCCAGAAGCAGAATGCACAATAGGAGACATCAAGTCAAGACCAACTTAAATCATACTAAAAGATACTGGTGACAGTTTATCGTCAATCTTACCGCAAATAAGGCCAATGAGTAATCCCCATTGTCACCAATCATGAGAGGAAGAGTGTGGCGAAGGACCAGGAGTGCCATGAACTGTTCAATGATACAATCACAATGACGGATCTTCATCAGACAGGAGATACAGGAAACCACATCAACCACTGTTGGTTTTGATGTCAGAAACTCACAATTATGGCAATTGTCCGGCAACACAAGGTGCTGCTGCTTGTCCTGATAGGAAAGTAGTCATCGTAATTGTCCATAAAATCACGCTCCGTGGGCATCATTGTTATTATCTGGGAATCATTGAGATCTTGCCGGGAAATCTCCCAGTTCCCTCTGTAGAGAAACGTTAAACCATTCATTGAGAGAACTAAGCAAGAACACAAACCAGCTTTATTAAGAATGCTTAAAGAGATAAGTACCTGAAGTTCATTGGTATACTACCATAGTGAAACAGCTGCTGTGGAGAAGTATAACCTGGCCCGAATTGCTGAAGAAACATAGCAAAATTAAATCTATAGTCACGTTTCCATAGTTGCACATTTGTTAAAACTGTATCACCAGTTGACATATTTGTTAACCAATAAACAATATGCATAGATCACTTAAAAGTTTTTACCTGCAGGCATATTTCACACATGGTGTCGCCTTTCTCGTTGCACCAGTGCTGAATGCATTTCCGGTGCGCATACTGCAAGAAAGAAACTAATAGTTTAATTTGGTTCCATCACTCTAGCTTACTGAAAAATACATCTTCTTAGTCCATTCCTCACACAGCATGGTAATCTGTCCACTATCAGAAACAAGAACGCACAATAAGATCAACACCAGGGTGTTTGCGTTGCTCTTAAGTTTCAACTACATTCTCGCCTTGCATTCAGCAATGTGGGTAGTTGCCCCACACATTGTGTGAAGGTCACACTAAAACAGATAGCTCCCTCCACACCCCTATCTTTTGGAAAACACCAACACCTTCTCCTTCCCTATATCTTTCAACACACTATTACATCACTGTCAAATAGGAAGGCCCACTACATAACATAATAGACAGTGCCTTTCAAGCCACATTGAGACCAACACAGCTGATTTGGTTCATAGCGCTTGTCCACAATGACCCTCAAGTTAACATGGAACTCCCAAGTCCTAACTGCGCAACCTACAACATCTAACCCCAACCATAAAAGTCAACATGCCAGGTCAACTAAATTAACTAGTGCCCAATTTAAAATCTAAAGAGGCCCAACATAATACTGTAGTAACAAGTGGCAGCAACTACATCTTCTGCTGAATTTCACTAAAAAAACATCTTCTGCTGAAAAAATTCAACTTTTCATTTGACAACAGTCAACAGGAACTGTAACACAATTTTTTAGGAACTCGAAACAGTTGCATAATCACCATAGCACGATCATGAATCTGCTGCATAACCAAGAGCACTTATTTTGGCCCAAAATAAAAATAGCATGATTAAAGAGGACAACTACCTTGAGGCTGCCACAGCAGGCGCAGGGGGCCTCCATGCAGGTGTCCCAGTCCTCCTCCTGGCAAATCCTGCACTCCACCACCTTAGTCGCCGAGCCACCGCCTAGGGCGCGATGGCAGTACTCGACGGCCACCGTCTCCTGATGCAGATCGACCATCCGCTTCCCACCGCCGATCGCCGCCTCCAGCGTCGATTCTGTCAGCAGCCGGTCCACGATCAACGCGAGATGGTCGCCCATCAGTCCTGCGAGAACGCAATCCATGATTCAGGGAAACAATGCCACCATCTCCACGAATTGCAGACACTCGAAACAGAAAAGCAATCAAACGCAAATCACAACTGCCAAATTGAAATCGTGTTTGAGACATCCGTAAGAGTGCCGAGAGGCAGACCAAGAACCCAATGAGGAGCAGGCGGTTGCAGGCGGAGGGGATCCAATGCAAGCATGCAACTGCACCCTTTAACTGACTGACAGAAACGAACCGGTAACCGCTTGGAGATAATGGATTGATTTAAAAAAAAATACTAAATTGATAACCGCAAGAAATGGAGGTCAGATTAGTGGAATTGTAGCAGCTGGGCCAAGAGAGGACAAGACTGTGAGGGGTGGATCGAATAATGGGCAAGTGTACCAAGAACAGGTAAAAACCTCCACATTCGGAACACGGCATATGATGGACGAATAAAGCTGCCACTTTTTTTTTAAACCAATTGATGAGAGTTGGCCAGCATTACAGCGTGCACAAGGGGTACGAGGAAAGCGCATTTATTAGTGTTGCATCAAAGAAAAAACACCACGAAAAAAAATGATTGAACACCAAGAAACCGGAACTCACCGAGGAAGAGGAGGCGCGAGCGGGGACGAGCAGGAAGAAGGAAGGCGGCTGGGCAGCTGGTGAAGATACCAAGCGAACTCTCAATCTCGACGGTCGGAGCGTCTGACGAGTTAAATCTAACTGAATAACACAGCAGCACCAAGAAGAAGAACCAGATGACGGGAACAAACAAATCTTTACCTTGTCAACAGGGCTCCGAGACCGGGAGGAAGAGGAAGCTTCGAAGGCTGGATTCGGAGCGGGGTTAAGGCACGGAGGGGATTGGGTTGGATTGGTAGAGGGGTTAAGGGACGCAAGAGATGGAGTGCCCTCAGATGTAAACACGGCGATGGAGGTGGAGGGGAGGCCAAGCCAAGGCAAGGCCAAGGCAAAACAAACCCTCTTCGCTGTGCCTCTCTCGCTAGCCGCTCCCTTGCAGCAGAGGTTTAAATTAGAAGAGAGGCAAGGTTAAGGGTGGGAAATAGCACTGGTATCATATCACCAGGCAACAGCTTCACTGATACTGCAGCTGTTTTGTTGGCTTCCCTGGAATGGCCTCCTCCTTCGTCACTTTCCAAAAGTTTTTTATATTTTCTGGAGGTTTGGAGGGGGTGAAAGGCTCAACTTTTCCTTTTGACTTTTTTTCTTCTTCTGAAAAAGGAGCCTTCTCTTTCAGTTGTGGTAAATTGGTAATGCTTCTGGGTATCAGTAAACCAGTAAGATTGCAGAACAAAGGAGTACATCATCAGACACCCGTAAGTGCTCTGCTGGCTTGGCTGATAAGCCATGCCTGAAAGCTAATTTGTTGTGAAAGAAAAATACTATTTGTTAATTGAAAAAATACGACTTATAAGCCGACCGAACAGGCCAAAGAACTCTTCACATCTCACCGGTTTGTACTGCTCATGTCTAGTCACTGTTACGAATGAAATGTCCTGATGGCAATGGTGCAACAATGCCAGTGTCTGAAACAGGAGTTGTCGAGAGGTGATTCGCCGCACCTTTTCTGCACAAACTAGTTCATCAGAATACATGCTGCATTCTGCTTAAATATTACTCTTGCTCATTCAGTCATTTGGACAAATGACCAGGCCTACAGATCTGCGGTTTGAGTCTGCGGACGAACTGGCCAGGACGTGCGATTTGCATGCCCAAGAATCCATTTCGCGTGAACTGACATGAGAGCTGCTAAAGCTAACACATGATTAGTAGGGGATCTACTGCAATAGACGGCTGAGATGTGATAATTCCTGAGGCCATATTTAGATTGTAAAAAATTTCAACCGATGAATAGTAGCACTTTCGTCTTATTTGGTAAATATTGTCCAATCGTGGACCAACTAAGTTCAAAAGATTCATCTCGTGATTTCCAACTAAATTGTGCAATTAGTTATTTTTTTTACCTACATTTAATGCTTCGTACAAACAGCTAAAAATTGATGTGATAGAGAAAGTGAAAAAACTTGGAATTTAGAGGTGATCTAAACAAGTCCTGAATTGCATCATTAGCCGGCAAGATTCTCCCTGTACTTGGAAGAATGCAAACGGGTTCCTTATAGGTGGCCCACCACTTCTGCGACGGCACACGAGTCAAGTTACAGGAGTGCCCCTCCCGGGACTTGGACTTTGGTAGCTCCACTGCCCTAGGACTAGGAGCAGAGTAGGAAGCAGTAGGCTAACCGCTTTGCACACGTTTGCCGCGACTGCTATGCCCACTACTCCTCGTTGCCGCTAAACCACGATGCCCACTCTCCCCGGCCGGCGGCCTCCGGAGATTTCTTTTCGTGCCGTCCTTTCCTGGGTAAGGGACTCCTCTAATTATCTTGTGCCTGCAAATGCGCAATGTTGGATCGTGACGCGAGTGTGATAAATCTTGCGAGTTCAGATTAAGGGCCTTGGAAGGAAATGCAGGAATAAAAAAAAACCGTGGGAATAGATTGTCCTAAAATTTTGGAATTCTATATGGACGGAGAACATACGGAAAACTGTAAGATTAAAGGTATGGGGAAAAACATATTAATTCAGAACTTGTCTGTATGCACTCCGTCCACTTCAATAGTGTTCAACTAAACGGCCTTAAACATCCGCTAAACGGTACAGTTACGAGTTGTTTTGTTTAAGAGTAAACAGAAATTAAGCGGTTAACCGTTCAAACAGTAAAAAAAACACGAGAAGTAGTCTAAATGCTCTAAATTGAACGGTGGTAAATAGTTTTAAATGAGCTAAATTGTTGTTTAGACGAGTACATGTAAATCCAATTGAGTTTTACATGCATAAATTTATACACTTAAGTTTATTATATTCATAAATATATATACTTGATTTATTACATGCATGAATATGTATATTTTGATTCTTTTTACATGTATAAAATAATTGATTTTTACTTTCATAAATATGTATAAGTGATAGAATAATTGATTTCATATCAATAAATATGCATATTTTTGGGAACATTGTGTAAAAATAGTTTAGACCATTTTAATTTGTTTAAACGCTAAATAAAGGATGACTGGTTGTTTACCCTTTAGCGTTTAGGATAATAGTGGTTGGAGTGGATTGAGATGGAACCTAATTTAATTTTCATCTCAATCCACTCTAACACGTGAATTGAGATGAATACGAGTGGATCCAAATAGAGCCTTAGTAAAATTTCAATAAAACAAAGTCATTTCATAGGTATTTCATAAGAATGTAGGACCCCGATCCTTAATTTCAAAGGGATTTATAGGATTTTTTTCCTATACAATATCAATCATTTATACTTCCTATAGTGTTCCTTTGTTCTAAAAGAGCCCAAGAGAGTAAAAATCCATTTTATATGTTTAACCCTGCAAACAAAGTTAAGAGTTAAGAGAGCAACCAGAAGAAGGAAGAAACAAAGAAAGAAAGAAAGAAGTCTATTTCTAAAAAGCTAACAAGAAGCGCATTTTTTAAGTCTGTCAATCGCGAGAAGTGGTGGCAATACTTTTTTCTTCTTTTTTCTTTTTGCAATTTTTTTCTTCTTCTTTTGGATGACCTTATAATGCTAGAATTGAGTTTCGAGTGGGATTTATTTGTTATTTCACAAGTTTGTAATTATTGGTCTTCTTTTTTATCACAAGAGATAAAGCCCCATTTGTTTCTAGTGTCTAAAAAAGGATTTTCTACTCGAGCAATCCACTTTTATATGTTTAACCCCTTGAGCAAAATGTTGTCTTAGATTTATTTTCTCAAACTTCCGTTTGCTCCAATCTCCATGCTAATGAGAGTTCTTTTCTCAATGAAGAGTAATTTTAAATTTGGATTTGGTAAGCATATAATGCTAAATTAGCCCTAAACATATAAAATTGTATGAAAATAATGATGAACATTTCTTAACGCATTTTCCAAATTTGGATATCATGTTGCCACAAAATATGAACTTAAACAAAAAACAAAAACAAAAACTCACTAGGGGATATAATGGACCAAGTGAAATAGGTTTTTTGAAGTAATTTGAGCTGAAATTCTATTCAGAGGGCAGGCAGAGAAAGTGGATTGCTAGGCAGTAAACCATACTTTTCTTTTCTTTCTTTTTTTTGCAAATTACTCTAGAGCTGATAAAGCAAAATTAAGAAAACACACCTGAACATCAGTAGGTGCTTAGGGCAGGCTTAAACAAAGATAATTTACCGATTTCATTAAGCACGGAGAAAAAAATTCTTAGGGTAGCCACATGTAGGTAAAAGATGACCTTAAGGCAATGATGACGTTGTCAGAATTAACCACAGCCATTGTGGAAATGAACCTTAAGAAAGTTTTTAGAGCTCGTTGAGAGGGGATCCAAACGTACCCTTAAGCATCTCCTGGAAACGCGTCACCTCATCATTTTTTTCCTCTCATATCGTAACTTCTACCTTTTCCCTTAAAAAAAACCAATTGCTACCTTTTTCTGTACATGAGAGAATCAAAGGCAGCTCGTCAACTCGACAAGTAGCAGCCGCACGAATTTCATTTGATGATGACCAATCTCTGAAGTGACAGTTCATTTAGGTAGGAGCATGCTCTAGCAAACGCTGCAAGGATGTCTGATTGGGTTATGGTGCCTCGCACTTTGACTTTGACCCTATTCTTGTGATGAAATAAATCTTGTCTAGTGTCTAGTGCTGCTGCGTGAGCCAATGCATACAATAGTGCAGCAGGGATTTCAATTGGGCTGTCCGGCTGGTATTAAAGCCGGCTGATAAGTCGGTTGAAGCTGTTTTATTGTGAGAAAAAATATTATAGATTCTAGCTGATAAGCCGGTTAATAAATTCAAACGAACAGTCCTGCACTCATCATTTCAGTAGAAGAACTCCAAGTTCAAACAAGAATACGTGGCCGGTCGACTTGTCCATTTCCATCACCAACTCTCTCGAAAACTCATCTGAAACGCGCCAAACCAAAACAATCTGAGATGACCCAAAAGCTGGCCAAAAAGGTTAGTCTTGGTAGTACTTTGGTTGGAGTTGGGTTGGTGAACCCCACAACCAAGCTGGTGTCCTCAACATGCGGCTGCCATATGAAATCGTGCGGAGGAAACCTAGTTGTTTAGGTGTGCGTGGTCTGGGTTGGTTGGCCTATACTCTGTCTCCTTGATCTTGTTTAGAACAAACACATCTTCTGTACTAAAAATTATTGGCCTTTGCATCTACCCGGAAAACAAGGACTATGTTTTCTGAATTAAAACGGAAGAATGATGTGCAATTTTCTTTGGATGGTAGACATTTTTTTGAAGAATGGGAGACAGAATTTGTTGCACCTGTTTTCTTCAATTTTGTATTCAGGTTGACTAAGTACACATAAAAATGGTTACAATCAAAATGGAGCAGGATAGCACTAATATTTTGTTAGCTCGAAGTGACCTGCCTCTAGCTGAAGCCACAAAAAAAAAGGCAACTGTCCGTATCTTAGTCAACACATTTTTAGTGTATGATACGAAACTTAATACATGTGGGCAGTCAACGGGACGCGTCTTCTTTGGGTCGACCCGTTGATGCTAGCCATGTGGCCTCACGATGTGTTCCTGGTTCGCGACATCATAGACGACCTGATGTTGGAGGAGTTTGCAGCTTCTCTCGCCACCAGTCCGATCGTCACGTGTCCTCCACTTGAGCATCTGGCATCAACTCCGGCAGCCACCCAGCTGGAGGTTGCGGCCAAGGCGGTGGTCGATCTCCTGTGTCCACACCTGTGGGCAGCAGACGCTGTCCTAGCTTGCCGACTCGGAGTTGCGGACACCGCCTCCGCGCCCCACTAAGTGGGCTGCGGATTCGCCACTGACGTTGCCTCAGCCTCGTCGGCGGCCATCACCGACTTCACCTCGTCGTAGCGTCGGTCTTGCGGCCAAACCCCATCTGGCGGCCGTTGCCCCAAGTGGGCCTTGCCCTAGGCAAGGAGTTCTGAATGTACATCAGGTTTTAGTTGCTGACGTGATTGAGGACCGACTCTGCTTGGCTCTCCAAACTCCTATGCTTTAGGGAAGACCGACTCTCAGGGTGGCTCGGGCCAAACCTAGCGTCGGAGCGCCTAGGAGGAGTACTCGCTTAGCTGCTAAGCCTCGGGCACTCAATCCGACTCTTCAGGCACAACAAGTTCT
Organism: Miscanthus sacchariflorus; assembly: GCA_002993905.1. Lineage (NCBI taxonomy): Eukaryota > Viridiplantae > Streptophyta > Magnoliopsida > Poales > Poaceae > Miscanthus > Miscanthus sacchariflorus. The sequence goes on from CM009596.1 coordinate 5,432,316, forward strand.
TATGGTCAAGTTGGGGCTCGTGGATCCAGCACAAACCGTCGACTCTGTAACTGCTCAGAAGTATGAGTCCATCTTTGCTAGACCACTTTCGGAGTCCAAGCATGAAGCCTTCAAGGTCTTGTTCTTGGACAATGCGTTCCTGGACGACTTCGCCCTGGAGGTTGACATGTGTCGGGTTCATAAACCCAGGGTCCCTCATGGACCTGCTTCCCAGCAAAAACTCGCCCCAGCAGACAACATTGCGAACGACGCACAACTCCTGGGTCAGCCCAAAATACCTAACGATAGGCCAGAAGGGCGATCCAGTCTCCGACCTGAAGACCTGGCCAAGGAGGGACGACGCTCGCTTCTGACTCCGGCCTGCCTCTCCGATCGGGAGTACACCGAACCTCTGCTTACAGCTCTTCTTCGACCATCGCGGTCGGAGCCGACTGGGAAACAAACGAACGAGGACGCCTGCTCGGTAAGGACCCAAAGAGTCAGGCGGAGCAAGTAAGGCAGGGCACTGAAGTCAAACCGCAATACCGAGGACCGTACCCTGCACACCTGTGGGACAATACTGTCAGGTCATATCAGAAGGGTGCTATGCAACCTTTCAGACGTGTCATAGCACGAACAGTGTTATAGGCGCCGACATTTGTCCTACAGTATGGTAGGCACCGACATTGGCCATACCAGAAGAATACGATGGATCCTACCGCATGCATCTGGGCATCAACGGTATTGTGGGCGCCGATAAACCATCTTGTACCTGACGGCGTGGGCAACAAGACTAGGTAGCACACACACTCTCTTTCTCTCAAACTCTCTCTTGTAAAGCCGTCCCCTTTATCTATAAAAGGGGATGCGCTCTCTCTAAAAGGAGGACGATCGATTCACATAGACGATTCCAACAAACAACAGACGGATCATTCTGACTCACTCTCTGCTAGCTTTGGACATTCCAAAGCCACACAGAGCACACGCTCGAATACTTAGCGCATGTAGGAGCTCCCGTCACTCTTGGCCCTTCGGTTCAGAGTCCGACCGGACCTCTTACACCCCCCATCTTACTCTCTCTCATTTATAACCCCACAGCAAACTTCGAACACCTAGGCTCAGGAATAAAGTCACCGTCCGACTTAGACTGAACGTAGGGCATGTTGCCTGAACCAGTATAAACCCTATGTCATTGAGTGCTAGGCCACATCCGATCACAACGTACGGCAAAACAACAAATATTTACTAGTACGTCACTTTTCGCACCGATAGTTGGCGCCGTCCATGGGGAAGACGCCGTACGTTCACGCTTTTGGTCATCGGATGGCCCACATTTCTGCCGTCTTCGGCATGGCGGGCTCAAGCGATACGACTCGCTTCGGTTCGCTGGAGTTTCCCGTACTCCCACCTGTTAGGATGTGGGTTCCTCCCGTCTTTGAGCTGTCCTAGGCCTTCCTCTAAGGAAGCCTGGACTTTATCGCCGACCAGCTCGGTGTGCTTCACCTCCGTGAGGAGGCACTTGTCCCGGCGCCCATTGGAGGAGGAGCGCCCTCCATCGCCGCCGGGTCACCGGGCGACCTCAGTGACGAGGTGCCTACGCTTCGCTCCGAGCCCACGCTGGGCTCAAACCCCACTGTGAGTAACGTACATACTGTTCTTTACTCGCTTTTTTATATTTTCCGCCGACTCTATGGAGGGACCCTGTTGTCCCTGTCACGACCGCCATGCGACCGGTTCCCCTATGGCCTCGCATCCCCCGTGGACGCGTACGCATGGGGGCTCCAAAAGATGCTGGCGCCACCCCCTCTCACATCTGAATTCATGGGGATGGCGGGCTACGCTCCCGCCTCTTTTCACGACCTCATAGATGACGATGTTGAGAGCGATGGCTCCGGCATCAGCGACGTCGTGGCACATAGCCACCCTCTATCCTAGAAGTGCGCTATGGCGAACGCTCTAAGACAGCCGCCGGTGGTGGAGTCTCTACAGACCCACACCTCTCTGGACCCTCGCGCGGAGGCCCTCGCGTGTGCGTAGGAGCACGGTGAGGAGCTACGACAAAGGCGGTAGAACTAGCTGCCACCTGTGCCGGTGCGCTCGACGCAGCACGCTGCGCGACGCGTGAGTAACCCGATGAGCGATGCCCAGGGTCGCGCTCGCCAGGTCCAGGGCGACATCATGGATGGGGGAACGATCACCCACAATTCGCTCGGGCTGGCCAGAACATCGCCGCTGCGGCGATGCTTCTACGTGGCCTTCCAAAGCCTGTCGACCCCCAGGAGCAGGCAATCCACTGAAACCTCCGGGCGCTGGTGGAAACAGCCGCCGTTCAACAGGCGAAGAGCTCCACGTCGGGACACCGACTCGTGGCCTCTCTCCCCACTAGAGGAGCGGAGACGCACCAGACGAATCGCTCCATCCGCTCACCACTACAGTCGCCGGGCACGGAACAGGAGGCCGCAGCTGCACCACGGCCTAACCTAGCGCCCGCTCCACACCGACCCCCTGTGCATGAGCAGCTCGGGCTGAACCGAGACGCTCGCAGCGTCATCAACAACCGACGTCAAGCCCGGCATGATGATGACGTCCATAGAGGGGCAGTAAGAGCAGGCAACACGGGCCCCGGCCGAACCATCGAGGGGAGCGGTGAAACGTGCCCTAGGCATGGTCGCCGACCCGACGACCGGAGTCTTCGCCCGGATGGCCCGGGACCACAGGCCTTTGGCCGACGCATCTAGAGAGCGTCGTTCCCACATCGCTTCCGATCGCCTACCAACATCATCAAATATACCAGGGAGACGAATCCTGGTATATGGCTCGAAGAATTCTTGCTCGCCTACCGAGCTGAAGGAGTAGATGATGACCACTTCATCATTCAATACCTCTCCATCTGTGTGGGGGGAACATGTTTGAGCATAGCTTGAATTCCTCCCGCATGATACCATCCATAACTGAGCGGACCTTAAGAGGATCTTCGTCGGGAATTTCCAGGGGACGTATGTCCGCCTGGGGAACTCCTGGGACCTCAAGAGCTACCAACAGGAGCCCAACGAGTCCCTACAGGACTACATCCATAGGTTCTCGAAGCGGTGCAACTCCCTTCCTAATGTCGTCGACGCGGACGTCATCAGCGCATTCCTTTCTAGGACAACCTGTAAGTCCCTGATCCACAAGCTTGGCTGTCTAAAGCCCTGAACCACGCGTGACCTGCTCGACATCGCCACGAACCACGTCTTCGGCGAGAAGGCGGTCAGAGCGGTCTTTAGTGGAGATAGGGACAAGGGCAAAGCCAAGCATGATGACCAAGACGAGGGCCCCTCCACACAGAGGGGCAAAAAGAACAAGAAGGATCGGCGCCGACTGGCCAACTCTACGTTGGTCGCCACGGCTAATCGTGCAGGCAAGCAGCCCCAGTAGGGCCATCCTAACCACTTCGATAAGCTCATGGATATCCCATGCACCAACCACGCTTACCCCATCAAGCACCTCTACAAGGACTACGAGCTCCTAAAGCGCTTCCTGCGACAGGCCGACGGGCCGAAAGAAGGAAAGGGCAAGGAGGCAGCACCCAAGAAAGGAGGCATGGCGGGCAAGGATGGGGACGGCTTTCTCGACCCCTAGGAATGCATCATGATCTTCGGGGGATCCAATGCCATCTACTCCAAGCTCCAGTACAAAGTGCACTACAGAGAGGCATGCGTCGCCGAGACAGCCGTCCCCACATTCCTTCGCTGGTCAGAATCTCTGATCACTTTTGATCAGAGGGACTATCNTTCCCATGTCGCCAGACCGGGTCGCTACCCACTCATCGTCGACCCCATCGTCCGCAAGAAGTGCCTCACCAAGGTGTTGATGGACGGAGACAGCGGCCTCAACATTCTCTACGTCAACACCCTCGACGCCATGCGCATCCCCTGGTTAGAGCTCCGCCCGGCGAGCTCTTTCCACGGCGTGATCCTAGGGACGCAGGTGTACTCGCTCGGGCAGATCGACCTGCCCGTCATGTTTGGCGATCGAGCCAACTTCTGCTCGGAGGTACTTACCTTCGAGGTGGTGGACTTCCCGGGGTCTTACCATGCCATCTTGGGGTGGCCATGCTACGCCAAGTTCATGGCGGTCCCCAACTACACCTACCTAAAGTTGAAGATGCCAGGACCGAACGACGTCATCACCGTGGGTAGCACCTTTTCACACGCCTACATGTGCAACCGCAAGCATTACGAGCTCGCCACTGCTATCATCAACTCGTCCGAGCTCCCATGGCTCGGGGAGTTGTCGACCCTAGCAGTCTCGGACTACAACAAGCCAACCTCCTCGACTGTCTTCCGCCCACTTGAGGAAACTAAGGCGGTGGGGATCGACCCCACTGACCCTACCAAGATGGTGCGGATCAGGACCCAACTCCCAGCCAAATAGGAATGCGAGCTTGCCAACTTTCTATGCGCTAATCGCGATGTCTTCGCATGGAAACCTTTTGACATGCCAAGCATACCGCGGGAGGTCACCGAGCATGCACTACAACTCGTCTAGGGCTCGAAGCCCGCCAAGCAATGCCCGCGTCGCTTTGACGATGAGAGGCACAGGGCCATAGGCGAGGAGGTCGCCAAACTCCTGGCAGCCGGATTCATCAAAGAGGTATACCACTCTGACTAGCTCGTCAATCCTGTTCTTGTTAAAAAGAAGACCGGGAAATAAAGAATGTGCGTTGATTATACTGGCCCCAACAAGGTGTGTCCGAAGGACCATTTTCCTTTACCACACATAGACCAGATAGTCGACTCCACCTCAGGATGCGAAATCCTCTCCTTTCTGGATGCCTACTCAGGCTATCACCAGATCACGATGAAAGAGTTCGACCAGCTCACTACTTCATTCATCACTCTGTATGGTTCATACTATTACGTAACCATGCTTTTCGGTCTGAAGAACGCTGGTGCCACCTATCAATGGTGCATGCAGCAATGCTTCACCGATCAAATCGACCCGCTCGATCGGCCTGATCAAGTTGAGCGGCCAAAACCAACAATCGCAGTCTATGTTGATGACATAGTGGTCAAAACGGCTCAAGCTTGTGACCTGATCACAAACTTGGCCGCAATGTTTATGAACCTCTAAAGGTTCAACATCAAATTGAATCCTGAAAAATATGTTTTCGGGGTTTTGAAGGGGAAGCTGCTTGGATACATCGTGTCTGAATGCGGCATCGAGGCCAACCCCGAAAAAATCATGGCCATCTCCAACATGGGCCCTATATGCAACGTCAAGGGCTTACAGAGGCTCACCGACTGTTTGGCCGCCTTGAGCCAATTCATCTCCTAGCTCAGCGAACAGGGGATGCCTCTCTACAAGCTTCTCAAAAAGATAGACGCTTTCATCTGGATTGAGGAAGCACAACAGGCTTTGGAGAGCCTCAAAGCATCACTAATGTTGGCCCTAATCCCCGTCGCTCCCAAACGGGGAGAACCCCTCCTCCTCTACATCGTGGCAAGCAACCACGTGGTGAGCACCGCCCTAGTCATCGAAAGGGAGGAGCTAGGACACCACCTTAAGGTCCAACGACCCGTATACTTCATCGAGGAGGTACTCACCGACCCCAAGGTTCAGTACCCCTAGGGGCAAAAACTCCTATACGCCGTGCTGATGGTGACCCGAAAGCTCCTGCACTACTTTACCGACCACGAAGTCTCGGTCGTCACTTTATACCCGCTCGGAGACATCATCCGCAACCACGATGCCGTGGGATGAATCTCCAAGTGGGCACTCAAGCTAATGGGCCACGACATCAGGTATATCCCTCGTACCGCTATTAAGTCTTAGACTCTCATGGACTTTGTTGCCGAATGGATGGAGGTCCAGCTCCCGACCCCAGACATCACCCACGAGTACTGGACGATGTACTTCGATGGGTCCATAATGGCACCCGGTTCGGGGGCTAGAGTGGTTCTGATCTCCCCGGACGGGAGTAGGCTCCGCTACGCAATCTGCCTCCACTTTTTAGCCTCAAACAACACCATGGAATACGAGGCCCTCATCAACGGACTGCGCATCGCCATCGAGCTCGGCGCTACGTGGCTCTACATCCACGGCGACTCGGAGCTGGTCGTTGACCAGTCCATGAAGGAGTCCTCTTGCAAAAGCCCCCTCATGATAGCATACTGTCAGGAGGTACGCAAGCTTGAGGACAAATTCTAGGGGATCGAGCTACACCATGTCCCTTGAAAGGACAACGATGCCGCCGATTTTCTCGCAAAATTGGCTGCCAGGCGAGTTTCGTCTCTGGATGGGGTCTTCATCAATGACCTTCACAAACAGTCTACCCGCATCCTAGAAGGTCCGATCTAGACACACCCTGATGCCAACCCGGTGCTCGGGGGCTCCAACCCCGGTGCCCCCATGACGCCGACGCCCACCGACGTCACCGTGGTAGCACTCGATCAAGCCGACTGGCGAGCGTAGCTACTCGCCTACATCCTCGAGGAGGTTCTCCCACCCGAAGCGACTGAAGCGCGATGGATCGCTCGATGCGCCAAGACATTCATTACGATCGGTAACGAACTCTACAAACAAAGTCCGTCGGGAGTACTCATGAAGTGCGTGCCTACCGACCAAGGCAAGCCGCTCCTTCTCGAGGTCCATGCCGGAATCTATAGATATCACGTGGCCTCGAGGTCGTTGGTCAGAAAATCCTTTCACCAAGGTTTTTACTAGCCCACCGTGCTACGAGATGCAGAGGAGGTCGTCCGCAGGTGTGAAGGATGCCAATTCTATTCTCGACAAACTCATTTGCCAGCACAGGAGCTCCAAACCATCCCCATCACCTGGCCGTTCACGGTCTAGGGCCTCGTCATGGTGGGACCCCTCAAAAAGGGCCCGAGCGGCTTCACTCACCTACTCATAGCAGTGGACAAATTCACCAAGTGGATTGAGATGAAGCCCATCACCAACATTAGCTCAGAAGAGGCGGTCAAATTCTTCCTCGGCATCATCTATCGGTTCGGCGTTCCTAACTGTATCATCACTGACCATGGAACTAACTTCACCAGGAAGAAGTTTCTGGACTTCAGTGATGGATATGACATCATGATTGACTGGGCCTCGGTCGGACATCCGCGTACTAACGGTCAGGTTGAGCGAGCCAATGGCATGGTCCTCCAAGAACTCAAGCCATGCATCTTCGACCGACTCAACAAGTACGTCGGGCGATGGGTTGCAAAGGTCCCAGCAATCCTCTAGAGCTTGAGAATGACCCCGAACCGATCCATAGGGTTCACACCCTTCTTCTTGGCCTACGGAGCTGAAGCAGTGCTGCCCTCTGACCTTGACCACGGTGCCCCAAGAGTGAAGGCCTTCGACCGCGACCGAGCCGTGGAGGCTCAACAAGACGTAGTCGACCTGCTCGAGGAGGCCCATGAGATGACCATGATCCACTCCGCTCGCTACCAGCAAACTCTCCGTAGGTACCATGAAAGAAAAATCAGAGGGAGAATCCTCGAGGTCGGAGACCTCGTGCTTCGAAGGACTGAATCAACCAAGGAGAAATACAAACTCTCCACCATGGGAAGGACCCTATACGGTGACCGAGATGATCCGACCAGGTGCCTACCGACTGAAGGACGACAATGGCAATGTTCTCAACAACACTTGGAACATCGAACAGTTACGTTGTTTCTTCCCCTAAAAATTTGGTCTTACCGCTTTCTTTCATTCAACGTTTGCTCCTACAAAGCACCCCGGCCCGAACACTTTCGGCTCGGGTTGCTCGGGGGCTCCATGGGGGTGCGATACCACCTCTTTTTTTACTATCATATGGTAAATACCTTTTTACCCGAATGAAAGAGTAGTCCGTTCCTTTAATTACCTTACACAACTTTGCTTTACACATTCCGATCGATCACACCCCTCCACGACCTACGGTTACGAGCGGCTGAGCCTCACGGGCCACGCCCGGGTTCTTAAGGTTGTAGCCTACGGTTCAAATGGGCAGGTGTGAAAAAGAAAGAATAAAAAACAAAGTTAACCTAGGGTAAAAATAAGGAACTGATGGGACAAGCTTCCCCTTACGAAGTGATTCCATCACAAAACGAAGGCGATGTATTCATGGAAACAAAAATGTTTACACAGGGGGCTCCCCCATGAACTTATCCCTTACATATATTGACTGTTTTTTCTACTCTAAATACTACTGTGGCTGCCCGGCGGCATCGGCTACCGGCTCGACCGGTGAAGATAAGGGCTGCTTGATCTCCGACGGGACAACGTTTGGCTCGGTCGGAGGCGGGACGACGTTCGCTTCCAACCCAGGCTCCACTCCATCCGCAGGCTGGACAACGTCTTCTGGACGCGCACCTTCGGCTACGCTCGCACGGCGAGCATCCATCACCCACTACGTGGAGACTTGCTCGGCCACCATCTATGCGCATGGCAACAAGCTCTGCCCGAACGCATGGATGGCGTCTGGGCTCCAGCCATCGGCGTACCCACTGCAGATGGTGGAGAAGTCTAGGTCCAGGTGGTGCATCGGCACCAAAAGTCAGCACCCCGACATCCCGTAGAACATACCATCGGAGATAAGCGCCCGAACTTCGTCTGGGACCTCCTCCAGTCGAATAGCGGGCGTGCTGGTGCTCGGTGCCAACCCAAACACCTCCGAGACGATGACCTAGACGATGTTGCAGATATGGTCGAGCTTCCCCTCGAGAGCACATCGCTCTTCAAGGGACTTGGCCAGTGCCTCCGCATTCCGACCAATCGTCGCCTTGGTCGTCTCCGGGTCCTGCTGTAGCGACCCAATCCTTCCGCCCAGTTCTGGAAGAAGGATGATAGGCTCAGAAGCAAGGGAAAGGAAAAGCCAAGACATCAACCAAAAGTAGAACAGGTACATACCGAGGCAGGAGTTCTCGAGGATAGAGAGTCCTTCCTCCTGTCGAGTCACCTTCTCACGCAGCCAAGCGTTATACTCCTCCATCCCAAGAACCTAGCCCCAGAGCACGAGCACTTCCTGGTCGACCTCCGATCGGGCCTTCCACTTTGACTCTAGACCCTCTAGGGACTCCTGGAGCGCCACCTCGGTCTCCGCCAGGGACTTCTAGAGCGCTGCCTCGGTCTTCGCCTGGTGGACCTTTGCCACGTCAAGTCCTCGCTCAGCGGTAGTCGCCCGCTCCACCACGAGCAGTTCCACCACCCGCGCTTCCATCGCCTCGGCTGCCTGGTCTTGGGACTCACGGCGGGCGGACTCCAGTTGGCGCTCAAGCTCAATGACCCGCCGCGACACCGTGGCCTCCCGCTCCATCTGAGCGTGCTCTTCCTGAAGGAAACGGGACTTGCAGCTTGACATCTTCTCCAAACCCTACAAAGCAAGAAGCAAGCATGCTGAGACAACCAGAAAAAGACCAAGGAGTCAAGGATGAACGCATAAAACTTACCTCTTCAAAGCTATAGTTTGGTTTTGGTGAATTGATGAAACCCTAAGTGCTAACCTAGTTTATCAAGTGATCATGA
>CM009596.1:5680753-5701496 GCA_002993905.1 Miscanthus sacchariflorus
GGTCTTAGTTTGTTAGGTCGAACGAATATTGTCGTCCGAAACTTGTAGGCTTAGTTGGTTATGTTATGTCGAACTTATGTCGAACCAATGAAAATGTCATGTGGTAGCTTGTCAACTTGCGCACGGACTTTATTTATTTGCTTCATATTCGTTTCAATGCGTCGCGGCAGCACTGCCGGCGATATTAAGTAGCAACTAGTTTGGGAACCGGCAGTCCCGGCGTATCTCGACGCCGGTGGCCGGCGTCTTGACCTCGATCCTCCCGAGCTTGGTCATCGTAGCCACGAAATCGCCGAAGAAGGCACCCTGGTTAAACGCGCAGTAGTCGACCGTGCTGCGCGACCTCATGTTGGACTAGAGCACCTGGTCGGAGCCCACCGGCGAGGGGTCGAGGAAGGCGAATGCGTTGGGGTCGAAGCTGCAGGTGCCGTTCAGCTGCGACGCGAAGCCGGCGACTATGGTCGCGTCGCTGCCGATCCTCACCGACAGCAACTGATCTTCTGTCTGTGTCCAGGTTCTGCCGCGCCGTGGGACATGGCGTGACTGCCGCGCCATGATCGGTGGCACGGCAGACCCTGCCACGTCACCGGTCAGCAGCCCCGGTCGTCGCCACGTCATCCTCCCGCCGCGCGACCATGCATGGCGTGGCACAAGCGTTTCGCCGTGCCATGGCAATAGGCGCGGCCAAAAGTGTTAGTTTTGGAGAGAAAAAAACAGTGTTAGATTTAAAATTAGTTTACAAAAAGTGTTAAAAATAAAAAAAATCAAATTTGGAAGACTAAATATGCATCTTGAGTAGCTACTACGGCTGTGGTAGCAGAAGTTCCTTACCCATCATAGCCATGAATAGTTTCTCCTTAACTGTTCAACTAAATTTGCCAGACACTAAACTCCTTGTGCTTTTTTCTGGATGGATAGTAACTGTAGTCCCTTTGTCTTTTGTACGAACGAACAGGGCTGAATGTGTACGCTTAATCCACTGAACAGCTGCCCATGTATATTGTTTTTCTTTGTAGACCTATCTATGCTGTATTGCTGTGATATTGTTTGTCTGTTTCAATAGCCAGCACTATGTTGGGCTGCTACCATTCATGGGCAAAGCTCTTAAGCCTGGAGTCATCGAACTGTGGTTGATATGTGTGACATTTTGATTTCTGGTTGGTTTCACACTTTAGGATGGTAAGTTCAAACCAAAGAGACAACAGGCCATGGCCTACACTACATCTCAAAGGCAAGGCATCACTGACGCAGTGACGCTGGCCAGCCATACATCTCATGATTAAGGCCAGTGGAACACGATTAAGGCATCACTTTGTAGGACGGTATTCCCTCCGTTCGTAAAAGAAAGCGATTCTTGTTTTTTTGAGAAGACAAACAGTTTTAAATTTAACTAAATTTATATAAAAGAAAGTACTAGCATTCGTGATATAAAATAAGTATTATTAGTTTAGTTATAGAATATATTTTTATAATAAAATTATTTAGAGACATAAGTGCTGATACTATTTACTATAAAGTTGGTCAAATATAAACTAGTTTCACCGATTGCATTATTTTTAGACAGGTAAAAAATTCAAACCAAAGGACATGGCTGCCTAAGAACTCTGAACTCGGCACGAGACAACAGGCTACGCGTAGCCTCTGCTTAGTACTCACTCCGTCTATCGAAGAATGTAATTTTTATTTTTCGAGAAGTCAATCAATTTAAATTTTAATTAAAATTATATAAAAAATATGAACATTTATAATACAAAATTAATATCATTAAATTAGTCATAGAATATATTTTCATAATAAATTTATTTAGAGATATAATTATTAATATTATTCGCTATAAATTTAGTCAAAATTTCTTTTATGACTTAGGAGTACATCTCAAAGGCAAGGCATCACTGACGCATGACGTGGCCAGCCATACATCTGATGATCAACAGCCAGGGCCAGTGGAACACGAATCCGAACGAGAAAAGGTGAAGGTTTGGTTCGGAGGTTTGGACATATATATATATATATAATATTAAATATAGACTAATTATAAAATTAATTGCACAATTTACGACTATCTTGTGAGACGAATCTTTTAAACCTAATTAGTACATGATTTGATAATGTGGTGCTACAGTAAACATGCGCTAATGATGGGTTACTTAGACTTAATAATTTTGTCTCGTAGAGTACTGACGAATTCTATGATTTGTTTTTTTTATCAGTATCCAAACACCCCATACAACACTCTTGTATGATACTTCCTAAATTTTAGTCACCGGATGCAAAAACACCCATTAATCCTAGAGCCATTGAAAAGACCGGCACTGCCAGCAAGACCACAATTTACAACCTGTCTCCAGCGCCCCTGTCCTTGCACAGATGATCCCAATCTATTTGCACAAAGATTACAAGATGAATTGTCTGATATTGCCATTACCCTTTTGAATTTTGTCTGATATTGTCTGATATCGCAATCTGTTCACTTGATGTCAGGGGCGTCAAGAACAGAACGCACGAACCAATTTCACAGGAGCACAAATCTTGGAGGAATTATAGGTTGCATAAATAAGTAGAGCTACTTGCATTGAAGTACTACCAAACTACAATTAGACACCAAGTAAAATGCAGAGAACTAGTAGTACTAAACTTCTAATCCATGCTCTTGACACTCTGATGATCCTCGCCACTAACCACCACATTCAGCTACTACTAAGACTCCAATATTGAAGTAGGAGTAGAGTATTACTGCTAACCAAGCTAACTAATTAGTGCCTACTTTCCGATCCTCATTACTGCAGCATCCTCCTGGGCAGGCTCGACGGCGGAGTGGCGGACGGTGACCTCGACCTGATAGTGGACGCGCCGACTTTGTCGATGCGGGCCATGAGGGCAGGCGGCTCGCCGGACTCGCCGTACAGCAGCGGCGGCAGCGGCAGGAACATGATCTTGTCGGTCGCCGGGAAGCCGCCGGCCAGGTCGCTGCTGGCCACCACGGACGTGAGCAGCAGGGCGTTGCCTGCGACCTCCGCCCAGAGGTTACAGGTGTAGTGGGGTGCCCCCGCGGCCGCGTCGCCGCACGCCCTCACGCACACCAGCGACACGGCCGTGGCCGCGCCGAAGGCGCACGGGGACACCAGGAACACGGACCCGTCCGCCTTGCCCACCAGGACCAGCTTCTCCTCGGGGCCCGGGACGGCGAGCTTGCACGGCTTCGCGTAGTCGACCTCGGTGACGGGCCAGGCGTGGTGGCTGAAGAAGTGCTCGGCCAGCCTCGCCGGCGAGGTGAAGTGCCCGCAGCCAGGGGCCGGGCAGAAGCAGGGCGCGAACCGGCAGGAGCGGTGGTGGTCCGACGACTCGTGGTAGACGACCCAGCTCGTGCAGCCGTACGCCTCGTAGGCGCACGCCACCTTGGCGTCGCGCACGATCCCGTCCAGCTTGGCACAGGGGACGTAGGTGCCGGCGCCGGCGCAGGCCTGGACGTGGCTGCCGCGACAGCCGCGGCACACGACGTGGCCGGCCTCGCACTACAACCCAAAACAAAGGCAAGAGTTTCAAGAATCAAATCAATCTAGCATGATATCAACATTTCTCTGCACAGAATTCTTTCCGTCCAAAAAGGATTCAAGATTTCATCATAGCACAAAACACCCGATCCAAAGAAAGTTATTTTTCTTTTCTGAATGCCAAAGGAAAGTTCTTGATTTCCTCCTAGAAAACTCTCTTCCCCTCTTCCTTCTTTCCATGATCTTCAATATTTTCTAGCAGAACACCCTCCCCGTCTGAAAAAAGACCCAGCCAGAATTTCCCCCGCTAAATCTTTGTCTCAATACCGTTTATCAGTAGGAGTAACTGACCTCGAAGGTAGGGGGTTTGAGGGGCAGGACGCAGGCATGGCAGTGGAGATGGGACACGGCCATCCGGATGTTGATCTGCGGCTCCTCCATGGCTTGCACCACCGCCACCAGAGCTCCCTCTCCCTGCCCACCTTGGCCTGCCTCTTCTCCTCCCTGCGCGCGCTGCTCCTGCTTCACCTCGCCGTTGGTTATGGCCAGCGCCCTGGACCTTTTGGCGCCGTTGGCGTGCTCGCCGTCCTGCTCAGCGACCCTCTTCTGCTGCTGCTGGGAAGACATGGCGTGGGGGAGCAAATGTGCTCTCTTTTTTTTCGGTGGTGTGGGGTGGGGTTGCCGGGTTGGGTTGGGTTGGCCGGTTGGGTAGCCTTGTAGGAGTTGATAGACCTGTACAGATAGAAGCAGAGCGTCTGAACGATACATGACCATAAATACGAACCATACACAGCCATCAATACACATTCTCTTAATTATTACGGTAATATTTTAAAGTAGCACGCTGTTTCTCTGAACCATACATTTGTTTTTTCTGAACCTTTTATTTTGCAGGAGCAATCACAAATGATGTTCTTTCTGAGTTCTAGTAGTATGGACATTTGGTGCAATCTAAATGTCTTTTTGCAAATTTGTATGAATGACTTTTGCCTCCTGAAATATAGATTGTTTTGGTCATGTTCAATTGTCTTATAATCTGTACTTTCCGGCTTGTCTTTTCAGCCGGAACAGTATTTTTCTCTCGCACTAAATTAGCCGCAACAGTGTTTCGGCTTGTTTTTTCAGCGAAGCGAACGGGGCCCTGTTCTACAACACTACTTTAGCAGTATGTTTCCACGAACGAACATTGTTTTTCTCTTACAACAAATAAACATAAGCATCAGCATAAGACAAATTTCAGCGAAGCAAGCCGGAGAACAACAGAACAATTTGTGCATCTATGAACTTGCAACAATCAGCATTACTTTTGATTTAATTCCAAGACACTTTACAACACAATGGCAATCTATACAATTTGCATGATTTTGCTGCTTTGGATACAATCACAGTTTGCTAGCTCTTGCACAAATTGCATTTTACACGCAAGATCTGCAGTTAGAGCATTAGAAATTGGAGAAGCACCAGGGACAACAGCCGTGTCTGGAGTGCCGAGCTCGAGCTCTTCATGGGCGGTAGACGTGCAGGAGGTGGGCAACGTGGAAACGCTGCAAGTCGGCAGCGTCTAGGACGACGATAGCGCGACCCTCGGCATGGGGGCAGTGATGGTGTGGCCCTCGGTGAGGGGACGAAGAGGGCGCAACTCTCGGGTAGGAGACAAAAAGGTTTTTTGGTGTGTAGATGTTAGGCTGACACTATCCTCACCGTTCAACACCGCATCGAGATGTGTGCAATCATAATCAGTAGAGTGGTGTCGGGTATCAGTATTAGGGATACCCGAAGTAGGGATCTGAGGACCACGGACGACGACTCGCCTAGATAATCAAAGACGTATTTCAGTCTCGATCGACCCCGAAAGGACGGTCTCCATCTCGACCGACCTCGAAGGGACAGTTTCCGTCTCGCCCGACCCCAAGGGGACGGTCTCCATCTCGCCCGACCCCTTGGGCACGAGCCCTGTCTCGCCCGACCCTAAGGGCACGGGCTCCGCCTCGTCCGACCCCTGTGGCATGGGCTCCATCTCGCCCGACGCCATACCGCCTCCAACCATAACAGGTCTAAGGGTACGACCCCGGGGTCAAACTTCTAACACCGGAAAGGAAGCGGACATGTCTCGACATGACCCGTCACCACGTCAGGCCACGCCCGGGGGTTCACATCGCCTACAATGACGGGTGCGTAGTCGCTGTGCTGCCTACTCCCCGTACGACCGTTGACAGGTACGTCGGTTCGCCACGCCATCCACCGAGACGGGATGGGACGCCATGACCAGCTGATGACGTTGGGGCATGACACAAGTGGTGAACAGGAGCCTGACGTGGAGCCATCCCCGTCACCCTCGCTTTTCTCCTTCTTTCTCTCTGTAACCTGCGTCTTCCCCTTCACCTACAAAAGGAGGAAAAGGACGCCTCAAGAAGGGGCGAACGAGCACACAACAATGAACACACAGCTGAACAAACTCTTAGCACTCTTCAATCCTTCCACCAGAGACCTAGGACCTTCTCCCTCTCTCACCCGTTTGTAACCCCTACTACAAACTAGTGCCGGTAACACGAGCAGCAACACATTGGACGTAGGGACATTCTGCTCGAACCAATATAAATCCTTGTGTCCTCCGAGCACACCATCCGGGTCAGACGCGCATATACAAATTTACTAGCCGGTGATCCAAAACACCGATAGTTGGCGCGCTAGGTAGGGGCTTTTTGCGCGTCTCGACGTCCACATCAGGCCTCGGATGGCTAGTCATGACGTCAGCTGGGTCCTAGGTGCGCACGTGCGCTTCGGGAACCTAGATTTCATCATCACGATGGAGAGAGAGTTGGCGCAGGCTTCTGCCACCGTCCAGCCTCTCCACTCCGCCGGCCTTGACATGATCATCGAGGCATTTGAGGAGCTGCAGCTGCACGCGGTGGAGGCCCGTGCCCCCGGGAGTGACCAGCTCCTCGGCTTCGTTCTTGGGAGGCTAGAACGCCAACTCGACGCCTTCCTGGGACCCCGACCGTCTCGAGAGGACCTGCGCTGCCTCACCTTCTCGTTCACCAACGTCATGATGCAGCTTGCCAGAGGGGAACCACTCTCCCCGGAATGCCTCATCCGGAGCACCTCGACAGCGTTCTCGTTCTGTCTGCACAACACCGCAAGGACCGTTGGCCACCTCGTGGCACAGCGCATGCACCCATCCCCTACGAACGACGAGTTCGTGGGGATGACCAAATATGTCACGGAATCTTTCCACGACCTTCTCACGGGAGATTTAGAGTCGCCCTCCGACTGACTCCAGCAGGGGAAGCCATCACCCCTTACGAGAATGTTTTATGGCAGGTACCCCTGAGGGATGCGTCGAAAGCATCCACGAGGGAGGGGCTACCCTACCAAACGACCTTGACGACAAGGTCGAGGGAGATGCAGGGGCCCCGCCTCGCCTGCGGGTGGAGCAGCTGAGGGCGCGGCACAGGGAACTCTAGTATGCGTAACTCCAGCTAGAGCAGGAGGACGCGGAGACGGTGGGAAATGGAGCGCACGCGGAGAGCAAGAGATCGAGCGCCGCGGAGACGTGGGCGTGCGCACGCCCTGGCCCGTGACATGAATCGGAGGATCATCGAGGACATCGCTGCCTTGCTCCAAGGGCTTCTAGATCCCGTGACAACCGAGGATCGTTGGGCCCATCGCGAGATACGTACCCTGCTCGAGCGCGCGGCGGTGCAGCAGGCGGAGAGCTCGCTGTCTCGGCAACGTGAGCTCAACGCTAGTCAGCGTGCGCCCTCAGGACGACATGTCAGGGACGTGTCTATCCACCAGGCACCGCGTGCCGGCGGGGGGCGCGCCATGGCCCCGGTGCATGAGCGTCTTGGCCTCCACCATGACACATGTAACACCCTAGATGCCTATAAGCGTGGACGAAGTGGCGAGAGAGAGGAAGCCGGCCGCGGCTATCACCCTCATTGTGGCGGACGCTATGATAGCGGTGAGGACCAGAGCCCGAGCCCTGACCTACCGGGACCTCAGGCCTTCGGTCGACACATCCTCAACGTCGCCTTCCCACCGCGGTACCGACCGCCGACCAACATCCTAAAATACTCCGGGGAAACAAACCCTGGACTATGGCTCAAGGACTACCGGCTCGCTTGCCAAGCTGGTAGAGCGGATAGTGATAGTTTCATTATCCGCCACCTCCCATTGTTCCCAGTCGATTCGGCGTGAACATGGCTGGAGCACCTTTCGCCCAACCGGATTCAAAGTTGGGCGGACCTGAAGGAGATTTTTGTGGGAAACTTTCAGGGCACCTACGCGTGTCCTGGGAACCCGTGGGATCTCAAAAACTATCGATAGAAGTGCGGGGAAACTCTTCGTGAGTACATCCGGTGCTTCTCCCGGCAGTGCAACGAGCTGCCTGACGTCGCCGACGCCGATGTTATAGGAGCCTTCCTGTCCGGGGCCACCTATGAGTCCTAGGTTCACAAGCTGGGATGCAAGGGCCGATGAACCACCAAGGAGGTCCTCGACATCGCCACCATCCATGCCTTGGGCGAGGAGGCTGTCGGAGTGATTTTCTACCGCCCCAAGGGCAAGGCGAAGCGGGACAAGGACACCGGCGAAGGCGCCTTCAACCGCCCAACAAGAAGAAGAACAAGCATCGATGCTAGGGCTCACTCGTGGCTGCTGCCGACTACAAGGGGGGTCAGATGCCTGTCGAGGGTACCCTAGACCACTTCGAGAAGCTACTCGGAGGGCCATGCCCGAACCATGACTTTCCCGTAAAGCACCTGTACAAAGACTGCGCCCTCATGAAGCGATTCCTGTCTAGTGGCTCCAACAAGGGGGAGCATAGGAAGGAGCCCAAACCAATGGCAGACGACGCCGAGGGGAAGGAGGGCTTTTCAACGTTGCATGGCTGCCTCATGATCTTTGGAGGGTCGATGGCCTATGACTCTAGGCGCCGCTAGACGCTTGCGTGTCGCGAGGTCTATACGGCCGAGCCAGTCGCGCCTTCCTTCGTCCGATGGTCGGAGTCCGCCATCACCTTTTATCGGACCGACCACCAAGAAAGTGTCCCACAGCTGGGAAGATACCTGCTCGTGGTTGACCCGATCATTGACACGAAGTGGCTCACCAAGGTACTAATGGATGGAGGTAGTGGCCTCAACATCATGTACGTTGAGACGCTCGACGCCATGGGCATCGACCGGTCGCGCATCTGGCCATCTAGGGCACCTTTCCACGGCATCATGCCTGTAAAACAGGGCGTGCCACTCGGGCACATTGATCTACCTATCACCTTAGGGAATTCGAGCAATGACAGGATCGAGACCCTTACCTTCGAGTTGGTTGGGTTCCATGGGACCTACCACGCCATCCTAGGATGTCCATGCTACGCGAAGTTCATGGCCGTCCCCAACTACACCTATCTGAAGCTGGATATGCTGGGTCCACGCGGAGTCATCACCGTCGCCACCTCCTTCCAGCATGCCTATGAGTGCAAGGTCGAGTGTTGCGAACACGCTGTGGCGATTATCACCTCCAAAGAGCTCGCGGCCATCAGGGAGGAGATCATCGAAGAAGCGTCTAACCCCAAGCGGTTGGCCAGGTCTTTTGAGCCCGTGGAGGGCGCCAAGGAGATCCTCATAGACCCCAATAGCTCTGAGGGCAAAGTGGTGCGCATCGGCACCACGCTTTCCTCCAAATAGGAAAGCGCGCTCATCGACTTCCTCCACGCCAATAGAGACATCTTTGCGTGGAGACCCTCAGACATGCCAGACATTCTGAGAGAAGTCACCAAGCACGCCTTGAAGATCAGGCCAGGCTCCAAGTCGCTGAAGCAGTGTCTGCGTCGCTTCGACGAGGAGAAACGCAGGGCCATCGGTGAGGAAATTGCGAAGCTTTTGGCGGCTAGATTCATCAAGGAGGTGTATCACCCTGAGTGGTTAGCCAATCCCGTTCTTGTAAGAAAAAAGAGTAAGAAATGGAGAATGTGTGTTGACTACACGGGTCTCAACAAGACGTGTCCAAAGGATCCATTTCTTTTGCCGCGCATAGACCAAGTAGTCGACTCGACCTCAGGGTGCGAAACCCTTTGCTTCCTTGATGCGTACTCCAGGTACCATCAAATCATGATGAAAAAGTCTAACCTAGAGCGTATACTAGGTCACAATGATGTTCGGTCTGAAAAACGTTTGGGCTACATATCAGCGTTGTATGCTCAAGTGTTTCGGGGACCTCATCGGGCAAACTGTTGAGGCCTACATGGATGACATCATGGTCAAATCCAAATGGGCTGACCAGCTCATAGCCGACCTAGAGCAGACCTTCACGAAACTCCGAGCAAATGGCACCAAACTCATCCCTGAGAAATGCGTTTTTGGGGTCCCGAGGGGTATGCTACTGGGTTTTATTGTCTCCGAGCGCGCCATCGAAGCTAACCCGGAGAAGATCTCGACCATCATGATGATGGGCCAAATTCAGAACATAAAGGGGGTACAGCAAGTTGTAGGGTGCCTCACCATGCTCAACCGCTTTATCTCGCACCTCGGCAAATGAGGTCTCCCCCTCTATCGACTTCTAAAAAAAGTCGACCATTTCAAATGGACGCCCAAGGCCTAGGAGGCACTTGACAAGGTCAAGCATCTCCTAACGAAGGCCCCGATCCTGGTCCCCCCAACCGATGGGGAACCGCTCCTTCTCTACATTACGGCCACCATGCAAGTGGTCAGCGCCGCCCTAGTGGTAGAGCGGGAAGAAGAGAGACACGCCCTCAACGTACAACGTCCAGTGTACTTCATTAGTGAAGTCTTGTCTGATTCCAAGACTCGCTACCCCCAAATCTAGAAACTCTTGTACGTCGTCCTTATCACCAAGAGGAAGTTGCATCACTACTTCGAGTCACACCCGGTGATGGTCGTGACGTCCTTCCCTCTCGACGAGGTCATCCAAAATCGGGATGCCATAGGAAGAATCGCGAAGTGGGCACTCGAGCTGATGGGTCAGGGCATTTCATATGCCCCTCGGACGGCCATCAAGTCCCAAGTGCTAGCCAATTTCATTGCAGAATGGACCAAGATCCAAATGCCGCCAGCAGCCGTCGACCAAGAGTATTAGACGATATACTTCGATGGATCGCTGATGAAGAAAGACATCGGTGTGGGGCTGGTCTTTGTTTCGCTCCTTGGGGTATGCATGAGGTACATGGTTCGCATCCATTTCCCTACCTCCAATAATGTGGCCGAGTAGGAGGCACTCATCAATGGCCTACGCATCGCTGTCGAGTTGGGCATCCGATGGCTTGATGTCCGGGGCAACTCCTAGCTGGTCATCGACCAAGTCATGAAGGAGTCAAGCTGTCGCAGTGCCAAGATGGCTGTGTATTGCCAAGAACTCCACCAGCTGGAGGACAAGTTCGATGGCCTCAAACTCAACCACATCTCGAGGCGGCTCAATGAGGCGGTCGACACGCTGGCGAAAATAGCGTCCGGCCGAGAGCCGGTACCGACGGGCATCTTCACCAGCGATCAGTACAAGCCCTCGGTCCGCTATGAGGAGCCAGAACAAACCGGTGATGGGCCACCTGCCCTAGGCTCGAGGGCTAACCGACTGTCGGCTCCTTCCGACCCTGAAGTCATAGAGCTTGATGAAGATCCAGCGGCAGAGCCCGACCCTCTAGCTGACTAGAGGACGCCTTACCTTGACTATCTCCTCCGTGAGGCGCTACCGATAGACAAAATGGAGGCTCGATGGCTCGCGCGTTGCGCCAAGTACTTCGCCATTATTGAGGGGGAGCTCTACAAGCGAAGCCACACTAGGATCCTGTAGCGCTGCATCCCCATCGAACAAGGGAAGCAGTTGTTGAGAGATATCCATGATGGGGTCTACGGGCACCATGCCGCGCCTAGGACCCTGGTTAGAAATGTGTTTCGACAGGGCTTCTACTGGCCAACTGCAGTAGCCAACGCTGAACAGATTGTGCGCACTTGCGAAGGGTGTTAATACTACGCTCGATAGACCCACCTACCGGCCCAAGCACTCCAAATGATCCTCATCACGTGGTCGTTCATGGTCTAGGTGATCGATATGGTTGGACCTCTCAAGAGAGCGCCCTGGGCTATACGCACTTGCTTGTCGCCATAGACAAGTTTACAAAGTGGATAGAGGCTCGGCCGATCTCCTTGATCAAGTTTGAACGAGCCGTGCTGTTCTTCCTTGACATGGTCCATCACTTTGGAGTCCCAAACTCCATTATCATGGACAACGGCACGCAGTTCTCTGAGAAAAAGTTCCTCCAATTCTACGATGAATACCACATCCACGTCGATTGGGCCACCGTGGTGCACCCTGCATGAACAGGCAGGTAGAGCGCATGAACGGCATGGTCCTAGGATCTTCAACTGGTTGAACAAGTTTGGCGGACGATGGGTCACGGAGCTCCCCGTGGTGCTCTAGAGCCTAAGGACGACCCCTAGCCGGGCTACCAGCTACACACCCTTCTTCATGGTCTATGGTTCTGAGGCTATCCTCCCAACTTACCTCGACTATGGAGCGCCAAGGGTTAGGGCGTACAACGAGCAGGGAGCCAAGGCATCCCTCGATGATGCCATGGATCAGCTCGATGAAGTGTGCGACATTGCCCTCCTCTGCTCGGCCAAATACCAGCAAGCATTGCGCCGGTACCATAGTCATCGGGTGTGGAGTCAGCCCTTCAACATCGGGGACCTGGTGCTCCACCTTGTCTAGAACCGCCACAAGCTCTCTCCACTGTGGGAGGGACTGTACATCGTCGCGCAGGTGCTCCGACTGGGCACCTACAAGCTCAAGACCATCGACGATGAAGTCTTCATCAACACCTGGAACATCAAATAGCTACATCGCTTTTACCCCTAATCTATGCGTGTACTTATGAAAATTAAGAATGACATTTCTAAAACGAAAAGCACTTTCTCTTATCGATTTTGCTATTGCCTCCTCGATCTTTAGTGACACCTGACCCTAGCAACAGCAAGGGGTCGGGCCTCACTCGGGGGCTGATAAGAGCATACCTATTCAGAAACAACTGCTATGCCTGACCCTTTCTCACGTTAAGATCTAGAAGCTAGAGTTGCGAAAACAAACGCTGAGTAAAACTGGTCGGACTGCAAGAAACCTAGGCCCCAACGGCTATGGCATTTTTGGTCACCAGCGTGATAAGAGTTTTTTCGCACGCACCACGAGCTTTACAGTCTTAACAACGAAAAGGGTTGGAACGCATTAACCTTTTTATACATAAAAAAGGGGGAGAAGAGCCAAAAGTATGTTCGGCCATAACAAAAGTTAAGAACTTGTCCACTTATTATAAGTTCGCCGCCTAGCTTATCTAACTAGCTAATTTTTTGGGGGGGTGATCTCATCCTCTATCTTGGTAGATAAGTCTTGTGCCAGAGGGGCCACCTCCTTCTCGATGTCCTCCAGCTCAGCATCGGAGTAGACCAGTGCGAAGCCTTGGCTCATCGTCACCAGATCGATGTTCTCGTAATGAGAACGGGCGATCGCAAATGATCGGTGAACGCCGAAGCAAAGCGCGTCCCTCATGATCTCACATGCTCGATCCATAATTCGGCTGGTGTGAACTGTGTACGAGCTCGTCTGCTGCTATGGGGCCAGATAGAGGTCATCGAAGACCAGCTGGATGGTGACGCGCAGGGCATCGTGCTCATCACTTTCCTTCAGGAGGGAGGCCTTCACCTCATCGGGCTCCTTCTCCAGGCCACGGCTCTTCATCACCTCCACCCCAAGCTTGTCATCGAGACCTGTCTAAGTCACATACCAACCATGGCAAAAGGCCTACCATGGATTCCAGGGAGAAAGACAATAAGGGAAATTGAAGGCTTACCATCCACGTCCGCCCGAATCATGCGCACCTCATCGCGCTGCCGGGTCACCTCGGCCTCCAGTCACCGGACCTCTTTCTAGAGTTGACCGACCTCCATGGCGAACCTGGTGGACACACCCTTGACTACAACCTTCAGGTCCCTCTACCCCTCAAGCTCACCCTCGAGGAGGTCTATCTGCTGCTAGGCGTCGGCGTGCTCCTGGCGAGCCAAGTCACGCTCCGTGCGGAGCCCCTCTATGGCCCGGAGCAAATTGACCCGCTCCTTCCATAGCCGCTCGGCCTCCACGGAATCCGTGCGTGCCCTCTCGATCAGGACCATGAGCTTCTCCCTGGCCTCATGGGCATCATCGCGAGCATCCTTCTCCCTGACTCGGAGGTCGGCCAGGTCCCGGGCGGTGGCAGCAAGCTCAGCCACCTCTTGATGGGCGGTAGCGAGCTGTGCGGCTAGCCCCTCACTCCGCCACGCTCCTAAGCGAGGAATTGGGACTTCTGCTGGCTGTGGACCATAAGGGACTATGAAGAGGATAGGACTTAGAGGCGCAAAAAGGAAAAATGAGGGACAGAAGCACGGTCACATCATACCTAGACAACCGGGGTGACAATGTTGCGCAGCGAGCTCAGCACGATGGTCAGGGCACGAACCGCGGTCCCAACCTCCATGTGGACGCTCCCCCATTCCCTCTCCTCAGCTATGTCATCGAAGGCAACCACCCGGACCAGAGACCGGGATGGCTCCACGCCGATCCCAAGCGGCGCCGACCCCTCTAGCGGCAGCAACTCCTCTAGAGCGGGACCCTCCAGCGGTAGAAGCGTCAGGTGATGTGGATGCAGAGGCATGCCCCATCGCCACATCTGCTAATGATGCCTCGGGTGCGCCCTCTTCTGTCTGCCCCGCCACGGTTGCGGCCTCCCACATGGACGATAGCTCTGGCTATGCCGCCTTCGCCTATGGCATCGTGGCCACACCCGGCCGTGCCACGCCCGCCATGGGCGCCTCGGACATGCCCTCCTCTGTCTGCTCTCCCATGGACGCAGCCATCTGCTATGCCTCCCCGGTCGACACCGTGGCCTCCCCAGCGCCACTCCCGCTCACCTCCGGTGCGATGCCAGCCAGCACCTGGCACATCTACAAAGGACATGATGGTCAATTTACGACAGGAATTCATTAAAACAAAAGGACGAAAAAATCTTGACTCACCTCGACGCCATCGGACGAAAAAACCCTGGCTACTCCTCATCGGCACGTTGCCGCTTTGAGCCCTCCATCTGCTCGGAGGGTCCGGATGGAGTGGAGCGGCCGGTTCCCGCCGACTCTAGGGGCACCGTGTGAGGCCCGGACGGGGCAGGGTGGCTTGATTCCGCTGGCTTTGGGGGCACGTCCTCCCCCTCCTGCCCTAGGGCATGCCACGAGGAAGGCCCCGCCTGTGGCAAAGATGGATCCTCATCCCCACCGCCCAGCTCACCCCATTGGACGGGCAACCCAAAACCATCCACGCCGCCCAGCTCGTCCCATTGGACGGGCAACCCAGAACCGTCGCCTTATTCTTCTTCTTCTCCTTCTTCCTCTTCCACCTCCGAACCCTGTCGCCGCTTTCCTCTTTTTAGCCTCGCCCGCTGCTTCGCCCGCCATCTCGCCTCCATATCGCTTATCCTTGTTCCTTCGCTCACCGGTAGCATGGTTCGTCGCCCTCACAGCCACGTGCTCCGGCAGCGGCACGATGGAGGCCGGAAAGCCCAAATCCGCCAGCAGCTCGATAAAGCCCAGCTCCGACCACACCACGGGATGTCCCGGGATTTGGAACACAGCGTCGAACTCATCCATCGCCTCCTTAATGCGCTGCGTGACCTCACTATCATGGAGCAGCCCCTAGGCGAGCGCCGTCCCATTGAGCTACGCGCCGGGCATCATCCTGTATAGCGGGAGGGCGCGCGCCATCAGCAGCGCCACCCTCCTCACGTGGTATGACCCGATGACACTGGCCCCGCGAAGGCCACGGCTCCTCAGGGATGCAATGGCCTCGAGGAGGTCGCGCATCCTCTTCTTTTCCTTGATGGGTGGCCCCCACGACCACGTCAGCGATGCCTCTTCGATCAGGCGCCCGGTGAAGACCGACAAGGGGTGGCAAGGTCGTTCTTCAAGTAAAACCACTGTTTGTGCCACCCCTTGTTGGATCTAGACAGCTGGCAGGGTATGTACTCGGCCGCCCACTGCCCCTGGATGTGGATGCCCGTGCATCCCAACGGCACCGGGATCTCCCTACCTCTGTCCTTCTTCTTAAGCAGGGAGACGAAGAAGAAGTACCTCCACAGTTTGAAGTAGGGTTTGATCCCCAGGTATCCCTCACACAGCGTGATGAAGGCTGCGATGTGCTAGATCTCATTGGGGTTCAGATGTTATAGCTCAATCTGGTAGTGGTGCAGCAGTCCCTAGAAGAACAGATGGGGAGGAATCACGAGTCCACGCTCGTGGAAGGGCGCAAAGGACATGATGTAGCCATCTGGCGGCGCCGATGCATCCTCATGACCGAGCACGAGCCACTCTGTCGTGTCGGTCCTCCCATGGAGAAGACATCACTTGACGAGGCCCTCCATGCATGCGTGGGTGACATCGGAGCGATACCACGACTCCATGGGAAGAGAAGATGGAGGAGCAAGGACTTTTTGGCGGTGACAGAGAAGCGAAGGCTATAGATCTAGGGTGCTGGCGGTAGATTAGCAAGGGCAGCAGATCCGAATGACGGTGGCGGAAAGGCAGAGAAGGAAAGGTTGTGGTTTCTTATGCCAAAATGTGAAGGGGGAGGCCGCTATTAATAAGGCGGGGTGAGGCGAGAGGTGAACCATCATCCTAAATCTATGCGCCCACCGCACCACGTCACGTCGCCTCTCTAAGAAACATGCGCATGCCACCTATGGCCGCTCCCTCGAACACACTCGTCGCACCACGTTACAAGTCTTCTTCGAGAAACATGTGCACGCCATCTCTGACCGCTCCCTCGAAGGACATGCCGGATGACGGTTCGTCCCATTCGATGGGCTGAGAACCGCCATAGGTAAGGAGGGATACGGAGCTAAAAACGCTCCCATGGCCCATTCAGGCCTAGGAGTTCGAAGGTTGGCCCACCGATGGGTTCACAACAGCTTTGGGCACCTTTAGAGTGAGGGGTGGAAAGGGATAGGCCCGCTAGCAGCCAATACCTGGGCACACAAGCGCCATAGGCATCCTGGCCCACATTCGAGTCTTGGTCGGTTCATAGTCCATGGTTTTCCCTCAAAGAAAGGCAGCGAGCCCTTGGGACCGGTCGAACAGACCTAGGAACTATATGGATTGGCCGTCGAGAATCTGGAGTCAGTCACCAGCTGTCCCATGCTGGACCCATGTGAACAGGAAGCTAGGGCCCCACTCAGACTAGCCCGTTAACAGCTCACCAAGCACCATGATTCGTCCATCGAGGAAAACATGGCATGGCTCAGCCCCTCCATTTTATCAAAAAAACGCTTGAGGGAGGACGATCACAAGACGAACTAACCCCTCGACCGAACCCTTGCTACGCATGGGGGCTCGAGGGAAGTTGGACTCATAAGAAGACTGAGTACACAGTCGCATGACGATGGCGGATCGATCGGATCTAAGGGAGGGATCAGAATCAAGAGAAATCTTTTTTGGCCCCCCAAATTCCGCACCTACATGTTCCCAAGGAGTCTGATCGTGATAGAAGGGAATCACAACCCACCAAGGCATCCTACGGGCAGTAGAAGATCGAAGCCCTCAAAGTCCCTCCATCCAAAAAAGCCTACGATGGAGTATCCTACTCCTCCACAGGCTTGGGGCTACTGTTGGGTATCAGTATTAGGGATACCCGAAGTAGGGATCTGAGGACCATAGATGATGACTTGCCTAGATAATCAAGAATGTATTTCAGTCTCGACCGACCCCGAAGGGATGGTCGCTGTCTCGACTGACCCCAAAGGGACGGTTTTCATCTCGCCCAACCCCAAGGGGACATCTCCGTCTCACCCGACCCCTCGGCACGAGCCCCGTGTCGCCCGACCCTGAGGGCACGGGCTCCGCCTCGACCGACCCTGAGGGCACGAGCCCCATGTCTCCTGACCCCAAGAGTACGAGAGCTGTCTCGCCCGACCCTGAGGGCACGGGCTCCGCCTCACCCGACCCCTGGGGCACAGGCTCCATCTCGCCCGATGAGGACCCATACCGTCTCCAACCACTACGGGTCTAAGGGTATGACCCTAGGATCAAACTTTTTACATCGAGAAGGAAGCGGACACGTCTCAACATGACTCGTGTCCATGTCAGGCCACACCTAGGGGTTCACATCGCCAATAGTGATGGGTGCGTGGTCGTTGTGCTGCCTACTCCCTGTACGGCCGCTGACAGGCACGTCGGTTCGCCACGCCATCTGCTGGGACAGGATGGGACGCCACGATCAGCTGATGACATTAGGACATGGCTCTAGTTTTGAACAGGAGCCCGACGTGGAGCCGTCCCCATCACCCTCTATAGCGTCAGTGGGACCCGTATGAAGGAGAAGGACTCGATGGCCCTAGAGGCCTTCTTCTCCCTCGCTTTTATCTTTCTTTCTCTCTGTAACCTGCGCCTTCCCCTTCACCTATAAAAGGGGAAGCAGGATGCCTCAAGATGGGGCGAATGAGCATACGGCAATGAACACACAGCTGAACAAACTCTTAGCACTCTTCAATCCTTCCACCAGAGACCTAGGACCTTCTCCCTCTCTCGCCCGTTTATAACCCTTACTACAAACTAGTGCCGGTAACACGAGCAGCAGCACACTGGATGTAGGGACATTCTATCCGAACCAGTATAAATCCTTGTGTCCTCCAAGCACACCATCTGGGTCAGACGTGCTGATACAAATTTACTAGCTGGTGATCTGAAACAACGACAAGTGGAGTAGTGGGGAGAGAGTGTGAAGTAGTGGGGAGAGTGCAATAGCACGAATCTCAAAGCACATTTCAATGGTATAGATAGCACATGTTGCAATGCGTTTTTGGAGACAAAGATGAATAGGGCGCGAGTGTTCATGATGGGATGGTGACATCACGTCAGTTGATGCGATGCTCGAGCAGAAGACAGTGACAGTGATTTTTCCTATCCACAGGAGCTCTCGTTAGGACCTGTGTGGCTGATAAGCCTTGCCTTTATGCAACCCATGTCACTTTAGTGGATCCATCGCCGGATCAGTATCAGATGGTGCAGATGTGCTGCGGCGACCAACGCGGGGTTGGCCGGTCGGCGCCGATCCTTCTTGTTTTTTTTGCCCCTCTATGTGGAGGGGCCCTCATCCTAGTCCTTGCGCTTGGCCTTGCCTTTGTCCCGGCCTCCGTTGAAGACTGCTCCGATCACCTCCTCACCGGAGGCATGGTTCGTGGTGATGTCGAGCATGTCACAGATGGTATCGGGCTTTAGGCAGCCAAGCTTGTGGATCAGGGAGTCACAGGTTGTCCTAGAGAGGAAAGCGCTGATGATGTCCGCGTCGACGACATCAGAAAGGGAGTTGCACCTCTTCGAGAACCTACAAATGTAATCCTGTAGGGACTCGTTGGGCTCCTGCTGGCAGCTCTTGAGATCCTAGGAGTTCCTAGGGCGGACATACATCCCCTAGAAGTTCCCGATGAAGACCCTCTTGAGGTTCGCCCAGTCGTGGATGCTGTCGTGCGGGAGGAATTCGAGCCAAGCCCACACATGTTCCCCTACGTAAATGGGGAGGTACTGAATGATGAAGTGGTCATTATCCACTCCTCCGGCTCGGCAGGCGAGCCAAAAATCTATGAGCCATATACCAGGGTTCGTCTCCCCAGTGTACCTGCCGATGTTGGTGGGTGGTCGAAAGCGCTGTGGGAACGGCGCTCTATGGATGCGTCAGCCAAAGGCCCATGGTCTTGGGCCATCCGGGCTGGGACTTTGGGTGTCTGGCCGGCGACCATGCCTGGGGTGTGTTTCACCACTCCCCACGATGGTCCGGTGGGGGTCTGTGTCACCTGCCCTCACTGCCGCTCGATGGACGTCATCATCGTGCCGGGCCCGACGCCGGTTGCTGATGACGTTGTGAGCGTCTTGGTTTGGCCCGAGCCACACGCGCACAGGGGGCCGGCGTGGAGTGGGCGCCAGGTCAGACTGTGGCGCGGCTGTGGCCTCCTGCGCCGCGCTCGACGGCTGTAGCGGTGAGCGGATGGAGCGATTCATCTGGTGCGTCCCCACTCCCCTGGTGGGGAGAGAGGCCGCGAGTCGGTGTCGTGATGTAGAGCTCTCCGCCTGTTGAATGGCGGTGGTTTCCACCAATGCTTGGAGGTTCCGGTGGATCACCTGTTCCTAGGGGTCGTTCGGCTCGGGAAGGCCGCGTAGAAGCATTGCCGCCGCGGCGATGTTCTGACCAGCCCGAGCGAACTGTGGGGGATCGTTCCCCCCGTCCATGATGTTGCGCAAGACCTGGCGGGCGCGACCCCGGGCGCCGCTCACCAGGTTACAAGCACGGGGCACAGCGTGGTGCGCCAAGCGTGCCGGCATAGGTGGCGGCTAGTTCTGCCGCAGGTGTCATAGATCCTCGCGGTGCTTTTGTGCGAGCGCGAGGGCCCCCGCACAACGGTCCGGAGGGGTATGAGTCTGCAAGGACTCCGCTACCACCGGCGGCTGTCTTGGAGCGTCCGCCATAGCGCACTCCTAGGACGGACGGTGGCTAGGTGCCACGTCGATGATGCTGGAGCCGTCGCTCTTAACCTTGTCATCCAGGAGTTCGTGGAAAGTGGTGGGAGCATAGCTCGCCATTTCCATGAATTCAGATGTGAGAAGGGGCGGCGCCAGCATCCTTCGAAGCCCCCGAGCGTACACGTCTACGGGGGACGTGAGGCCGTAGGGGAACCGGTCGTACGGTGGTTGCGGTACGAACAACGCGGTCCCCTGGATAATCGGCGGAAGATAGTAAATAGCGAGTAAATAACAGCATTTGCATTACTCACAGTGGGGTTTGAGCATAGCGTTTGCTCGGAATGAAGTGCAGGCGCCTCGTCGTTGAAGTCGTCGGGTGTTCCAGAGCCAATGGAGGGCTCCCCTTCGACGGGCGCTGGAACAAGTGCCTCCTCGCGGAGGTGTAGTACGCCGAGCCGGTCGGCGATGAAGTCTAGGCTTCCGAAGAGGAAGGCCTGGGATGGCTCAAAGACGGGTGAAACCCATATCCCAACAGGTGGGAGTGCGGGAAACTCTAGAGAGCCGAAGCAAGTCGTATCGTTTGAGCCCGCCATGGCGAGGATGGCGGAAAAGTGGGCCATTCGATGTACAAAAGTGTGAACGTACATCGCCTTCCCCACGGACGGCGCCAACTGTCGGTGCAGAAAGTGACCAACACGTAAATATTTATAGTTTTGTCAT
>CM009596.1:5733983-5750031 GCA_002993905.1 Miscanthus sacchariflorus
AAGGCCGCCGCCGCGGCCACCGACGTGAGCATGGAGCTCGACATCCTCGACTGCCCCGTTTGCTACCACCCCCTACGGCCCCCGATCTTCCAGGTACACGCGCATACTTACATTGGGGTTTGCTTGTCTTGCAGTTTCGCCACGAGTTCATCTGCGATTCTAACCTGATAGTGTGGATCTGCGCCGACGTAACGCTCCTGCCCTAGGCTACTACTGCGGGTCACACGATGCATGATAAAGTCTGTAGCTTTGTTTTGTCTTTTATCAAA
The DNA here is from genome assembly GCA_002993905.1 of Miscanthus sacchariflorus. Lineage (NCBI taxonomy): Eukaryota > Viridiplantae > Streptophyta > Magnoliopsida > Poales > Poaceae > Miscanthus > Miscanthus sacchariflorus. The sequence continues at coordinate 5,734,253 of CM009596.1, forward strand.
AGGAAGTGAAGAAACTTTGATTATATTTTTATTTTTGGGTGTAGTCATACGTTGAGAATTTCTGAAGAATAATATATAATCTCCCGTAGCATCAACGAATTCTAGGTTCTCTCGGGTTTGAATAGCAACAAACTGTTCGGATCCAGAAATTTGTTCAAGATGTTTCAAATTTCATATAGCACGGTTATTTGCATGATTTGTTCAGTTTTGACCAAACTGCAGTAGGTCACTAGAGTTGAGTGTTAATTATTCAATCAATAGTTTTCTTGATAAATAATTGACCGATAAAGGAACTGGAATTCTGTGATTAGTACGATTGGATTACTGACGATCAAATACAGTTTACTTAATTATATCTGATACTGGTGCTGATAGTCCCATGCACCTCAAAGACCTCATTTGCTGTCCTGTCGATTGCATATTTTGTTTGTCCATGGTTGCTGGCCCTGCATCTGTTATTACTTTATGTATTAGTATTACCATGCATAGGACGTACTTGAGTAACCATTATACTCATATTGTTTTATCTCTATTTCTAAGTGTGCCGTGGGGCATCTCATATGCTCGTCCTAAACATCCTAAAAGTTCATGTATTTATATGCCTACTATGCAGTTCATTCTTCATACTGAAGGGAAGTAACAATTGCATTGAATGCAATGAGTCTGAGTCACCCAAATGAGGATGGTTTACTGAGCTAAATATGGAATTTCTAATGTGCCATGCTCGTTTATTTTCACTGTTAGGGCTATTCATGTCGATTCTTCTATGCACTTAATTCCAACATGCTTACTTACAAATTCCCATCCTGTTCATCACCGGAGATTCTAGTCGTAGCTTGCTGTCTGATCATTGCATGTTTCCTTGTGCCGAAGTTGTTCTCGGAGTTATTCATGCCTTTTCCTCAGTGTGCTGTAGGGCATGTTGTATGCTCATCTTGTTGTGCCAAGCTCCCGGACAAGTGCCACTGCTGCTCCATCACCACGGGCTACAATCGGTGCCACATCATAGAGCATGTTGTTGACTCCACTAAAGTTCCTTGCATGTATAACAGTCTTGGATGCACTGAAAAGATAACCTACTATGAGAAAGAAGACCATGCGAAAATGTGCTCTCATGCCCCATGCTTCTGTCCTGAAGCCAGCTGCTCTTTCTATGGATCAACCGTGGATCTCTTTGAGCATTTCTCTGCCAAACACAAGTGGCATTGTGCCAAAATTTCCTACAACAAGGCATTTCGATTCCGCATTGCACAGGGCTCAACTGTCCTCAAGGGTGAAGACGGGCACATGTTCTTGGTTGACATGGTACAATTGGAGGTCGTTGGAGGTGTCATCTCAGTTTTCAGCATCCAGCCTCACATCATCGAATCAAACTTCATGTGCAAACTCGCGGTCTCATGTCCTGAAATGAGCTATACTCAGTGTACTCAGTTCCAAACGAGAAGCAGCAATCTTTCTGGTGGGCTACCGAAGGATTGCTTAACGTTTGTCGTGCCAAAGAAGCTGCTCCGAGGTACCAGTACAAATGTCACAGCCATGGTGAGTGTGACACTCATCCCACCATAGGTATATGCATGGGTTATGCCGCATTGATGTACGATACTACTGCCTGTTCATAACTGAGATATGAGTAGGGAGTGTTTTTGACTTTTTCCTAAGTCTGCGCCTTGTTAGATACTTCTATATATATAAGAGAAGAGACCTGTGCATTTGTGATGTCTATGATGGTACGTGTCATTTATATGTCTAGTCTCGATTGTTGGATATGCCATGGTCTGTATTCTAATTTTCTATTACAGTTTGTATTTAGAGTAAATTGGTTTCACTTTTTGGATGTTCACTTGATATTCTTGTCGGAACTCGAAAGGAACAACATGAACAGCTGTGTCAATGCTGAAGCAGTGAAGCTGTCCACACTATAGATTGGAAAAATATACATAGAAGTTCAGAGCTTACAGAGGGATGTCATGCTGTCTGACCTTTGACCTGTTCAATACTTAATTAATTACTCCTGAGCTCCAAAAAATTTAAAAACTTGTGTCTAGGAATCACAGTACATTCACCAAGTTTTGTTGAATGTAAACTGCGACAGTTTTATTACTTCTGAAAAAAAGTAACACGAGGGAATACAAAGGGGCTCGATTACTGATCGATGGGCCATTTGTTCAGATGAACTGTTTTCGTTTGCTAGGAAGGCTCAGTTTCTTACGAATGTGTGAATGCAACATGTTACCTCCCATATCATTTTTTTACTAAATGAAGAAATATCCCTGTCTATCATGCAAAAGGTGGTATACCAAAATCTACAAGGAAAGGCAGTAAGGTGCTGCTGCTGCAAGCCTGCACAGTGCTGCGTGAGAGCCACAACTCACTCTGAAAGTCTGAATACTCCAAAGAGGAGAGATTATGCCAAAACGCTTATCATTCATACATGTTATCGATCTCATGATGAATGAACTTATGAAAGCAACATGAACAAATGCACAAACCAGAACATCAACAAATCATTGCATTCAGACAATGTCTTCTTGGTCAAGTTTATATTTTACAATCAGAATTCACAAGATCACTCATGCACCGTGTGGTGGTAAACACACACGGAGGAAACAAAGGTACAATACAAACATGCCAGCAGCTAAGCACACAGCAACTTGTTCTAGCCCTTGTAAGCAAGCACGGGAAACTAGTACACTAGCCAACGCAACAGGCCTGCCAACTGCAGAAACAGATCATCGGTTACATTACATCCTCAATGCTTGTCAACTTTACACGCAGAGGTGATCGATGAACTTCTCATCGTCTGATGGTAAATTGCTAGTACAACTAAGTAAAGCCGCACCTTGATGCAGAAAAAACTTGCGTGCAGCTTAATCAGAAAATCAGAATATAACAACAAGTTCTATCTTCTATCCTATGAACACATCAGATATTGAAGCCACAAGGGAGATTCTTGAACAGGTGTGCTGCATCCTGCTGACGAACTTGGCGCCAGGCTCCAGCTCGGCGGGTAGCTGCTGCTAGCTCTTGTCCTCGCATCCTCTTGGGCTCCGAAGAGGCACCCCGTATCGACGCCAACAAAGAAGTCATCATCCAGTGGTATACTTTCTGTTGGCATGCTGATGCACTCGCCGGACATCATCTCAGGGCCGAGCAGATCTTCGACACTGACTTCGGCCACCACGGGCGCCACCGGACGTGTTGACGAACTCGGCGCCATGCTCCAGCTTGGCGCGTGGCTGCTGCTTGCTCTGCTCCCTGCCTCCTCTTGGGCTCCCAAGAGGCACTTCGGATCCATGCCAACGAAGAAGTCATCATCCAGTAGTGTACTTGGTGGTCGCAGGCTGATGCACTCGCCGGACATCGTCTCTGGGTTTAGCAGATCTTCGACAGTGGCTTCGACGGGCACCACCAGACCACACGGTATCTGGATGAACTCGCCGGCTTGCTCCTTCTCGGCACTTCGCTGCTGCAGACCATGCTCCTCTTCTCCTCCGAACATCTCCTGGAAGCCGATCCACTCGTCGACGTTGATGTGGGCGAACTGGGACGGCATCTGACCATACTCTGTCTGAACGAACTCGCCGTTGTGCTCCGGCGCCGCAGCGTGTGGCTGCTGCAGAGCGTGCACCTCCTCGTCTCCTAACACCACGTGATCCATGTGTTGGTGCTCATAGCAGGACATCGGATAGTAGTCGGTGAAGCTGTTGTCGTGCTGCATCTGCACCTGCTCGCGCTGGATGTGGATCAACTTGGCCGGCCGTGCCTCGGGGTTGCCCCTGCCGGCCTTCCTCTTAGAGCATGACGATGTGGCGGACTTGCTGGAAGACGATGGCTTCCCTTTCGCACGAGACGGCCGGTATACCTTGCAGAGTACATAATTGCTAGCGGCTATGGCGGCGGCTTGCTTGTCGACGACATCGTACTCAACCATACACCAGCCCATCCTCTCCAACGATCGATCCTTCATGCGCCCGTAGGAAAAGGTGCAGAACGTGCCGCTTTCCGATCCATGGACGTGTACCTCCGGGTGCCAGCGCGTTTCGCCGCGGGTGCCGATCGCGAGCTGCCGGTGTCCGCTCGCCTTCCCTTTGGTGTTCTTGTACCTCTTGGGACAGTAGAAATACCATATGCTGTTGTAGCCATCTTCCATCTGATCGGTGCCCAGCGCTGATATGAGGTTGGCGACAAGGTCAGCAGGGGCGGCAGAGCACACATCGACGCGATGGACGTAGGGGATTTCGGCTCCAGCGCGGAGGCGGCGGAAGAGGGCGATGGACACGCCATCGGTGGCGCGGGAGACGCAATCATCTGGGCATCCATGTCGATCTCGAAACTAGAGGTGTGGAGGAGTTGCTGGCTCTCGGCGAGATGATCAGGAAACTAGAGGTGTGGAGGAGTTGCTGGCTCTCGGCGAGATGATCAGGCCGTGGGTGAACGAAAATGGTGGGATCTTACGTGAAGGCCGGCGAAAGGTGAAGATGAAAGTGGGTTAGTTGCCCTTGCCGACGCCGAGAACTCCATATCGTCAGCGGCGTTTATAAAGACCTGCAGGATGACCGTATTCACTAAGGTTAAGGTAGCGTGAGAGTCAATCTTGGATCGAATTGATGAATTGGACCGTATTCCCTGAGGATGACCACCCGCGACTCCGTGACGAATTGACGAGGATGACCAGCCGGCGCGTGCATGATCCGCACCCGATCTGCACCGCACGACTTGGATCACTCGTTAGGAACCGTGCACACTTCCCTCAGCTTCCAGTTCTAACAGGCAACAAAGCCACGCTCAACAGTGCGCGCATTTGGGGATTGCCTCCGGCCAAAATGATAAGCACAACTGCAGAAGATGCTTTAAAGATCGAGCAAGCAAAGACAACGTGGCTTTTCGTCTTCAGATTGCCCCCACTAGAAGTGCTTGGCACTCCTCTTTGTTAAGACAACCTTGTGGCTCCAGCGGTGAAGTGCAGTTCAGCCTGTCTAAATGTCAGTAGCACTAATCTGAAGATTAATTTTGAAACTGACTTCATTTCTTCCCAGGCTCTGTATTTGAGGGGCCGAGCGGACCTTGGTCGCAAGATTCATTTAGCTGTGCACTAAATCATACGAATGAAAGTGATAAAGAAGTGCAGATTTGGACAGTCCAGATGTCAATGCACTCCACATGTTCTGTATCAACTAGAATTTTATCTATACCTAATAAAATAAAAAAAGCAAAATTTCTGCCATAACTTTTTTTCTGTCTCTTTTTCCACTCCGGTATACTTGTATATATTTTTTCCTATTCCAGTCCGGGTTCTATTCATATTTTTTTTCCTAGATTCTTTTTTCCGTCCTCCTGCCCTACTCAGAGTCTGTATCAAATTAGGATAGGACTCAAACTTATCAATAAATTATTTATTAGATTTAAATAGTAATACTCTCCGTCGTACATAGGACTTAAACTCATCAATAAATTATTTATCTCTACGAGGCAAAATTTCTGGATCTTTTTTAGTTTCGTCTGGCCTCCCCACTCCGAAATCAACTGGATTTTGATTTCCTCCGGTCCCCAAATCTATACTCAGGATTTTCCAAATTTGTAAGCAAATTTTTTCCAAATCGGCAAACAAGCTACAAAACTAAGTGTCGCTATGAAAAATGACCAACAAGTAAATATTTGTAGTTTTGTCGTGCGTTATGATCGGATGTGGCCTAGCACTCAATGACACAGGATTTATACTGGTTCAGGCAACGTGCCCTACGTCAGGTTTCAGTCGGTTTGTGACTTTATTCCTGAGTCTAGGTGCTCGAAGTTTGACGTGGGGTTACAAACGAGTAGAAATGAGAAGGGGGTGTTAAAAGCCCGGTCGGACTCTGAACCGAATGAAAGAGAGTGACGGGTGCTCTAACGTGCGCTAAGTATTGGAGCGTATGCTCTGTGTAGCTTTTGAGTTCTAGAGCTATTGAGCTGTTCGAGTTCTCAGGTCCTTGAGTGCTCGAGTCCTCTAACCTATTTTTGTTGGGAGAGAGCGTATCCCCTTTTATAGTTGAAAGTGATGGCCTTACAATTTAGAGAGAAACAAAGAGAGTGTATACGTGTGCTACCTAGACTTGTTGCACACGCTGTTGGGTATGAGATGGTCGTCGGCGCCCACAATACTGTTTATGTATGAACACATCTGGCAAGCTCTACCGTGTTCGCCAGGTACGGCAAACGTCGGCGCCTACAATACTATTTGCGCTCTGACGCGTTTGGAAGGTTGTATAGTGCCCGTCTGGCATGGCCTGGTGGCACCATCCTGCAGGTGCGCAGGGCATGGTAGGGTACGGTTCTCGGTATTATGGTTGACTTGAGTGTCTTACCTTATCTGCTCCGCCTGATCCCTGGGCCCTCACAGAGCGGGCGTCTCCGGTCAGTTGTTCCCAGTCGGTCCCGACCGTGTCGGTCGGGAAAGAACTGCGAGCAGAGGTCTGGCGTATCCTTGGTCGGAGTCGAACTACGGTCCCACCTTGGCCAGGCCTTCCGGTCGAGGACCAGATCGTGGTCTCCGCCTGTCATTATGTATCTGGGCCGGCCCAGGCGCGGGTTGTCGCTGTGCCGCTTGCTGGGCCGGGTTTTGCAGGGAAGCGGGGCCATTGGGACTCCGGGTTTATGAACCCGACAGGAGCCCCCCGAGCCCCTTTGGGGCTTCTGTGAAGCCGTGAAGGGGTTGCTCACACACGGAGCTCGAACCCGAGGGGTCGAGCGAGACGGAGCCCGTGGCCTTAGGGTCGGGTGAGACGGAGCATGAACCCAAGGGTCGGGCGAGATGGAGCGTGAACCCAAGGGTCAAGCGAGACGGAGTGCGAACCGAAGGGTCAGGCGACACGAAGCCCGCGGCCTTGGGTCGGGTGAGACGGAGCCCATGGCCTTGGGGTTGGGCGAGACGAAGCGCGAACCCAAGGGTCGAGCAAGACACTTGCCTCGATGGCTCAAGTGTCGCGCTCGGCGATCTCGCTAACGGGTATGTCCGAGTGAATCCGGGTCCGTCGTTCGTGATGGGGTTGACATAGCCCTCACGTGCCATTCCACTGCTCCTTAACCCGCCTCCCGGCAGATGCCCGAGTCGTTCCGGAGACCGACTCAGGTGGCCCGCTGGCCTCCCCTCGATGGAGATTCTGTGGGCTTGGCTCGAGGTTAGGATCGAACGAGAAGGTCGAGATGACTCTGTCCGCTTCTGAGCGGATTGGGCGAGGGTCACTGGGGCTCATCTGCATTTTCTCCCCTAGCTCTGTTTGACGCGAGGCGGCCTCAAGCCCTTTGTGGGCCGGCCTTCAAACCGCGGTCGGTCGTCGCTTATATCGAATTAGACAACTACCGCTTCGTGACGCGACACAAAATGTTGTGATGCAACAATTACATATGCAATGCTTGGATGTATGGGATGAATGGATGGATATGTGACTCAGTGTATGAATGCATGTATGAGGATAGATGAATGAATGCTCATGCACTAGAAAAGTAGAACGGGGGTTGATAAAGTTACCTCGATGGCTCGAGTGACGGGTCCGAGGAGCTCCTATCGGATATGTCTGAGTGGGATCTGTGTCCGTCGTTCCTGACGGGGTTGGCATAACCCGTATGGGGCATCCCACTGCTCCTTACCTCTCTCACTAGCCGCCCGAGCCGTCCGATCGACTCGGGTGATTTGTTGGCCTCTCCTCGATGGAGATTCTATCGATGGGCCCTCCAAACCCTGCCTAGGAAGACAAAGGGTTGTTTGCGTGTGGTTGCACCTTGTTTCCCGTGCCTAGGTTGCAGTAGTGGTGGGCCCCACCTAAGCCATGTCCCGTTAGCCAATCGACATTTCGTCTGGCAGGCCACGTCCCGTCAGCCAGGGCCACGTCCCGCTGCATGCCTTTCCACATTAAATAGGGGAAGGGAGAGTGTTTCCTCTCGTTCTTTCACCTTTCTTAAACCACTACCATTTCTCCTTCCTTCTTTTCACCAAGCCTATTTGTGTGCCATCGTGGTTTCTAGGAGAGAGGAGAGCAGAGCGAGGGAGAGAAAAAACTCATAGATTCGTTTGTAAATTCAAGGTGCGATATCGAACTGGAGGCCTTCCAATGTGGATGAGGAGGTGCTGGCTGCCTTCGCTGAGAAGGGGCTGCTCCCATCGAAGGAGGTGGCACATTGGAGGGCTCCTGCGTCGGGGGAGGTTGTTCCGCAACCTCAGGCCGACGAGGTCGTCTCCTTCCTTGCCTTTCACGAGCGTAGGCTTAGATATCCTGCGCACTGGTTCCTGTGCGGGCTCCTCAACGAGTGGGGCCTGGAGTTACAGCACCTCAACCCGATTAGGGTACTGCACATCATCGGCTTCGTCATCGTCTGTGAGGACTTCCTCGGGATGGAGCCGCACGTGGACCTCTTCTGGCGGATTTTCAGTAGGCGAGCCCTGTCCGAGGGGAAGCCGCCCATAATCACACCGGTTGGAGGGTTTGCCCTACAGAAGAGGCCAAAGCCGTCGGTCCCCTACCCCGCGTACTCCCCCTGTGACTCCAACGGGGGGTGGCATGGTGAGTGGTTCTACATTAGGAACCCGACGGAGGCGTCATTCCCGACGTTCACCGGGCAGAGGCCGGAGAGGAGGGAAAACTGGTCGTGGGGTCCCGCCTGTCGACAGAACAAGCTAGAAATTATCGAGATGGAGCTTCGAAGGCTCGTGCGGCATGGCCTCGACGGGTTACGGGTCTTTCATACCTTATTCTGCCATCGGGTCACCCCATTGGCACAGAGAACATGACCGATGTGGGAATACTCCAGCCCGGTGGATCCCGACCACGCGTCGCCGGAGGAGTTGCCAAAGGATGAAGTCTGGAGTCGTCTCGATCGGGTGCTGCAGTTGAGGGATGAAGACTCCCTCGAAGGGACACCCGGCCCCTTCATGCCACAAAGCTTTCTAATTTGGTATGTTTTTTTGTAACCTTTTCCTTCTTGTTTTGATGTTTTGATTGATTTCAAGTTGCTCGTTTCGAAGGGACTCACAGGCTATAAATCCTGGCCGCATCTTCTGAGAGGGCCGGAAGGCACGGTTCGGCAAGCTGCACAGAGGGAGGCCGCGCTTGCCAAGAAGAAGAAGAAAACCGAGAAGGCCCGGAGGAGGTTTGATAAGGAGAAGGAGATCAACCAACAGGTCCATGGTGGCGAGAGCCAGAGCGACGTGGAGGCGGAGCTCAAGTCGGAGGAGCCTATGGAGATGGGTGACGACGCGAGTGCCTCGGAGGACGAAGGAGACAGGGGCGCTGCCGTGACCTTGATGGAACATCATGAGCCCGTGGCTGCATCCGTCGGCGGTGTGCATGGTATGGAGATGCGTGGCGACATTCCTGAATCGAGGAAGCATGCCACGAGCGAAGACACTGCCCTCGAACGAGAGGCGAAGCGGGCACGGTCGCCGCGCCCTTCGAGTGTGGCGTAGCAAGCTGGTCGGTTGGGGGGACGTGATCGTTCCCCTGCATCTTCGGGGTCGACGCGTGTGCACAACCCCCAACAGGGAGAAGCCCCGCCAGTTGCTCCGGTGGTTTCGCTACGAGCTGGCGTTCATGGCCGTTCGTAGGCCGATCGGGGACCGACTGGGTCGCCTCCTCCCTCGATGGATGCAAGGGGGCGCGGGTCGTGACCCCCGATCGATCCTCGTCTGGTTGGCTCGTCATCAGCTGGTCGGGGCTTCAGGGTTTTGCCACTTTTGTCTGGGTATGTATTCATGCTCCCTTTTGTTCTCATAGTTTGAGTTTTTGAGTGTGACTAACCTACGCTTGTTTGACAGCGGCTAGGGGATGGCAGGACTGAGGATCTCCCCACCTCCCATGCGAGAAGAGTGGAGACCTAGCCTGTAGTGGGTCTCGTCAAGCGATGGGGAAGCAGGTTGGCAGCGTCGCGACCTTCCTTAGTGGGGTTGTGTTTTCCTAGCCGATCGTGAGCATGGCGGCAGCGGCGGCGACGGTGATGGCGGCGATCCTCGTGGTGACGGTGGAGGTTGGGTCAAAGGTGACTCTCGTGGTCCCTCCCCTAATGATTGCGGAGGAGGAGAGGAGGGAAACCGGGCTCCCAATCTCGCCCGGCGGAGGAGCCCACGGTTCACCCGCCTGGTCAGAGCTGGAGGGGTCCAGAGGAACCGTGGCTAGGCCAGAGGTAGAGCAGCCGCCGGTGAGCTATGGAGACCTGGCGGTGGACATCTCCTTCTCCGACGAGGAAGACATCAGGGTGGAGCCACCAGCCATCCCGCTGTCCTAGAAGTTGGTGATGATCCGGTTGTCGCATGATACTGCGATGTCTGGATCTTCTAGCGGGTCAGGGGCGACCCATGAGCTGGTGTGGCCTTGCCCTGGCGAGCTAAGGAAGGCCCGGTTCATGCTTCATGATGAGGAGGAGGTGAAGCTCTGGCACCTGCTGGGGGAGAAAGGACTATCGATGGAGTCTGATCTCGCCCTTACCAAGGCGAGGCTCAAGGAGGCCTTGGAGAGGGTTGAGCTCATCCATCAGGCCATGACTGTTGACCTACCATGCGTTGCAGGGTTAAGTTCTCTACGTTTTTGGTGTTGTCTTTGATTCCTAGGCTTTTAAATGGTTGTCTCAGCACGCCTGCTTCTTGTCTCGTAGAACCTAGAGATGATGTCGATCCATAAGTCCTGATTTCTTTAGGAGGAGCACGGTCGGATGGAGCAAGAAGCGGTGGCATCATGGTGGGTCGATGAGCTCAGGCATCAACTGGAGTCTGCCCGCCGTGAGTGTCAAGACCGGGCGGCCGAGGCGATGGGAGCATGGGCGGCGGAGCTGCGTGCGGTCGGGCGGGCGATTGCTACCAAGTAGGAACTTGACGCAGCGAAGGCCCACTTGGCGGAGACCGAGGCGGCGCTCCAGAAGTCCTTGGAGGCTCTGGAGGTGGAGCGGAAGGCCCGGTCGGACGCCGAGCAAGAAGTGGTCACGCTCCGAGGACAGATGCTTGGGGCAGAGGAGTCAAACGCTCGACTACTCGAGAGGGTGACCCGGCAAGAGGAAGGGCTCTCCATTCTTGAAAGCGCCCACCTCGATACGTACCTATTCTACCCTCGGTTGATGCCTTGAATTTTTCTTTCCTTTGCTCCTGAATTTGTCGTCTGTTTCCAGAACTGGGTGGAAAGATTGGCTCTTTGGAGCAAGAGTTGGAGGTGGTCAAAGCAACGGTCGGTCGGAGCATGGAGGCGCTAGCTCAGTCCCTTGAGGAGCGACAAGTTCTCGAGGGAGAGCTTGACCAGCTTCACAATATTGCGTAGGTGGTCGTCTCTGAGGTGTTCGGGTCGGGACCGAGCACTAGTACGCCCGCCGTCTAGCTGGCGGAGGTCCCGAATGAAGTTCGGGCACTCATCTCCGATGGCATATTCTATGAGACATCAGGGGTGCTAACCTCGGTGGCGACCCACCACCCCGATCTGGACTTCACGGCCATCTACAGAGGATACGCCGATGGGTGGAGCGTAGATGAAATCCATGCGCTGGGGGAGAGTTTGGTGCCACATGCACAGATAGTCGCTGAGTAGGTCACCGCATAGTGGGTGATGGAGGCACGCCGTTCGACCTTGGCCGCAGACATACGCCGGGAAGATGTCATCCAGCCTGCGGAGGCAGCGGAGGCCGGGTCGGAGGCGAGCGTCGTCCCGACCCCAACTGAGCCGAATGTCGTCCCGACCACAACCGAGCTGCCTTCGTCCTCATCAACCGTACCGTCAGCCAATGTCGCCGGGGGGCCATAATAGAGTTAGAGTAGAAATAGTCAGTTTATGTAAAAGATGAGTTCATGGGGGAGCCAACAGTTTTACATTCATGAATATTTTAAGTTTATTTTGTGATGAAATCACTCATGGGGGGAAGCTTGTCCCGTCCGCCCTTATTTTTACCCTTGCGTAGCTTTGTTTTTTGTCCTTTCTTTTTCGCACCTGCTCGTTGACCCGTAGGCTGCAACCTTAAGAACCCAGGCGTGGCCCGCGAGGCTCAGCTATTTATAACCATAGGTCATGGCTGGGTATGATCCGTCGAAAGGCTAAAAGCGCAAGTTACGTAGGGTAATCAAAGGAATAGAATGCCCTTTCGTTTGGGCGACTCCCTTTTGTTTGGGCGAAAAATATTACTACATGATAGTAAAAAAGGAGGGAGGTATCGCACCCCCATGGAGCCCCCGAGTGACCCAGGGCAAGAGTGCTCGGGCTGGGGCATTTGTAGGAGCAAACGTTGAATGGAAAGAAATGGTAAGACCGAGCTTTAGGGGAAGAAATGATGTAACAGTTCGAGGTTTCATGTTTTGGTGAGAACGTTGCCAATGTCATCCTTCAGTCGGTAGATGCTCAGTCGGATCACCTCGTCCACCGTGTAAGGTCCTTCCCTTGGTGGAGAGAGCTTATGTTTGTCCTTGGTTGACTGGGTCCTCCTGAGTATGAGATCACCGACCTCGAGGATCCTCCCCCTGATTTTTCTTTCATGGTACCTACGGAGAGTTTGCTGGTAACGAGCGGAGCGGATGACGGTCGTCTCATGAGCCTCCTCGAGCAGGTCGACCACGTCCTACTGAGCCTCCGCAGCTCAGTCTTGATCAAAGGCCTTTACTCTTGGGGCGTCGTGATCGAGGTCGGAGGGCAACACTGCTTCGGATCCATATGCGAGGAAGAAAGGGGTGAACCCTGTGGACCGGTTTGGGGTCATTCTTAGGCTCTAGAGGGTCGCTGGAACATCTGCAACCCATCGCCTGGCATACTTTTTGAGTCGGTCGAAGATGCAAGGCTTGAGTCCTTAGAGGACCATGCCATTGGCCTGCTCGACCTGACCATTAGTATGCTAGTGTCCGACCAAGGCCCAATCGATCCTGATGCCATAGAGAACTTCTTCCCAGTGAAGTTTGTTCCTTGGTCAGCGATGATACAGTTAGGAATACCAAACCGATAGATGATGTCGAGGAAGAACTTGACCGCCTCTTCCGAGCGAATATTGGTGATGGGCTTTGCCTCTATCCATTTAGTGAACTTATCTACCGCTATGAGTAGGTGAGTGAAGCCGTCCGGGGCCTTTTTGAGGGGTCCAACCATGTCGAGGCCCCAGACCGCGAATGGCCAGGTGATGGGGATGATCTGAAGCTCCTGCGTCGGCAGATGAGTTTGCCGAGCGTAGAATTGACATCCTTCATACCTGTGGACAACCTCCTCTGCATCTCAGAGTGCAGTGGGCCAGTAGAAACCTTGGTGAAAGGCTTTCCCGATCAGCGACCTTGGGGCCACATGATGTCCGCAGATTCCGACATGGACCTCAAGGAGGAGCTGTTTCCCCTAGTCGATCGAGATGCACTTCATGAGTACTCCCGACGGACTCCGTTTGTAAAGTTCATCACCGATGACGACGAACGTCTTGGCGCGTTGAGCGATTCATCACGCTTCAGTCCTTTTCAGTGGGAGAACCTCCTCGAGGAGGTAGGCGAGCAGTGGTGCTCTCTAGTCGGCCGGATCGAGTGTCATCACAGCAGTGTCACCTATTGACGTTGCGATAGGAATGTTAGGGCATGAGCCCCCGAGCGCCTGGTCAGGGTCGAATCGCGTCGGAACACTAGAGCGCCCGAGCACTTGGTCGGGGTTGAGCCATAACAGAGTTGGATCCTCCACAACGCGGGTAGACGGCTCATAGAGATCATTGATGAAGACCCCATCTGGAGACGGAACCCGCCTGACAGCTAATTTCATGAGGAAGTCGGCGGCATCGTTGTCCTTTTGGGGGACATGATGCAGTTCAATCCCTCAGAACTTGCCCTCGAGCTTGCACACCTCTTGGCAGTATGCCGCCATGAGAGGGCTCTTGCAGGAGGACTCCTTCATGACTTAGTCGACGACCAATTCTAAGTCACCGTGAACATACAGCCGCGTGGCGCTGAGCTCGACGATGATGTGTAGTCTGTTGACGAGGGCCTCATACTCCATAGCGTTGTTCGAGGCTGAAGAATGGAGACAGATCGCGTAGCGAAGCCTGCTCCCATCCGGGGAGATCAGAACCACTCTAGCCCCCTAGCCGGGTGCCATGACCGACCCGTCAAAGTACATCGTCCAGTACTCATGGGTGACGTCCGGGGTCGAGAGCTGGACTTCTGTCCATTCGACGATGAAGTCGGCAAGAGCTTGAGACTTAATAGAGGTGCGGGGGACATACTTGATGTCATGGCCCATGAGCGCCAGAGCCCACTTAGAGATTTGACCAGCGGCATCACAGTTATGGACGATCTCTCCGAGTGGGTACGAGGTGACGAGCATGACCTCGTGGTCGGTGAAGTAGTGCAGGAGCTTTCGGGTTGCCATCAGCACGGCGTACAGAAGCTTTTGAACCTAGGGGTAGCGGACTTTGGCATCGGTGAGTACCTCACCGATGAAGTACACTGGTCATTGGACCTTCAGGGGTGTCTCGGCTCCTCTCTCTTGACGATGAGGGAGGCGCTTACAACGTGGTTTCTTGCCACGACATAGAGGAGGAATTCTACCCGTTCGAGAGCGATGAGGATTGGTGCCAACGTTAGCGATGCTTTGAGGCTTTCCAAAGCCTGCTGTGCCTCCTCTGTCTAGACGAATGCGTCTGTCTTCTTGAGAAGTTTGTAGAGAGGCATCCCTCGTTCATCTACTCGTAGCCCTTATAGAGATGCTTGACAGGGTAGACGTGGTTGGTGCATGGACTCTCCATGAGCTTGTTGAAGTGGTCGGGCTGGCCCTACTAGGGCTGCTGGCCCGCGCGGTCGGCCACGACAACCAAAGCTGGGTTGGACGGTCGGCGCCGATCCTTCTTGTTCTTCTTGCCCTTTTGTGTGAAGGGGCCCTCATGCTTGGCCTTGCCCCTGTCTCGACCGTCACTGAAGACCGCCCCGACCGCCTCCTCATCGGAGGCGTGGTTCGTGGCGAGGTCGAGCAGGTCACGGGTGGTATGGGGCTTCACACAGCCGAGCTTGTGGATCAAGGACTTGTAGGTTGTCCTAGAGAGGAACGCACTGATGACGTCCACATCGACGACATCAGGAAGGGAATTGCACCGTTTTGAGAACCTGCGGATGTAATCTCATAGGGACTCGTTGGGCTCTTGCTGGCAGCTCTTGAGCTCCTAGCAATTCCCAGGACGGACATACGTTCCCTAGAAATTTCCGACGAAGTCCCTCTTGAGATCCGCCCAGTCATGGATGCTATCGGGCAGAAGGAATTCGAGCCATGCTCGAACATGCTCCCCCATGCAAATGGGGAGGTACTGGATGATGAAGTAATCATCATCCACTCCTCTGGCTCGATAGGTGATCCGAAAGTCTTCGAGCCATATACCAGGGTTCGTCTCTCCGGTGTACCTAACGATGTTAGTGGGTAGTCGGAAGCGTTATAGGAACGACGCTTTCTAGATGCGACGACCAAAGGCCCGTGGTCCTGGGCCATCCGGGCTGGGGCTTTGGTCGTTTGATCGGCCACCATGCCTAGGGTATGAGTCCTTGCACTCCTCGATGGATAGGCCGGGGCCCATGCCGCTTGCTCTCATCGCCACTCGATGGACGTCATCATCGTACTGGGCATGGCGTCAATTGTTGATGACGCTGCGAGCGTCATAGTTTGGCCCGAGCCATTCACACACATGTGGTTGGTGTGGAGTGGGCGCCGGTCGAGCTACTGAAAGGGTCGAGATGGCGACTAGAGGGGGGGGGGTGAATAGTCCTTTTTATAATTAATCGCGTCGGCTAATCGAAACAAGTGCGGAATTAAAACTATCGGTCTAGCCAAGACTACACCCCT
>CM009596.1:5753604-5768188 GCA_002993905.1 Miscanthus sacchariflorus
CAGCGCTGTCCCCGCCCTAGCCGGAGGAGTCCAAGCCAGATTGGGCACCATCCTCCGCAGCATCGCCGGCCGGTCGGCCGATCCACTGCGGACGCAGCCTCCCATCCACGAGACGAGGATGGTATGAGCTGGGAGGGGAACAAAAACGTGGGATGGCGCCGACCGGCCTGCTGACGCCAGCACCGGATGCCGGCGACTCCGAACGACTCGGCCACGCCTCTGGATCTACGCGCCCGTGGGGCAGCGAAGGGGCCACCAAGGTCGTCACCTACTCGCCTCCGGAACGATGCGAGTGGAGTGGGGGAGGAGGCGGAGCGGATGCCATCCGCGTCGAAGGATGTTGGGCGACGGGTGGATGGGATGACGGCAGAAAGGATCACCAACCAATTAACAGTATTTTTCTCTCATAATATTTTCAGCTACGACTTATCAGCCGAATGATAAGGACAGATAGGTAGAGTCGCAGAGAAGACGCATGTGGATATGCAGTAGAAAGATGTGGTGTAGGTGGTGCCACGTATGTTTTATCTTCTCCTCTTAATTTTCTGGAACCAATCTCCTCTTGATTCAGTTTATGAAGTTACGATTTCTTATTTTTCTATAGGCTGTCGTTATCCAAACGTGTAGTGTCTAATTTCAGCGACAAACTAATAGTCAAACGCCTCTAACCAGAGGTTAACAAAAATCCTAATAAAAATTTATTTGTCATGAGCTCCATTCATGTGCACATAACGAGAGTTGATATAATACCTACATGAATAAATGTGCTATTAATTGGCCTACGCAGACATGGTGTAAAATCTGATCGAACTAGAACACATCACTCTCCCAGGTGCGTATTGGTCCAAGATGAATCCACACACACTCTCTCTCTCTTTCTCAGGCATACAAGTTAGAGTAGCATATGCTTATACGAGTTAGAAAAACACATATCTTACAGGTCTAATTCTAAGATAAATTAGAGTGACACAATTGTTAAATAAATCTCTAAATCACAATTTTTCTAGACATTTCTGCCTCCTTTGAATTCCTTTTCCAGGCCGGGTTCGAATTCCTTTTCCAGTTCGATTTCCGTCTGTTTGGACTCCGAAGAAAAAACGTCTCTCGTTGCAACGCACAGACATATTTGCTAGTAAGACATAACTATTAGAATTTCATGTTTAATATCTACAACTAATCTAATTGTTTATTTTTTGATCTCCCTTGGTTTATTTTATAACACATATATATACTAGCAATATGGTCGCACAAATAACAAAGGTAGCTAGTTTTTTTTAAACATATGTGCCTTTTGTTTTAAATAGTTTTTTTTGCGAATACTATTGTTTATTTATTTGATCATAATTATTTTTGTCTCCATGCATTGCACACCGCATACAACAACAAATTAAAGGAGTGGATGAGTATATATAGCCTCCTAACCAAGGTTATAAATCTCTGTCCATAACTGCCACTATATATATAGCCCACTAGATCTGTTTGAGGCATATCAAGATATGTACGTGCATGTACAATGTAGCCGCTATAGCCCACTATAATCTCATTTAGGTCCGCTATTAGTTGTTTGAGAGGCCATCACTAAATGTTTTTTTAAAAGTCAACGGAGGAGAGGGTCCCCACCTGAATATATATTCATTGATTAGTACCAGCAGGCAACCATGGGTAACAAATTACATCATTTGGAAGTAGCTTTCGATGCTTGCTCTAGGTGTTTATTACATAGCACTTCTAAAAACACCTATCCAAAACTCTGCCGCAGCATTTTCCTTCTTTGGCAGTCTCAGCTTCCAAAGGAGCACGTCTAAAATGCACACTTGTAGAAATTGTCGTAGAGTGGCTGTTTCAGCTCTGAATACGACTCCGTTTCTACGCTTCCAAAGTTGCCAGCAGCAAAGAGCGACAAAGGTACTGAAGAACTTTTCAGGAACACCTGCAGGGCGGCATAGGCTGTGGATGTCGCTGATGGTGTCAGGTAGCTGATGCACACCAATCGATCCCCAAAATGCTTTTGCAAACGGGCACTCTAGGATGATACGGTGAGCCGATTCGTCTTCAAGGTTAGATACTTTTTTTTCCTTTCATTTATATTCTGCCCTGCATGAGTAACCAAATAAAGAATTGTAATTGTTTTGGCGCTTGGCCTTTGTCGTGGGGTCAAAACCACGGCAAGCATTGTTGTTCATCGGGTGTCATTGAGTGTGGGTCTCCGATGGCTCGGGTGGACTTAATAACACAGAGAAAATAGCGATTTATCTGCACTAGTACAAATTGACCTATCACTAATGCCTCTATTACTGCCGGTATCATTAAATCGTTGCTGATGCTTATGACCAAAGGTTCGTAATACGAACAATTGGTGATGAGACTATCACCGCTGGTTCGTAAGAACGTCGTGGTTTATAACTATCACCGCCGCTTCGTCTTACCAACCGACGGTGATAGTCCATCATCATAGCCGGTTTGCACCACCAAACGACGTTGATGATGTGCTCCTCATCACTACCACCTCGCCATATGAACCGACGGTGAAGATGTTTTTCACCGCCAGCTTGTTGTATGATACGGTGGTGATAACTATGCTGCAGCATAATAAAATTCATAACTTTTTCAAATAAAGTCGGATGAAAACAAACTTTATACGAGATCTATAACTTTATAGTAGATGACTTTTCATTTGAAACCATTTGCGGTCCCATAATTCTTTTTGAAGTACTCAAATTTTGAAATTTAAATTTTTCGAATTGTACAAACGATCTTAGATAAAAAAATGATCAAAACCAATATTGTAGATCTTGATGAGATATACAACTTTACAGTTGACAACTATTTCATTAAAAATCATTTATAGTCTCAAATTTGTATCTAAAGTTTTAAAATTTTAAAAACCAATCTTTTCAAACAACCTTGGATGAAAAATCAACCAAAACCAAAGTTGTAGATCTCGATGAGAATAACAACTTTGTAGTTCATGAGTTTTTCATTTGAAATCATTTGAGGTTATAAAAGTCTAGCTGAAGTTTTGATGTTTTGAAATTCAAATTTGTTAAACGGCCTCGGATGGCGAAACAACCAAAAGCAAAGTTGTAGGTCTCGATTAGAACAACGCTTTTGTGGTTTATGACTTTTTCATCTGAAGTCGTTTAGGGTTCTAAATATTCATTTTAAATCCTGAAAAGTGAATACTAGGAATGGATATGTTATATAGACACAGGTGACTTAGAGGTGAGGTAGTTAGAGGAGAGTGGTTAGAGGAGCAAAGGATAAAGGTCTTAGATTCGAATTCCAGCACCGCGTACCATGAAAAATAGTGTGGAGTTGGAGTTAGAGCGGCTTCTTAGTACTATGAAGGTGGAGCTAGTGGGGGGCTTCCTAGGATTGAAACAAAAATTTTTGCTATTTTTTGACCTATTTTTGGGAATTTTGAAAATTTAAATCACCGTCGACTGGTAATACGAACCGACTGTGATAAGCAATTATTACCGCCGGTTGCAAACCGCCTGTGATGAGAATGTCATCACCACCGACAGCTTACTGCCGAGACCAAAAAACGCTAGTGATGGGCTTTACGAACCGCTTGTGATTGGTCTGAATGTAGTAGTGTTGGTTCGGGCTATCGGGGCCCTACGTTCAGCAGTAGATGTCCCATGTATTCGAGAGCACCCAAATCGGGGATTACAAGGGTGTGTAAGAGATTTGGAAGTGTAAGTGCAATCCAGCCTTAATTGTCGGTTTTGGTGATAATGACCACGCAATTAGATAACTAATATAATTTATCGAGATGACAAGCAGCAGAATCATAAGAGAGGATGTTATATGTAACGGAGGAGCCCCCAACTACAAAAGGTGACGGCATCAAGCTCAAAAATAGGTTTATTTCATTTATACTTTGAAATTTAGTATAGGAAAAGCCGTGTTATAAATGATGACACAATGCTTAAGTCAATATGTGTAACCAAGTGCTCAATCCTACATTAAAGCATCCTCAAACCTCAGCCAAGACAGCCAGCTCAACAATCTTCTATCCCTTGGTGTCTAGCTTGGTGCGGCAGTGCCGCAATTGAAGAGCGGCACTGCCGCGACTTATCTGACCGTTGGGACCAGGGGAGGTATTTATACCTCTTCCTCACCCTCACAACGATCTTCTTCTTCGCCCAATCATTCAGAAAGACGCAGTTCTGCTGAGTGCTCTCTCTCTCTCCTTCATTGGTGCCCTAAAGCTCTCAAGCTTTCCCATTTGATTTCCCGATCAATCCCTGAAAGAAAAAGGCTCCAAACTCGATTAGAGAGCAGATCCACTTGTTCCCCAACTCTACAGAGCACTTGGTTCACGTTTTTGTAGGCGGTTGTGTTTGTTACTCTTGGAGCATTGCTCCTAGCCGGCTAGAGCGTCACCCGTGGTGCTTGCCAACTTGTGTGGCAGTCCCTAGAGGTTTGTAACCATCTCTTGAAGCCAGTAAACTCACCCATCATCTCAAGAGTTAACTCTCATGACTTGAGAACGAGGAAGGGTTGCAAAACCCTAAGCCTTGGTGGCTAACCTCAACAACGTAGACTTAGGCAAGCCTTAGTGGCGAGCTGAACCACGGGATAAATCATCGTGTCACCGTGTGTTTGATTTATTTCACTTACATTTCATATTGTGTTGAGGTGTTTTCTAGGGTTTGTGGTCGATCTACTTGTGTGTGACACTTCTACCACTTCTAGCTATCAATATGTGATCTTCATATCTGCAGGACGCTCAGTAATTTCTCCGATCTAAGTTCTATACGTATTTTTTGAATTATGCTTCGAAGTTATCTTCAGGTGCGGCAGTGCCGCTGTTCTGGCCTGGTCGTGCCGCCGCGCGGCAGAGCTATGGGTCAAATTTGACAATTGCTCAAGTTTTATTTTAACATGCCTACCCTCTCTAAGCTAACTAGAGATCCCATAGGAAGGGGATCGCTCGGTGCTATCCTAGACTCGTCAGTGGTGAAGTTTCTTCCCCATTGGAGGGGAAGAAGAAGGTGGAGGAGGACAACACAGTTGCTCCTCTCTGGGTGGCTCTACTTTCGGTGCAAAGCTCGAAGCTGTCCATGAGGACTCTGTTCGATTGGATTCGGTCTATTTTCTCCTCCCTTTTAAGGATGGCAACGGGGCAGATTCGGATCGGGTGGAGTGTCTGGGCACCCAAAACCGAAACCCAAACCTAAAACCCGAATCCGCCCGGAACACCGATTCGGATGAAAATCCATCCCCGAAACCGAAACCCGCGGGTCCCCGAAACCCAACGGATTAACCGAAACCCAAGAATATTACAATAAACCAGCGAGCACAGCAATACAAAACAAGATAAATTAGCAAATTAAAGTAACTTTATGATGAATATAGATAAATTATTATAGTTAAAGGTGTACACAACATGCAAGTAGCAGCAAGCATGTACAGAACATCCAGAACATGCTACAATCCAAGAGCTTGAAATCCACTTGAAGCACCAGGAGCCGACATTGCTCAACAAATACAAAAAGGCAAACACATACATGAGTGTCTGTACTAGTTTGACACTTGGATGATGCATGAAATACGAGATCTAGGGAAGGGATGCACCGCCATACCTGCTGGCCTGCTAGATTCGCCGTGTGCTTGCAGCTCGCCTCCCCAGTCCCCAAAGGCAGCGTGCGCTGTCGGGCCGCCCCTGCTAGAGTGTCGCCAGAGCCGAGAACGTTGCCCGCCGCCGAGAGGTCCGACTACGAGTGCTGCGCCAGTGCGCCCTGAGGACTGCGGAGACCTAGAGAGATAGAGGGACGTGAGTCACCCCGCGGCCACGTCGAGCGGGGAAGAAGCGGACGAGCCGCGACTCGTGAGCGGATGAGCCGCCTTCCGCCGTCGCCCGTCGGGTGGGTGCGGCCGTGCGGCTGCGGGGTAGCTGTGTGGTGGGATGAACGGGTCAGAGAGGGCTGAGGATTCCAAGTTCCAGTGTTATATACGTAGGGTTGTTAGCTGGGCCACTGGTGGGCTGTATTCTTTCGGGGATCCGATGGAGCTCCACGGGCTAAATTAAAGATCCGCCTCAAACCCGTTGGATTTCGGGTATTCAAACCCGAAAATTCGTGGGCGAAAACTAGACACCAAAACTAAAACCCGTAGACCCGAAACCTACGGATATCTGCCCCGAACCCGATCCGCTGCCATCCTTACTCCTTTTTCCTAGGATTCGACCTCCCCTTATAAATCGAGGTAGATCGGGTACAAGGTGGTTTCGATGTTTAGTCTATGGTCTACATGCGCCGGAGTCCAGGAGGGTGCTGCAGCAACGTGGATGGACCTCGGCGTTGTCATGGAGTCGGAGGAGCCTTGGCCGTTGTCCGTCTGCTTTGTTCTGACGCTTTGACCGTCAGGAGTTGTCAGCTTGGACTAGCCCCCACCAGGTGCGCCTTCTGGAACCTTCCTTGGTGGTGAAGGCATCCGGTTTGAGGGGCTAACGAGCGGTCCCGAGAGTCCCCGAGCCCCTGAAGCCAGCGGAGGGATTTTCCCTCTTTATCACACCCCGTGCGTGACTTTGTCAAAGAAGTGGGCAACAGTGCCGCGTCCGTTGGGCGGCGACGAGGAGCCCCCGAGCCTTGGGTGCTCGGGGTGCCAGGCTCTAGCCCGGCCCTTGGCTCGAACTGGAGGTGGAGCCGAGGATTAGGCTCGGACAGCCATTGGTCGAGAGCCTAGAGCTCGGGTGAGCCCCCAAGTCCCGAGCAGGGGCCGAGAGCGTGCTCGGGTTTCGCCCGATCCTTAGCCAGAAGGTGCGCGCGAGCGTACCTGATAAATATAGCCTCCCCGAGCGATCCTAGAGGGATCAGTCGGGGGTCCTTCGGTCGAGAACCTCTTATCTTATCTCGGGACTTAACATATCCTATGTTTTAGTCTCGTCAGCTTTCCCAGACAAAATTAGCCACCGGGAGTGGAGCCCCTTCTCTTGACTTGAGTAGCCTGTATAGCCCAGCGGAGTCAAATTTTCCTTGAGGCAAGCAGAAGGGGCCGGATCTAGCATCAACCGTATCTTGGAAGTCCGAGTCCAATACCAGTTGCTGCACCTCCTCTAGCTGATCCAAAGCCTGACGCGAGAGTTGTCGATGAAAGAGCCCGGGGCATCTAAACCCTCCGCCCAGACTTGAGCCACGGATATTCGACCGATTTGGATTCCTTTTCTCTATATCCGCTCATGTGATACTTCATCATACCATTCATATAAGATCCATCTGTCTAGGGATCGTCATATACATCTAGAAAGCTTCTACCCTTTAAATTAAAGGGTATTCTGAAAGAGGTATTTTCTTTTATTTTCAAAATAGCTTTATTTTGAATCCAATTTCAAGTTCGATTAGAAGGATAGAAAGGCAATGAGAATGGGAAAAGAAAAAAAAAAATTTAATGAGTTCCCCTTCTTGATGCAGTGGCTGTACAGAGCAGGGAATCGAATGACCAAAGCTTCCTCATTATTCCTAGCATCATGCTAGAAGGATTCTGCCATTTCTAATCCAAACTATTGTAACAGCCTGATAGAGCGGTAGCAGCGTTCTGAGAGCTTCCCCCGTGTTGGCTACAGAGATCACCACTGAGAGAGGCTAGACAGACATGTTGACGGCCCCAGGTTGCCCATGCAAAGTCTTCAGCAACAAACAGTATGTGAAGAAGCTTGAGAAGGAGGCAGATGTTCATTAGGCCAAGATCTCTGATTCCAAGGCCGCCACGGTCCCTCTACCAACATACATGCTCCCATGCCACCAGGTTTTGTGCCCCAGTCATAGTGCATTCCCCACACCAGAAGAAGGAGCGGTGGCGTTGGTCCATGTGAGATATAACCTTGGGCGGTAATGGCATGACACGCATAGCATAAATGAGCTGAGAGTCTAGCAATGAATTGACCAGCACCATTCATCTCATGACATTCAGAAGGGCCGCCTGCCAACCTGCCAGGTACATATCTGCCTTTACAATGTATGGGGTGAAAGATGACTTGTGGAGCTTATTCACAGAAAGCGGAAGGCCGAGATAAGTCTGCGGGATGGATTCACGTTTGCAGCCAAGGATGGAAATGCATTGCTCAGCCGTGCCTTCGTACATATGGATTATTACCGTCGTTGTTTTTGAGAAATTGATCTTGAGGCCTATTGCCTCAGCAAAGCTGTCGAGGGTTGCTTTCAGGCATTGCACATCTTCCGGTTCTCCTCGAATGACAACCAAAGTGTCATCCGCGTATTGCAGTACCGGGCATGGGCCGTCATTAGTCAAAGGATGTCGGATGCTGCTATGACTGGCTTTGATCATTGTTGCAAGACGTTAGCCACAATCAGGAAAAGGAATGGAGATAAGAGGGTCGCCTTGGTGCAGACCACGCTTAACGGAGATCCATGGTCCAGGGCAGCCGTTCACAAGTAACACCGATTGAGATGACTAAAGGAGCTGCATGGCCCAGTCCCTCCATTATCTCCAAACCCTGTAGCTTGTAGGATTCGGAGCAAGGCATCCCAGTTCACAGTGTCGAAAGCTTTTGCAAAATCTAATTTAACTACAATTGATGGCTTCTTGCTCTTTGTGGCAGTGTTGTATCAGTTTGGCTGCATGAACAAAACTCTCTGCAATGGATCTTCCCTGCAGAAATCCTGTCTGAGTACCATCAATCAACTTTGCAATCACCTCTGTAGTCTCATCGACGCGTTTAGACCAATCTGCCTGCAAAGTTGTTTGGTCAAGATCTCTAAATGCGTTAGCTAGAGATTTTAAACATTAGTCCTAACAGAAACTAGTTGTTGGGGTTGAGTCCGTGAAAAGCGGCTAAGGCGGAATTTGAAAAAGTAGCCGTTAGACACATTTGACCACCCACCACTAAAACCTCTAGTGAAAGAACAATAAAGAAGGTTGATTGGAGGACACACCAGAGTACTAGGAACCAAAACTGCTAATCCAGTATGTCAACCTGGCTTTGCTAGCCTTGGCTCAAACAAGTTAGTCTATGATTATTTTTCACACTCATGCATATGCTTGAGCACTATAAGTTGCCATTCATCTAGTGATGCATCACTCTTCATAATACGATAGTCCTAAACTCAAGAGTATAATAAATACATCTTTTCCTCATCTTGAGCCTTGTATGTCAATCATCTTGCTAACACTTGATCAATCAAATCTTTAGGGTTCACCTTAGCTTGGACATATCCTCTTTGAGCATGTGACTACGAATTCAATTCATAGCTTTAATTCACTTCACTATTTGATCCAAGAATAGTTTGATACTACTAACTGCATGAACCCTATGGCTTGATTAGTCCCTTGTATAACTACCACAATCTCGAATTACCTTGAGTGCCCAAAACCGTCAAGGAAAGGGCCTAAACCGCCAAGGAAGAAATGATCTTTGGCCACAAACCGTCAAGTAAACTCCGTCAAGGATAGAATACAAGGGAAATTAGTTTCTTTGGCGGTTTTAGCACTTAAGGATGATTTCCTCTGAGGCTAGCCGCCAAGAAAACTCGGACCATACTTAATTTGCTAAACAATGGAAATTAGTTTCCTTGGTGGTTTTGGCACTCAAGGATAATTTCCTTGGAGGCTAGCCGCCAAGGAAACTAGGACCATACTTAATTTGCCAAAGGGACAAGAAAAATATTGCAATCGTCAAGTAAATTAGTTTTCTTGAGGGCCAGCAACCTTCAAGGAAATATTCCTAACCGTCAAGGAAATTAGTTTCCGACAGCAACCCCCAAGGAAATATAGAGCAATATAAAAAACATAACTCAACAAAAGCTGCGACTCCTAGAATTTGAACCTGGAAATATAGAGCAATATAAAAAAACATCAATCAACAAAAGCTGCAACTCATAGGATTTGAACCTATGACCCATTGCTTCATCAAATGAAAAGCAACTTACCACTACACCTCAAAGCAACTTGTGACTTAGTGAATTATTTTTCTTCTTCTGTATTCACTTTGTTGAATCTTGTAATGAATATTTGAGATCCTAAACGATTTCAAATATAAAAATTTGAACTAAAAAGTTTTAGATCTCCTCGAATACTATAACTTTGGTTTAGGTCATATCTCCATCTGAGGTCATTTGGAAAATTTAAAAATTTGGATTTTAAAGCTCTGGGAATTTCCTTGGGAGTTTCAAATTACACCTGAGCAAATATGAATTACCTTGGCGGTTTCGAATAGCACTCAAGGAAATATGAATTAACTTGGCCGTTTCAAATAACACCCAAGGAAATGAGTAATTACCTTGGCAGTTTGTAATAATACTTAAGGAAACATGGAATTACCTTGGCGATTTGGTTTAACACTGAAGAATATCCATTTTCTCCGAGGTCTATGACCGCAACCAAGGAAACTCCACTTTCCCTTGCGGTTTTGTTTTGGCCCTCAAGAAAATCTTTAGCACTCAAGGTAATTCAGGATTGTGGTAGTGTATCAATACAATACTTGCTTCTTCACCTTAGCCTTGGTCCATCAATCTTCAACCCACCGCTTGCCGTTCCCCTTTGTTTAGTACCTCGAAACCATTTTCCTTGCTTAACCCTTTACCTTATCCTGTCATCCTAAAGTCAAGTGTTTCTTTGTATCGGCAATAACTTCACATTTGAAATCCATTTCTTCAATTTGAATTCCAACTTGTATCAATATATATACTTCACCAAATATTATTTTCCCAATAGATTGTCAATATGCACACTTTCTTGATAGATAGCCTTCACATTTGGTGATCATATGAAACTTGACTTTCCCACTATAATATATGCATGCTTTCCTCAATTAAGACCATAGATATTCATGCTCTCATGTCTCTTCCTCTATTTCAACTTATATATGCCATTTCAACAATATATCACATTTTTTTGGAACAATCTTTATAATTCATATAAGTACAACCATGGGATTAAACACTTGTTCAAACATTTAGCAAAACTCAATAATCTCTTCATTGCATTGTCACTCGAATTCACCAAAGCCCACTTAGGGCCTAGATGCATTTTCACATCTAAAATCATAAGAAGCATCCAATTTTTAGCACCCAAGAAGACAAAGTCATATGTACTGGTAGTATGCAGAGCTTCGCCAATACTAGAAAAGGCATAATAACAAGCTACCTATGAGACCTGAGATCCCAAGATAGAGTATGAAATTCTAGAACATATGTACTGGTAGTATACATTACGAAACAGTGGGATTCTAAAACATTGTGGATTCAAGTGGGATAGAGTTATTGTTTGGAACTAACCTAAATCGTTTCATATTACTAAGTACTCCCTCCATTCAAAATTATAACACAATTTGGCTTTTTTAGATACGTTGAAATAGCGTATATCAAAAGCAACGTGTCTAAAAAGTTCAAAATGTCTTATAAATTGGAACGGAGGGATTATAAATTGGAATAGAGGGAATAGAAATCAGTATGTATCACTAAAACTCTTATATTACTTCACTTATATTAAATAAGTCAAGTAGTATTTTCAGCTCTTTGGTCATGCTAGGAAAGTATAAATTGCTCTCTACACACAAGCATATGAGTCTTACTATCTCCAAAATAAATATGCAGCCCACATATAGATATATCTGCATAACACCTAAGTATACATACAGAATAGTGAAATACGGTAAAAAAAACCCCACTACTTCACTTATTAAGGGCATGTTTGCTTGGTTCCTGGCTGGCACTGCCTGGTCCAGGCAGCTCGCTCAGGCATTCGATTCTGAACGACTGCAGCTAGGTCTGCTGCCTAACCGAGTTTCTTGGCTCAGGTTCCATCCAAACACGCCCTAAATTAGTTAAGCAGTACATTTTTGGCTCTTTGGTCATGCTAACAAGTAAGGCAATGATGATAACAAGTTTCTATATAACCTAGAGACCTTGACAAATACATGTGCATCGTTTCACTAGAGCACCATAAATTTTCGAATTTTCATGGATGCCATGAAAAATTTGAGCTGGTTCTGAATACTTCGCTGGTTGGTTTCTGGGCTGATAAACCCGACTGGTGCTGGTTTATTGTGAGAGAAAAATATTGTACCATGGCTGATATGCCCTGACTGAAACCAACAAGCGAACAGGCTGATAATTTCAAAAAAAATCTAAATCTAAGCATGCCCTTTGCTAAGGAACTTTGAGCATGCTGACAAATAACGTGAATACTATTTTCCAAACCATGAATTTGGATTGTTTTTTTCCGGATTTTTAGAAAAAATATTTTGAGGCTAAATAACTTCACTGAAAACTCAAACATAACATTCTGTGAATAAATAAACTTGGTTGTACGTCACCATCGATCCACGTTTCCTGTTGTTCAGTGACTAACCAGTGACCAATAGCTGCCATGCTTGCATAAATATCCAGTTGTCCGTATGCAACAAGTGTTCATGACCGATCGAGACGGCACTGCACCGGAACGAACTAGTGTACTACTAGTCCAGTTGATTTGAGTATCAGTATCGTCGTCCACACTGGCATGTTCGCGTGCCCTTAAATCCGGCTTAATTCGTTTATTTTTTTTATCCAAAACAGTGTTTTTCTTTCACAAATTCCTCCAGCATTCCTCCAAATCATTCAAATTCCTCCAGAATTTAGACAAACGAACAGGCCCACTGTATCGGCGAAGCTAGTGATCTGAATATCTGATGCACCTTGTTTTTCGTACCAACGAACGACGACGCCTTCACTAGAAAAAGACAAAGGCAGAAAACGAAACCCAAGCGGCACTCTCCGGTCTCCATTACCATGTCATCGGCCCTCAGAACTGGCCGTCATTAAATATAAGTAAAGATAACGTTCAGATGGATTTCCATGTTCCCGTCAGCAAGGACCAAGACCAAGATTTGCCACTTCGACCGAATATGGATTGTACTCTTTTACATTCGGATGAAGTTTGTTCAAATTTCAAATTTTAGTCACAGTTTCACATGGCTGGCCTTTTGCCTCTCGGTCCAACCTGTCATATCCGATATTTGTGTCACAACTAGACCGGTAAAAGCTATGTTTTGCCAATCGGTAAGCCTAGCGCCCGAACGTCCGGCCCTAGGCTTGCGTTCGGACGCGGGTCCCGTTTGCCCGCGCATGCACCCCGCTCCCGCCGCGACATACGCTTGAGTAAAAAAACACGACGCACGCAGCTCCCTTATCCCACGCCCATCCCTCGTCCGTACGGATGCCCTGCCGGCTCCAGGAGAGACGATGCAGCAGAAGGTGGGAGGATGAGAGATGCAACACCCGATCTAATTTTGAAACATCCAAATATAACGGTTGCAACATACGTCTGAAGGCAGTTGAAACACTTGAAATATGCTTATGAAACACTTGAAAAACACACATGAAACACACTTGAAAACCATTTCAACCATACGCAACATCCGAAGAAAACACATGCAAACATATGTGGAACATATGCAACATCCAGATAAACACAATTGCAACATGCGTCCGGAAAACACAGATGAAACATACCGCTGAAACATCTGAAACACTCGAAACATACTCTTGCAACATGCCTCTGAAACAATTGCAACATATGCAACATCCCCCGATCTACTTTTGCAGCATCCATATGATTCAACTGCAACATACTTCTGAAGCGTCTGAAACAATTGAAACATACAATTACAACATGGGGGGGAGAGAGAGAGCCTGGCGTGGGGAGCACCATGGCCACCGGATCTAAGGCATTGGGAGCTCGCTGTGGGGGGAGGATACCGAGGTGGGGAAGGAGCCGCCGGGGTGGGGGAGGAGGATGCCGGGGTTGGGGAAGGAGTCACAGGTGTGGGGGGAGGAGGACACCGCCGCCGGCCAGGGAGGGAGCGGGGGTGTGGAGAAGATGGGCGGAAGTCAGGGAGGGGCGTGGTTACCGGCTCGCGGCGCTGTGGAGCACAGTTGGGGGAGCGACGCTGCTAGATCCATGGGGGGAGGAGAGGAGGACGCCATGGAGGAGTCGCAGCGGTGATTTTTTCAAAGAATGGAGACAACGGCTGCGGTTTGGAACTTGTGGACGAGAGGCTACGAGCCATATGCGGATGGGGGCGGTGCGACTAGGGCGACTCGAGCGGGGTCCAGTTTAGCAATACACCTTTGTTTTTTTCTAATACTCTATCTCTTCTTTTTTTTCTCTCCTTAATTTTCGTATGCACCTATAAGGTCTTCTATTATGGAATTGAGGGAGTATCCAAAAAACTATTAATAATTTATAATTTACAATAGAGGGAGTTGTCTGCAATAGGCTAGCGACCAAAAGGAAAAGATTTAGGCCTAGTTTAGCACGGCTCAGCTTCATTAGTGAAGCTATTTTAGGGTTTTAGCTTCATTAGCAACTTTATCGGTGAAGCTAAATCTATTTTAGAGGCCTGTTTGGCAAAATAGCTTCATATGGTGGACCAAAAGAATAAAATGACTATACTACCTGTCACACCCAATTTTAAGGATAAAATTGAATACAATAAACTCATGTGTGCCCAGGGATCAGTCACACACATAAGCTGACAAATTATAAAAAGTATCATCATGGTGTATCTTACATCACGATTAATAACATAACATAGTCTTACACAACACAGCGGAAAATAAAAGATAGCTCTCTC
>CM009596.1:6011401-6022737 GCA_002993905.1 Miscanthus sacchariflorus
TATTCTTTGTGTCACAAATAATATGGGTATTCTTTGTATCTTTTTTTTTTTGCGATCCGGTGGAACTTTAGCCCCTGATAATTGGATTTGATGGACCAGTGAGCTAACAACTAGTCTAGACCTTGGCTAAACTTTAGCCCATCAATTAGTCCACCTGTTTGAATCCTCAAGAGAAGTTTAGCAACTAGCTGTTAGCCCAAGGGATCCAAACAAGCCCTAAAACAACCCCTTCTTCAATTATAAAAAGAATGTAAATAACCACGTAATCTACTCACTAACGCCATTATGAAAAATAAACTAAAGTAACCCTCTAATTATATATATAAATTATCTACCAATTTAATTATTAAAAATAAACTACAGTTGCCCTTAAATCTCCACCTAAATTAGCTGCCTTGCCATGACCAAAAAATAATTTCAAAAAATCATATATATGTCTCTAAATCACCCACTTGTGCCATTATATTGATATAAGAAAAAAAAACTCCAGGTATACATATTATGTGTCACCATGTGAACCATGTGCATATGTATATACTCCCTCCGTCAAAAAAGAATAAAATTCTTGCATCAAGAGAAGTCAAACAATACTGAGTTCGATCAAATATATATAAAAAACTACTATTTATATTGTGTAATAAGTATTACTAGATTATTTTTAAAATATATTTTCATTATAAATCTATTTTTTAAAATACAACTGTTGATACTATTTTCTGTCAACCTAGTCAAACTTAGGATTATTTGACTCCTTGAGAACCGAGATTTTCATTCTTTTAGGATGGAGGGATTATATGCAGTAAGCAATGAGGATCTCAATTTACATGTTAAACGCATAGTTGAAGTCAAGATTTCAACAAAACACATGTAAAATACATACGGAGGTTCAACGAAAAGGGAGAATCTATATGAATGAGGATGGGAAATCAGATAAAGTTATTGGTAATTAAAGTTTATCGCACCTAGATAAATATAAGAGAGAGTAAATATAAGTTTTGTTAGAATATTAACAAAAATAAAAAATAACTACATGTGGGCCTTGTATTTATCCATACACAAACCTTATGTTTTCATAACACATACACGAGCATGGGTTTGATGGACCAGTAATAAGCTCAAAATTGCCAATACAACCTAGCTGGCTACCAAATTTCGGTTGATGTAGGGATGTTCATTTCTGTCATTTTTTTACGGGAAACAGGAGGGGCGCTCCCCTACTAAAATTTTATTAGCAAAATAAAATAGTACGGAGCAGTACAGAATAGAGAAAAAAGAGTACCAAGGGGTATGGGGGTTCAAGATACAAAAAAGGTGAGGAAAAAAATGAGAAGACTAAAAAGATTAAACAAGGTTGTTTAACCATAATTGAATTCTAAGGAAGTAGCTCCTTTTTGCGCGAAGCAGAAGTATCACAAATTCAGATTTGAAAGCTCTTCACGCCTCCTGGAGAGAAGGAGGTTTATTACTAAAAATAAGACCATTTCTCATATGCCAAATTGTCCAGCTCATTAAGATGACGACAATGGGACTTTGAGCTGTCTTCTAAAGCTGTCAAGGCATTGCAGTAGGTCACCCTGATGGTTCACATGAAGTCCAATATGGTTCCAGCATGCCTCAGCAAAAGGGCAGCTTATAAGGAGGTGAAATAGTGATTCTTCACTCATGTTGTTGCAAAGGACATAATTGTAATCCTATAGCTCCATGGTCTTCCTTCTCAATAGTTCCCTGGTGCTAAGTTTGTCCTTTAAGATTAACCAGGAGAAGACTTTGTGCACAAGAGCATTTCCATATCCCTTTGAAACTTGGATGTATTACTCTATGCCCACTTAGCTGCTTGTATGCTTTGGCAACTGAGAATCTTCCAAAATTCCAAATGCAAGTTCACAAATCATTATTCTCATTCAATTGTAGAGAGTTTAGGTCTTGCTGAAGCTGAGCTAGTGGACTAAATGCTTCTTGGGAGAGTGATAAGTCGAAGAGATCTAAAATATTGTTTCTATTTTTAGCTTCAGCCAGTACTGTAGTATTAGACTTGCTGAAAGAGTGAAGCTCCATGTAGGATAACATTGGCACTTTTCCATTCCAAATATTTGACCATAAGTAACAAGTTTTGCATTGTTGATGTTTACCATTGCCATACCTTTGAATTTATCTAAGAGCTTGAAGATGTCCCTCCACCAAAAGAATCATTTGTTAGCCCTTGATGACAGGCTTCCAGATTCATAATAGCTTTCCCAAATGAGAGCAACCCATGGGATGTCTTCCCTATTGAAGAATTTCGTTAGATGCTTTAGAAGCAATGCCTCATTTTGTGTTTGAAGGTCAATTACTCCCAGTCCTCCGTCCTCTTTTGCTTTGCATACATCAGTCCAAGTAGCTTTAGGCCTTTGTTTTGCATTTAGGTCAGCCCCCTCCAAAGGCAATTTTTTCGGTATTTATCAATCTGTGCTATCATTGTTTTGTGGACTGCAAAGGTGCTCATACAGAAAGTAGGGAAGACTGAGAAAACTGAGTTGGTCAATTCAAGTCTTCTAGCCTGGTTTAGGAAGGTTGAAGTTGCAACTAACCTCCTTTCACACCTACTGACCAAGGGGGAGAAGTCCATAACTTTTGGCTTTGTAAGGCCTAGGGATAACCTCCTTTTCAAAGTTGAAAGTTGTTACAAGGTGTTCTAGCCTTTGTTCTTGAAGATTGTTGGATACCATGATTGATTTGCTATAGTTTACCTTTAATCCTGTTGATTCACTGAATGAATGTAGAAGAGCCTTCAGAGTCATCAGCTGTCTACTGCATGCTTCCATGATTATGAGTGTGTCATCAGCATATTGGACTATGGGGAAGTCATTGGTGCATCTAATTGGAAGAGGCAGCTTTAGTAAGTTCATGTGTCCTTGGCCTTATTAAGAATTGATTATAAGAGATCTGCCACAAGTACAAATAGAAGGGGTGAAAGTGGGTCACCCTATATAACTCCTCTTCTGCAGTGAAGAACCTTTCCTGGTTTTCCATTCAGTAGTACTGAAGAAGTTCCAGAGCCTAGAATTTCTTTGATCCATCTATTCCATTTGTCACACCAAAACCTTTTGCCTTTAATACTTGGAGAATAGCTTCATGTTCTAATTTGTCAAATGTCTTTTCAAAGTCAAGCTTTAGGATGATTAGTTGCCTTTTTTATTTATGACACAGGTGTAGATACTCCAATGCCCATGCTAGACAATCTTGTATTGTTCTAGTTTTGATGAATCCATATTGATTCTGGTGAATGATTTTTTGATTAATTTCTGCAGCCTATTTGCCGGAACCTTGGTGATGAACTTGAAAGAGGTATTGAACAGAGAGATTGGTCTATAATCTGTAGCTGCAGTTGGACCATCCTTTTTTGGAACGAGTGCTATATGTGGTGAATTTATGCTTCTCAAACAAATCTCCTCTTCATATAAGGTTTCAAATAGACTGTAGTAATCTGGAGCTATTAGAGGCCAACATCCTTTGATGAACTCATTGTTAAAGCCATCTAGGCTAGGGGATTTGTTGTTTGGGAGTTCAACTACTATGTTGTCAATCTCTTGTTTGCTGAATGGAGCCTCTAATTCATTGAGTGAAACATTGTTGGTCAAGAGATTGTCTAGATTATATAGCACGCTTTTAAATTCTGATCTACCAAGCCTGTCCTTGAAAGTTTCCCATAGGATCTATCGACTAAAGATGCTCGGCAGTCCACCGAGAGGTATACCCACAATGGTAGATTTGTCGTGGAGGTGAGCGAGATCAGGAGCAAGATGGTGACAAGACACAAGATTTAGACAGGTTCAGGCCGTCAACTTGACGTAATACCCTAATCCTTGTCCCATCGGTTTGTATTGGCTATCGTATATGATTGCGTGTGTTTTCAGGGGGTCCCCTACCCGCCTTATATAGCCCGGGGGTAAGGTTACATGCTGACCCGGTCTAAGTCTAATCGGGTAAGAAACAATCTTTACATGAAATATTACGTTCGACATATCCTAACAGATCATGTGTTATCTTCAGGATGTCGCCGAGGTGTCTTGTAGCATGCGCCGAGCAGTGCCGTGCGCCGCAAGCCTTCGTCTTGTGGGCCAGACCATCCCTGTTGGTGTGGCCCATGTGCATTGCCATGGGTACCTGGGGTCAGACCCCCCACAGTTAGTCCCCGAGCGCCTTGTATCCATTTGGTGACACCGTCTTGGTCAAGTCCGAGCAGTTTGTCATGAAGCTGATTAGCTTAACTGACGATCCGAGCGGTGTAAATGAAAGCTGACCAGTTTAACTAGTGGCCTGGGCGGTGAAAGTAAGCGCCGATCAGCTTAACTGGCCTGTCGACCTGTGAGGGCAGCTGCCGACCAGTTGAAATGACTAGTAGATCCCGGACTCATCCAAGTGAGGCTCGCCAATAGGATGTAAGGAGCTCAAGATGAAAATTTGAAAATTCTTGGTCGGTGAAGTGTACACACTTAAGTACCAATTGCGATTGCGCCGATGACGTGATCATTAGAGCAGAGCAAAGACATTAAGTGACAGACATCATTTAGTTCTTAAACATCATGAAGAAGAACCAGTACAAGCACCTCAAGGTGCAGTGTACACACTGCAGTCCCTGAGCCTGCTAGAAGATAAAGAATGAATCTTGTAGCAGGGTCAAAGAAATGTCTTGAAATCTTGTCAACATCATCTGCCATGTACTTATTAAGGCCCCGGACGTACTGCCCAAGATTAACACCCTGATCCGAATAGCATAGAGCAACTTGATAGCACACCGATGAGACGTAGTAAAATTCAACCGCCAAGGAAGTCCCCAGCTTAGCTAGCAACTCGTGCACCAAGAATCCGAACATCGAGGAGTCCCCAGCTTAGCTGGCAACTCTTGCACGAAGAATCCAAACGCCGATGAGTCCCCAGCTTAGTTGGCGAGCCCCCAGCGTAGCTGATGATGAAGTGACGAATAATCCGACCAGCTGGTCGGTGAATAATCGAGCATCGAGCAGCCCAACCAACTGGTCGGCGGTGAAGTGAGCACCGAGTAGAAGTGAGCGCCGAATAGTCCGACCAACTGGTCAGTGACGAAGTCCATGAACCTAGCGGTCTGACCAGTTGATCGGTGGAGAAGTCCGACCGCCAGGTGGTGCGACCACCCAGACCATGATCCTTTTGTCCTTCCTAGGTGATCCAGTCCCCGAGCGTAAAAAATAAGCTCGTTAACTAAACCAGGCCCCTGCAATACAAATATGTAGAATGGGTAGTACATGATGTAAAAATAAAATATCTGAACTCAGCGATGAAGGCAATAGAGCGGAGTAGATAAACATTATGTTTGTATGAAGTGTTCATATTTTAAATATGAGTAATTCACTTTTAGTTGGTTCTATATCATGTCACAAGCCCTGACTAGCCCAAACTCTATAGCACGGAGTGGCCGGCACCCGTGTACGCGCAAGAGAGAGAGCGTTGCCAAGGACCCGCTACTAACTGTCCATAACGCAGAGCGTGGCTCGTGCACGTGTAGGAGCGAAGTCGAGGATAGGGTCATCTCTGGATAACATGAATGAGAACATGGCTAGTCAGTGAGTTGGTGGAGAACATATGGAGTATCTTAAAGATATTACGCATGACGAATAACTAGAGAAATAATAATTAGAGAAGCATAGCGAAAACTCGAAGAAAATAATTGGAGAAACACGACGAAAGCTTTATTAAATATGAAAGGGTACTTATCTTTAGTTAGAGCATCTGATCGGCACCGTATGACATTATCTGATTGGCGTCGACAAAATTGTCCGGCCCTCGAGCTTTCCGACATGTCGTCATGGCGGCGGTCGCGGTCGTCATAGCCCCATTCTTCGCGGCGATCATCATTACGACACGGCAGGTGAGTGGACTGAGAAATCTAGGTGATGTCGTCCCTGTGGTGTTGGTCGGCCTTAGGCAGATCAGATTCAGGGAGATCATTGACGTAGTCACAATCGATTTGATTGACGGCCGAGTGGAGTAATCAGCGTGCCATGATGTCCGAGTAGATGGCTTGCTTGATGGCTTGGGTGGCTCGCTTAGCTGCTCGCTGTCAGACGGGTTGATGTGGTCGGACAGCTTGCTCGATGGCTTGGAAGCTCATCTCGGCGATCATGCCGGCGTCGGAGAGCTTTGTCGTCATGAGATGCGTCGACGTCAAGTATCATCAGGTAGTCAACGAAGGCCGCCGTGATCAGCAGGCCACGCTGAAGATGAATGGTTGATCCTGGTGATGACCTTGACGGAGTCCAGGGAATTGGGGCTGAGTGGCAGCAGTGCCTCATGCGCACATGTATAAATTTGTGCACATCTTGGTATCTTCTGGGTCGAGTAGTCATTGGATCTGTCGACGCAGGGTTGTCCTGCATGGGCTGGATGACCACCCCATTACCGTTGGCGTTGATGACCCAGGTGATGGAATCGACCGTGAAGGATTGGCCAGGCCTGGGAGCAAACGGAGAGCTTGGGAGACGTACCATCTGGCCTGCCATGGGATTAAGCGCACACCCCTATCTGGCGTGCCAACTGT
Organism: Miscanthus sacchariflorus; assembly: GCA_002993905.1. Classification (NCBI taxonomy): domain Eukaryota; kingdom Viridiplantae; phylum Streptophyta; class Magnoliopsida; order Poales; family Poaceae; genus Miscanthus; species Miscanthus sacchariflorus. The sequence continues at coordinate 6,017,955 of CM009596.1, forward strand.
CGACTAAAGATGCTTAGCAGACCATCGAGGGGTATACCCACGATGGTAGATTTTTCATAGAGGTGAGTGAGATGGTGACAAGACACAAGATTTAGACAAGTTCAGGCTGTTAGCTTGACGTAATACCCTAATCTTGTGTCTCGTCGGTTTGTATTGGCTATCGTATATGATTGCGTGTGTTTTGAGGGGGTCCCCTACCCGTCTTATATAGCCCGAGGGTAGGGTTACATGCCGATCAGGTCTAAGTCTAATCGGGTAAGATACAATCTTTACATGGAATATTACGTTCGGCATATCCTAACATATCATGTGTTATCTTCAAGATGTCGCCGAGGTATCTTGCGGCTTGCGCCGAGCAGTGTTGTGCGCCGCAAGCCTTCATCTTGTGGGCTGGACCGTCCCAATTGGTGCGGCCCATGTGCATTGCCGTGGGTAGCTGAGGTCAGACCCCCCATAGGATCTTGGCCTTTGCATCATGATATGTGATATCATTTCCTGAGTCATCCTGCAAACATGCTATGGTCTTTTTCTGTGCTTGATGGTAGCATGAGCATGGAAATATTTGGTGCGAGCATCACCTTCTCTAACCCAATTTATTTTCCATCTTTAATTTGTTTCCAGTAGCTTCTCTGTTGCTTTAGCAGTGAGACAAGTTTGGAGCTTTGAATCTCCCTAAAGTTGCATTCACTAATTGTGATGTCTCTAAAGCATTCAATGGAGTCAATTAGTTGAAGGATCATTTTGGAGTTCTCAATGGCAGATATTGCTTTTGCTGGATCTTGTGGTAAGAAGGGTGAAGACCTTCCTTGAATAAGCACAGTGATGAAGTCTTCTCTGTCTAGCCAATGATTTTCAAATATGAAAATGCTGCTTCTTGGAATTTTGTATTTATTTCTACAATACATGGCCAATGATCTGAGGTTTCCATGACCATAGCTTTCACAAGAGTGTTTGGGTATCTCTCTGTCCAAGCATTTGAAGTAAAAAACCAATTCAATCTTTCTTGTAAGGGTTAGAGTTGTTTGTTCGTCCATGTGAAGTGCCTGCCATGTAGAGGTAATTCAACTAGGTTCAAAGTGCTTATAGCCTCATTGAAAAGGAACATTTCATTGACATCTCCTCCCTCTTTATTTCTGTCTTCAGGCTTTCTTATTAGATTGAAATCTCCCACTATGATCCATTCTGTCTGATTAGAATGTGCTTGAACCATTCTAAGAAGTTCCTTTTGCCAACAGGTGTACATGGAGCATAGACTGTTGTTAGAATCCAGGAATTGTTGTTTAAGGTAGAAGTCATTTCAACTAAAATAGCAAACTCATTCTGGAAAATTTGAGAACCAGAGAACAAGGTCCCTTTACAAGCCACTAGGATCCCTCCTGAAGCACCAATAGATGGCTTAAAAGTGGAGTCAAAACCTTAAGGACAGATGTTTCTAAGGAAAGCCTAATCAATCACTTCTTTTTTAGTTTCCTACAAGCAAATTATATCACTTTTGCTTTCAATGATCTTATCTCTGATGGAGTTCCATTTTTTGTCAGAATTGGCTCCTCTCACATTCAGCATAGAATCCCCCAAAATCTACTTGTCATTCTTGATAACAGTTTGTTGCTCAAGCATGGTGCTGAAGAGAAAAATTCTCTTCAAGCCAATACTGTGACTAAGAAGAAAAGTAACAACTAGAAACCAAACAAAGAGACAAAGATCCAAACAAAAAAAGAAAGAAGGCAGAAGCCACACATTAAAGTATCAGGTAGTTCCAACGGGCATAAAGTTCCAAAATACAAGCTTAGAAAGCCTACACTACAAAGCCATAGAATAAACAATATTAAAAAATGAAAGATAACTAAGGAATAAGATGACTAAAGATTCAGTCAGCCTTCTTCTCCTTGCTAGGCCCTCACTCATCCTTAGCTCCATCTTCAGAATCTACCTTCTTTACTTTCTTCTTTGCAATGGGCTTGGGTTTCTTCTTGTTCATGCATGTTTGGTCCACCTCTTCAGGGCTTAGTTGACACATATTGATTCCAATGGCTTGCAGAGTGTCAACAAAAAGAGTTGGAGGGTCAACCTTACACCCAAGATAGTTGATCACCATGCATCCACTTGGCTTGAAGTCATTTGATCTTTCCCTAACTCTGCTGCTCCTTCTAACTTCTGAGTTAACCACTGGAGATTGAACTTTTTTCTTTCTTGGCCTCTTCTTTCCCTGGGGAGAGTTACTGTGATCTTCTTCTAGGATCAAGGCTTCTTTAGGGACAAGAGAGCTATTCAATAACTCTAGCCTACCACAGTGTTCAGTCAGCTGGCCTTTAGGTTCTGCAGACAGGTTTATTGTAGATAGCTCTCCGGGCTAGAGAATGAGTGATGGAAACTGGGATTGTAGCAAATTGTTGCCCTAGGAATAGTTGGATGGTGAGTTTAGAAGCACCTGAAGAAATCTGACCCCTTCTTTGGAACCTCAATCAAGGTAGTATCTATAGCCTTCCTAGATAGGTGGTTGTTGCTTTTGTTCAACATCTTGTTAGAGTCCTAGGCTGCTTGCTTGAGGAAAAGATTATTCTTAGCCACCAGTACATCTTGATTAGCTGCATTTGGGTAGAACCTGTCAATGATCCTGATCATCCCAATCTAGATGTTATCAATTTGGACTTCTTGGCCCTACTACCAATCCATGTTTAGTTCATCTACCATTTCCTGAATCTCATTATCATTCATAAGCTCATCTTTAGGAATTTCTAAAGGAAGGAAGTTATTTTCTTCATCTAGCAGGTGAATTGCAACAACCTCAATAGCATTTTCTACCACTTCTTTAGCCCCCTCCTCTATGGGTTGTGACTGGGTAGGTTGTGGCAAAAGGATCTCCTGCATCATCTGCTGGTTGTTATTTTGTGCCACCTCCTAATTGTTCTGCTTATGATTGGCATGCATACCAGGATGGATCAACACTTCCTAAAGGTTCTCTATCATTGGCAAGTCATTGAGGTCTTGAAGTAGAGTAGGTGTAGTGGGGGAGCATTTAGGTTGATTTCCACAACTGTTGGTTCCTACTGAGCAGCTGGAAGCACTTCCGGCCAAGCTGGCCAGTCATTACCTTCCTAAGGAGCCACTGCATCATTTGGAGGTTTTCAAGTGGTTCTTGGTTCTGCTGCTGAGCTTGCTCTCCTTGTCGTCCCAAAATGTTCTGCCCCAGCCCAAAGAAATCGAATGGAAGCGGCCCTTGAATCTAAATTTGTTTAGGGATAGGGTCTTCATCTTGAGGTCCAGGCCCTAGCGTCTCACGCTAGATCACCTGGCATTGGATGGTCCAGGACTCCCCCTCAAAGCCAGGTACGTCAGAAAGCACGCTAAACTATGGCATAGATTGGAGATCAGCAACTCTAGCTCTTGCTAAAACTCTAGCTCTACAACGGTCATCCGCATGCCAATCATTTATTCTGGCAAAAGGAGCTAGCACTACTTCCATGTATTCCTGATCCAAATAGTCTAAGTGCATACCCGAAAACATTAACCAACATTCTTGATTAAAAATGACTCTCCTCCAATTTCTTCCCTGATCATGTCTAGTGAACGACACGTTGACATCATCAAAAGGATTTGGACTATCTAGAACAGGGCTATCTCTATCATAGATGGTGTGAAAGATCACATAAGCCTGTCTTAGGTGGCATGGCTGGATATCCAAGATGTGTATATGTTCTCTTTCAAATAATTCTCTGAGAACCTCCCTAACCACTGCAAAGTTTAGAGCGTTACCCGGAAGAGGATTGATCGTGGCGATCGCCACATTCTCATTCCTAGGATGTGGGCGGGAGCTTGCAACCACACAGACCATCAGTGGGCAATTGGGGATGTCTTCCCAAATCATTCCTGGCAACATGAACAGCTTTGGATCAGCTCTTTGGAATGTCATGATCTCTTCAGGGCTCTCAGCAGGTTGAGATTGACCGGTGAGTTCTTGAGTTTGTGCTTGAGCGGGGTTTTTTAAGCACCGTGACATTCTTTGTATGGCGTGGTATGGTATTAATCCCTCGGGAAGGCAAAGGGTCACCAAGCATTAAGTCAGTGTTCACCTCCTTCTGTCGCTCTGCATTATGGGTCCTGGCTGTTTGCAGGACCACTTTCAACGAGCTAACTGGTAACTTCCAGGGTACTAATACTAGTTTCGGTAAGCCTATTGATGGCTGGTTTATCGTCGCTGATTTCCACTAGTCACCGAAGGAGGGGAAAAAAGGTGGGTTGTTTGAGCTCGGCCCAAGAGCCAAGCGCGCAGCTTTAGAGAACCATTTGGGCCATGCATGATCACCTTTGCCATTACTTCTAATTGAAGGCCTTCAGAGCAAGTTACTATTACAGTAGGCAGCAGCACAATTCACAACAATGTGTCCCCAACTCATGCAGGCTAGGCATCATATTGGCCTTCTACAGGCACGCCTAAGATGCTTGTCAGAAAGACATCTTGAGCAAATCCTAGGCACCCTTCCCTCTGATAGATACTATGTCCCCAGTTGTTGACTTGAATTCAAATTCAAATTTGAGCTTCTTACAGTTCTGACCTTGTTATCTCTAGCTTGACCAGGACCAAACTGAATACTGGCCTGGTGAAGGGTCGATATGGCGACTAGAGGGGGGGTGAATAGTCGTTACTAAAACTTAATCGCGCTAGCTAACCAAAACAAGTGCGGAATTAAAACTATCGGTCTAGCCAAGACTACACCCTCTATCTATGTTCTCTAGCACCTTGCAAAGATCCTAATTAAGCAACAAAGGTGCCGGGCTAGCTAGA
>CM009596.1:6156323-6167027 GCA_002993905.1 Miscanthus sacchariflorus
GATGCACAGTTGGACGCAGCGCCTGTTGGCCGCGGCGACAACGGCCGGCGTCCTCCTGGCCGCTGCCTGCGCGGCCGCCTCCGCGCTCGACGCCTTCCACGCCCCCGCCGTCCAAGCCCAAGCCCATGTATCGATCTCATCCTCTCCTCGCTTGTTTACTGTTCTGAACTTGGTGCGGATTTTGCGACTCAAACCCTTTCGGCGAAGGGTTTCGAGGGTGTTTCGGGCGATTAGTGTGGTAAACTGCATAGCACTCATGGATTCTAGGATATTCGTTGGAACTATCGACTTATTTATATGCTACTATAGCCTGGATTCTGCAATTGTTAGCTAGATCAAGTATCTAGAGTTCTAGACACTGATTTCAGTAGACAACTTTTGCGAGCGAATATGATTCTGACAGTTGCAGAAATTGTAAAGCTATTCTCGCAGTATCATTTACACCAATGTAGCTATGCTCACACACGAATCTCCTTTTTTTGGGTCGCAATTCTGCATTGACGACATAGAGAAACATGGTTCAATCAACATGCTTGCTTATTGTGTTATCAGTGTTCTTATGTAACTTATCTTTTAGGTTACAAAGATCAACCGGTTCCACAAACAGATCAATGGCAATGACAAGGTTTGTGCCTGGTGCAGATGTAATTCCAACCACATTTCTCATCTAGGAAGATTATGATCGAAGCATGATTCTTTCATTAGTTAACGGGTTAGGTTTACAGATATCCAATCTACTGGTTAAGAGCGATCTCATATGATAAAATAGCATACCAGCATGTTCTATGTTGTTGGAATCTATTTGTTGTTTGCCAAATTGTTCCATACTTATGCTGCAAGGTTTATCCCTCTTCTCATTGTGCAGAAATCTTGTTTAAGAGAATTAGCTTGATTATATTTCAGTTTTATGGGATAAGTTGCACACTACATGCTTAAGCCAAGCAATTCCCTTCAATTTTCCACACTGATAATTAATGGGCTTTTCGAGTTCAACAAACTTAAGCAAAGCTTACTTTTTCCTTTTCATGTAAACCTGCATTAAAGTTTCTTCTACAAAGACTACATGATGCCTTTTCTTACTGAATGCGAGCCATTTTTTAGTTGCTCCAGTAACCTATTGAACAAATTTGTCAAGTACTAACTCCATGAATTCTACTGTATATCCTATAAAACAATAAGTTTTCAAAACCATCAATTTTTCTCCAAGAAATCAACAATTCATATCTCAAATGGAGTCGTCCATACCATTACAGGGATATATTTCCCTTACACATGCTGCAATCAGATGCATCTCATACAGATTTCATTCCACTACGAATGACAAACCTGTATATTTGTCTTTCAGGTGACATTGACTTTCAATGTATCTGCAAATTTGGAGTCATTATTCACTTGGAACACAAAACAGGTGATACTTTCGTTGTGGTGCAGCATGGAGTAGCAAGCTATCTCATGAATGTTTATAAGCTCAAAATTGAGCACTTTGGCTGCGGGTCCACTAAAAAATTATGTGTGTGTGTCACCAATGAAAATTGCTTGCGTGCATATGATATATTTAGAACGATTTTAACAGTGAATAAAATAGATGCATGTCAAATCCAAATGCTGTTCAAGTGGCAAGATTGTTTATATGCGCGAGTTACTACTTGTGCTGCTACATCAGTGCTACCATTTCTCATGCAATATCTGTATTACACGGCAGACTATATTCATAATTTTTTTTCCAATTACATTAAGATACTGTGAAACTCAGCATCAGTAGATCAAAGTGCTGGTATGATGGAGGGAGCATCATATAAGAAACATCTTGTTGTGGTCTTCCCATACTGTTGTATGCCATATAAGCCCCTTTTATCTTTTCAATTCAGCATCAAATAATGATTTATAAAATGTATTGGTGATATCTTTAATATCAAAATTGCTGTGTCCAATCATGCATAATAGAATGTGCCCATGTAAGTGAACAGATTAAGTATATTTGAGGCAGTTAATAAAACATATTTACTGAACTTTATGTTGCAATGCTCATTCAGAAACACTGCCAAACCACATATCATTGCGACAATCACTACATGCTGCCACGAGTCATGATTATTGCCTTACTGAAACCAACTGGTATGATGTTGTTGCTTAGATGGTCGCTGGTGAACTACTGAATGTCAACATTGACAATATTTATAATGGGTAATTCCATTGTTGTACTATCCTCTACAGACAGATGATAATTGAATTGTTTTCTTGATACAGGTCTTTGTCTTTCTGACAGCTGAGTATGAAAATGCGAAAAATTCACTGAACCAGGTAAGCTGCTGTTCATGACTTACCATTGTCAACATGCATCCTGTCTTTATAAGTGTATTTTAGAACAGAGAACTGATCGGAATCAATGATTGCTTGAATCTTGAAATCTTCCTTAGTCACCTTAGGATGAATCAATAACTTGTACGTGGGCGTCCATCTTCGTTTGTAGTAAAAAAGTAGTAGCATCTAAGCGTCACTAAATTGTATCACTTAATTAACTAATGTACGGGTCTTTCTTAGATGCTACTGGCATTTTTGTGAACATATGTTCTTGCTATCCAAGTCGGATAAAGTTCATTCAGTAAATCTCCTTGCCATGAATGACTAGCGACAGTAATTTCTATATGCATGGTACCTCACGGCCACAGGACATGAAAAGCTCTAGTTATTGCTTGTCTTGATATGGTGGTGGGTGATTTGTGGGTGGATGATAACATAGACTTTAGCTGTGCGACTATCTGGATGTCAGGCTGTGGCTTGGTGTGCCAGCAATGGCACACTGCGACCTGGAGGTAGGAACAACATGAGGGAGAAGATAGATTGCACACAATCACCCGGATCCAGCAAACTTCCTAACAACCAATAGTTTATTTATCTAAACTGAAACTAACTCAATCTCCTCATGACCAACTAATGCGCTAACTCTGAACGACCTGCCCTTGCTCTGAACTTCTCTCACGAGCCGAACACCAGAATTGCTCAGAGTCTGTCCTGCTTATGTGCTTCAGCCACTTCCCTGTGCTGCTTCCTGGTCTGGGTCTAGGTCCAGGTCCAGCACAGGTTTGCGATCCTTCTTCTTGTTGCGCCTTTCATATTTGCATCCCCACATAACAGTCTGGACACTAGTTCCATCTTTGGTCTATACTTTAGGAGGATCTCTTTAGCCCTGTCACTAATGTTTTCATTTTTGTGGAGATTGTCCTGTTCTTGGCTATATTTTTTTTTAATCAAGGATCTCCCCATTTCCATTATGAAATAACGGAAATACACCATTCTTAGAACGTCAGGAAAGAAACGGAAGGCGAAAAGTGACACCCGTCCGACAGATCAACAAACGGAAATACCCGCCTTATTTCTAGATTTCCATGTAGCCCAAAATATTGCTGCAATGCCAATGGTAAAGAGCTTCTCCTCCTTTGGTAACCATTTGTTGATCCAAGACCAATATTAGGTCATATTGGTTGGAATGTCAGACACACCAATGACTTTAGCCACCACAGCCCAAACAATTTTAGAGATGATAAAAGTGAAGAACAGATGATCCATAGTTTCATTCAATTCACGGAAACAACATTTAGGATCTCCAGACCAGTGTCTTCTAATCAAATTATCTTTAGTAAGCACAACATTATTTTTCATCAACCACAGAAATTTTTTGATTTTTGCAGGGATTTTGCCTTTCCATATCAACTTATGATTAGTGCCAGAATCATTGGACAACATAGCATCGTACACCGATTTAACCGTGAACATCTTATTTTTGTTAACTTTCACACCACCTCATCTTCATTGTCTACAAACTCAAAATCTATAGCTTGCGATTGGATATGCTGCCAAGTAGACTAAAGGTCCCAAGGTAGTCATCTTCTAAAGCTTAACTGGAACACCATTTCTCTCACCTGTGCTACAGATATATATTGTTGTTCACAAAGACAGAACAAAAGAGGGAACTTATGTAGCAACGTGGTTTCAGTCACCCAAGGATCTCTCCAGAATAAAGTGTTCTTGTCATTTCTAGTCAAAAATCTTTCTTCCTTCTAGATAAATAGGTTTGACTTTAAGGAGATCTGTCCAAACAGGTGAGTCATCATGCTTCTTTGTAATTAAGCTTATGGATTGGCCTTAATATATTTGACTTTTATGATACTTTAAGGAGATCTGTTCTTTTTTGAGCTCAACCTGGCCCTCATGGCCTTTCATTGTAAACTCGACAAGATCGCGACTTACCAGATTATTTACAAACTCCGGGAGGGGGTCGTACCACACATAGGATTGACCCGGGTCCCAACTTAAAGCTACTTTGGCTATCTCGTGCGGAGACGAGTTGCAAGAGTGAGGAATGTTTACAATCTTATTACAATGAAAATTATCAGCTAAGAGTTCCCGGAAGCTATGAAACAGACCGCCACCAGCTGCCAAGTCTCTAACCTGGGACGTGATCGCTTCCCAGAGTTGGCTGCAGTCTGTCTCCAGTTCGATCCAGGAGATGCCAGCCCGCCGATTCCAGCCCGAATAGACAGGATACAGTTTCTGCCGACAACGCATCCAGGGTTGGGCTGAAGTTTGCTGCGCCAGCCGGCTCACCCAAGTGGTTCCGGATAATGAAGCCACAAGCCCCCGCTTTGTCCTCCTTCCTGAAGCTTCCATCGAAGTTGATTTTCAGAAAGGCACAATGTGGCGGTGTCCAGGTTCTATGGTGTTGAGGTGACCGAGCTGTCAGACACACGTCCTCCTTGATCTCTCTGAACATGGAATTCACCGCACACACTACCTCCAGACAAGAAGGAATCTGATCCCCGGCGTTGGCCTTGTTTCTAGCATCCCACCATTTCCACAACAAAATGCAGATACGCAGGCTTTGATCAGTTTTCAACCCAAGAATACTCTGAACAAATTCCTTTGATGTCTGCACATTCAGCAGTGATCTTCTAACTCCTTCCAGCAGCAGTTCCTGCCAGCAGTGCCGAACTTGTTTACATTTCAAGAAGCAATGGCCTCCATCTTCATCTAGTCGCAAGCAAACAGGACACCTCGTATCAAGATCAATGTAGCGCCTCTTGATATTCATTTTCATAGCCAAGCTATTGTGTGTGACTCGCCATACAAACTGCTTGATTTTTGAAGGACAAGATAGCCTCCAGATTTTCGGCCATATTTCATCATGTGGATAATTAGCATCACGGGATGAAGACTCTCCTTGCTGTACCTGTCTTCCCTGCTCCTCCAAGTTTTCGAGCACATGGTATGCCGATTAAGGAGATCTGTTCTTGGTTATATGCCAGACAGTTACACACTAATATGAGCATGTGGCTGAACTCTTGTGATACTGGCACATGCATCTAGTTTGCCGTGACTCTTTTGCTAAACAGTAAAACTTTCCATTGAATTATTTTGGCAAGTCATTTCTAAAGTTATAGTTTTTTTAGGTCATTCTGAGGCTACTTAGTTGAATATTAGATGAAGTCCTCTGGTTTGTATCAAGTGGCTGGTTGATCGATGCTTCAAATTATTCTGTTTCGCAGGTTTCGTTGTGGGACCATATTATACCTGAAAAGGAACTTGCAAAGCTGCAACTAGAGGTGAAGAGCAAGTATCCCCTGATAGACCAGGTAAAGTTTTTTTTTCGTCTTGCTTTTCATTGGCTAATTGCATATGCCGATATGCGCCCTGAGCTGAGTTTTTCTTGACAATACTTCAGGGTAGTAGTCTGCGCGGGACGACGGTTCTGTTTGTTCTGCACTGGCATGCTATGCCCAATGCTGGCGCCATGATCAGAGATCGGATGCCGCTTTCGGAGTTCAGACTGCCTGACACCTATACCTCTTGAAAGAAAAGCTTATTGATCTGGGAAGAATCCTCTAATTAACCCTTTTCTAATCCGGCATTCACAATTGGTCGCCATACGAACGCAGCTCTGATTCATAGTAAGCGCTGACAGTAGCATATGAAATATTTTGGATATTCGATCAAGCGCTGAAGCATTGAACATCAGAGGACAGATTGGAGTTATAGATGACGATTATTTTTATTCACCCATGCTCGATTGAGCAAGGACGCACATAGATGGATGGAAGCCGCGGCGGCTTATTGATGGCGTGTAACGTGGAATACATTTGCGTGAGGTGAGCTAGCTCAGGAGGCCGTGCCGAGCTAGTTCTTGCACGGTGGGCCGCACATGCCGAGGAAGGTGTCAGTGCACTGGAACTGCTTGACGGGGTACTTCTTGACGACGGTGCAGACCTTGCAGACGGGGTCGCACTTGCTGACGATGTCGTCGCAGGTGTAGAGACCGGAGAAGGAGAAGTTGTACTTGGTGCTGCAGCCGAGCTTGCCACCGTTGGTCTCGGTGTTGCCCTTGCTCTCACCGACGGCAGCTGCATCAACGCGTTTGAGTTCACATCAGTTTAAATCTCGCTCATGCATGACAATCTTTCTCTACCTGCCCGCCCTTTTTTTTTATCGTAGCTGCACCTAGCAAATATGCGGCGAACAGGGATAGATGTTTGGCGATCTGTTTTGTTTTTAGTGGTGCCTGGTGCGGATTGCCATCTACAATCAGGTTCAGGCTGGCACGTTGGATCCAATCATGCTATAGCCTGGGTTTGTTCGCGCATAGCAAGTGGAATGGCAGTGACAGTGAGTGGTCCACCCCAATATGGCAAGATCTACAAGTCTATCTACCTGATGGGGACTCGAGAAAATCTGATGACCTTGCCGCCTAAGAGAAAAAATGGTGAGGATATAATCCTCTCACTGTTCATCCCTTGAGCTCTAGTGAATTGCATCAGTGCAGAAAAATAGCGTACTGAGGACTGAGGTGACAATGCGCCATGGGTTATTTTTGTGGTTCTGTCTGGTATAGTTAAAAAGCGAGTTACCAAATCCAATTTCCGGAATTTGTATGGTTAGGATTCCAATGCGAATTTAGCAGAACTAGTCTAACTGATGTCCAAAACATCTGATTCTACTTTTTCGTTGTTTCCATAGACACATTGTTAAAACGCACGAAACTACAGACAATTGGCCTCTCGCTCTCAGAAAAAAGAAACGAGCGAACTAACTGGTACAGTAATCTCGGTGAAAACTTTCAGCATCTAAGACTAAGAGTACGCATACCGTTTTGTTTAGCCACAGCTGCAAAGACTCCCATGACCAGAACTGCCTGGAGAACCAGGATCACAAACATCGTGCTGCTCTTCATCTTCACTAGTTGTACGCAAGACGTTTTGCCCACAGCTCTCTGACTTTGTTGCCTCTACTTGTAGAATGTTTTGTGTTGCTACTGCTGGCCAAAGCACGGTAGAGCAGCTCCATATATAGGCATCCAGATGGGAAAATGGCATATCACCATACCTCTGATCGAATATCTTTCCGGAAATATCAGTTAGGCGACTGTTTGACTAGTTGTGGAAGGCATGCATCTGTATCATTTAATTAATGCTGGCCCTACCGTCCTCATCACTTCATCAGCATGGTCCAAGCCAAGCGCACAGCAGAGTGAGCCAGCGACACCGAAAGATTATCGTCGTCATATGCATCCTGTCTGTTAACAGTAACTTAACACGGCTGGCGGGAATGGATGCAGAGTCGGTGTGGTAACTTTATTTTGAGATACTAGGTTAAGGAGCTGTGAAATCGAAGGGTTATGGTGGCTACCGGTTGTGAGCATCACGTATGAGATTGAGGAAGAGATGTCCAGATTTCGTTGAAGCCTTCCATGACAGGGCAGTAAAGCCCTAATCCCCGGCTTGGCGGCTTGCCATAAGTGTCTGTGGTACCGTGCCGGTGCCTATCCCCATTTCGCTACCTTCAGCCTGTTCGTTTGTTGGTTTCAGTCAGGGCTTATCAGCCAGTCAACAGTGTTTTCCTCTCACAATAAACCAGCACCAGTCGGGCTTATCAGCCCAGAAACCAACCAGCGAACAGGCTCACCAAAACTTAACCCGAAGCTCGGAAGCTGTTAGGTTTAACTCCACTGAGCTCATCTGCTATGCACAGACTATGCAGTGGCCAACACATGTGCGAGGGAGTCAAACATATGAAGTACAAAAATACATACTGTACGTCATACGAGAAAGTAGTTTGCCGTTTCCGTATCAAGTATGAACACAGAGATTAGCGGTTAATTTTCATAAAAAAACACAGAGATAAGGAGGCGCGACTAGGAAATAGCAAGGGCAGTATTTGTGATAGCAGGCGGATCGGAGCTGGAAAGGACGCAAGAGCACACTCTGAAAATGTACGTAGCACCAATTGCAATTTCACAAGAAAATAACCCGGCCGGGGTACGCTACCAGTACTGCAGTAGCAGATCTTTTTGCAAGGTAGCAGTTGGGGATGGGGAAGTTTGAGGCCACTCGAGGGCCACGGTAAGTCGGTAATGGCGTTACCACTTACCAAACCCATCCCATCCCATTCCCATATTTCATATACTGTGAATATTATTTCACTTATCCTATATTTAGGCGTCTGAATTTTAACATGATTTCAGATAATATTCTTACACAACTAACTAGTACAAACAAATTATTATTTTTATGATTTGCTATTTGTCTTTATATCAGAACCGAAAATTGTAAATTATATCTACATAAAATTGCAACGAACTAAAGCTACGACCGTACTAATCAGCGGACGTTCACTCAAAATGAATCGAGCAATCGATCAGACAGAGCTCCGCATGGTCCAGCGGTCAATCCCACCATCCCCGCGAGTTCCCCTTTTGGATAAAATATATTTTCATAACTTTTATTTTTTTAGAAAGTTATAAAGTTATACTCATAACTTTATGTGTAGCTTTTTGCGGATAGAACTTATCACCATATTTTCTTAGAAAGTTGCAAAGTTATACACATAACTTTTGCATATAAATATTTTGCAAACATAACTTATCAGCACAATTTCATAGAAAATTACAAAATTATACGCATAACTTTTATGTATAACATCTACGGAACAAAACTTGTCATCACAATTTTTATATAATTTATTTGCTATAGTTTTTTATATAATAAATTTCACAAATAACATAACTTATACACATAAGTTTTTATTATCCAACATTTTTTTACTTAACTTATTCTCGACAAACTTTACATAGTAAAATTATACGAATAACATAACTTCACACATAAGTTTTTGTCCAACATCTTTCAAAAAAATGCACACAACTTATTCTACACATTTTTCTATGTAATTTATTCAGAGTAAATTTCTCAGCATGGTATAGAAGAAAAATAGATAGATTAAGAAAAAAAATAGATAGGTACCCAGCAATCATCGACATCGATCCTCCACGTGAACGTTCGTCGCACATCATATGTATTATTATTCGTTCCTTGTCCGATGCACATCATATATACATGTACTGTATTGACCAATGATCATTCGGGATTAGCTAGCAGGAAAATGAGCTTATTGCGAGTAACTTTATTTATTTATTGCAAACAACGGCTTATTGTTGGCGTGCAACGTCGTCGAGAACAAGAATCGATTGAACACACAAACCCACAAGCACAATGACGCACAGTAAACCATGCACCGGCGAAGACTGAAGCGTTCTTCATTTCTTCTAGCACTTGGGGCCGCACATGCCGAGGAAGGTGTCGGTGCACTTGAACGACATCTTGCCCGAGTAGGTCTGCACGGCGACGCACTTCTTGCAGACGGGGTCGCAGTCCTTGTTGACGTCGTCGCAGGTGTAGAGCCCCGAGAAGGAGAAGTTGCAGTTGGTGCAGCACTTGAGCTGCCCCGGGTTGATGTTGATGGCCTTGCTCTCGCCCACGGCTGCACGCACGCATCAATTCATCAATCCATGCGTCATAATCATCGTATGTAACATCAAGACCGATTCAGATCAGTCAACCTGTATATGGCGATTAGAATCATAAGATCGTCGATCAAGGAAAGTACCATTTTCTTTAGCCACAGCGGCGAAGATCCCCATGACCAGAGCGGCCTGCAGGCACAGGATCACCAGGAGCGTGCTGCTCTTCATGGTCTCGATCGGCGTCGTCTTCAGACCAGCTGTTTGCTCTCTATCTACCACTTCTCGTAGAAGCTCTCCATAAGTACATAGACAAGCTGTACTTTCGGTTGTAAACCCTTCAATCTTGGTTTTTCAATTGGGAGTACGAATCCAGAACTAAAGGGCCCATCCTTTAGTCCCGGTTTCTCGTTCGGGACGAAAGATCTTTAGTCCCGGTTGGTAATACCAACTGGGGCTAAAAAGGCCTCCCGGCCTGGCCACGTGGGTCGGCCCTTTAGTCCCGGTTGGTATTACCAACCGGGACTAAATGTTTTTTTTCTATTTTCAATTGATTATTCGTTTTGGTTTTCGAATAGGTTTTCGAATACGTATTCTATGCTGCTAATAATATACGTATTGTACACGTTTATAATGTTCGAACATTTTGTACAAACTAAAGTATAAAACTAACGTATATATTACATGCATATACATATATGGTACGTTATGTTATGTACATATAATATGTATATATATATTACAAATAAAGTTTGTATTGTATATTCTATCATATCCTTGGGATAACAAGTTCACTCTATTTGGTTTGGCTTCCATGTTTTGTTCATGTCGTTGTAGAACTCGCCGACGGGGTTTAAGACCTGATCATTAAGAAATCCTGCTATGGTCTCTTGAATTGCTTTCAGTTGGTCACGTCG
>CM009596.1:6236379-6247729 GCA_002993905.1 Miscanthus sacchariflorus
ATTCAAGTGTTTGCCGACTTAACGAAAAGAGCTTATCTTAACGTCAAGTTTGATTTTAGAGCTCCCAAAAGACTAGTTAACAACATCTATTTTCCAAAAGTTAAAGTTGCATTGTCATCTACCAAGTTTGTACTTCCAACTTTATTTAAGTGTCACATACATGTTCTATAGTATTTTTGCTTAATAAAAATTGGTTTTAAACCCTAAGTGAAATAACATGACTACATTGTCATCTACCAAGTTTGTACTTCCAACTTTATTTAAGTGTCACATACATGTTCTATAGTATTTTTGCTTAATAAAAATTGGTTTTAAACCCTAAGTGAAATAACATGACTATTGAATCAACTTTCGTTTAGCATTTTTGTTGATCGTTTTGAGTTACGAAAATTGATCTACACAATTTATCACATGCATTGACACATAAACATAATGCTCATGACATAGTTTAGCAAGTTGTTTAAGCGGTAACACCGAGGGTGTTTCAATAGTTTGGCACCGTCAAGCACTTCCGCATCGACTACGTCAACTTCCTCGTCGCTGACTTCAACACGGCGTACCATGCCATCCTCGGCCGACCAGCTCTTGCCAAGTTCATGGTCGTACCGCACTATACATACCTGGTGCTGAAGATGCCGACGGAGCAGGGGGGGTCCTCTCCTTGCGTGCCAACCTCAACATCGCCTACAACTATGAGAAGGAAGGCTTTGCGCTCGTCGAGGCAACTGACATCTCCATCCGCATGCTGGACTACATCGCGACTTCGCAGCAGATCTCTTTAGAGGACCTGGAGATCCCAACCATGGAGGTCGCCTGAGCATCAACCAAGTCTAAGGAGGTGAAGGAAGTGGCCCTCGTCCCCAGCGACCAGTCTAAGACTGCTCGGATCTACTCGTCAGCTTCCTAAGGGAGCATGTCGACGTGTTCACATGGAATGTGTGTTGATTACAATGATCTCAACAAACACTGCCATAAAGACCCCTTCAGCCTGCCTCGCATTGATGAGGTCATAGATTCTACAGCCAGTTGTGGGCTCCTGTGCTTTTTAGATTACTACTCTGGTTATCACCAGATCGCACTGAAGGAAGAAGACTAGATCCAGACATCGTTCATTACACCCTTCGGTGCCTACTGCTACACGACCATGTCCTTCAGGCTAAAAAATGTGGGTACGACTTATCAAAGAGCCATCCAACGCTGCCTCAAGGACCAAATCGGGAAGAACATCGAGGCTTATGTCGATGACGTGGTGGTTAAGTCTAAGAGTGCCAACACCCTCATCGCCAACCTCACTGAAGTTTTCAAAACCCCTAAAAGTATACCGATGGAAGTTGAATCCCACTAAGTGCATTTTCGACGTTCCATCTGGTATCCTGCTAGGCAATATCGTCAGTCGCCGCGGCATCGAAGCCAACCCAGAGAAGATAGCAGCGGTAACCAACATGAAGCCACCCAGGATGTCCAGAAGCTAACGGGGTGCATGGTGGCTTTAAGTCATTTCTTATCCCGTCTAGGCGAAAAGAGACTCCCCTTCTTCAAGCTACTCAAGGCTCAAGAGAAATTTGTCTGGTTGGAAGACGCTGATAAGGCATTCGTCGAGCTCAAGCAGTTTCTCACCACGCCTCCGATCATGACTGCCCCCCAAATGGACGAAACCCTGCTAATCTACATCGTAGTGATGAACCGGATAGTCAGCACCGCCATCGTTGTTGAACGAGAAGAGGATGAACACACATACAAAGTCCAGCACCTAGTCTACTTCATCAGCGAGGTCCAAAATGAGTCTAAGACTCGCTACCCCAAGGTCCAGAAGTTGTTGTACGCCATCCTGATCACATCCCGGAAGCTCCATCACTACTTTGACGCCTACCACATAGCGGTAGTCACTGAGTACCAACTCGGTGACATCCTCCGCAACAAGGAAGCCAGCGGCCGCATCATTAAATAGGCGGTCGAGCTCTACACCTATACCATCAACTTTAGGCATCGTCACACGATCAAGTCGTAGGCGCTTGCCGACTTCATCGCCGAGTGGACAGATATGTAGATTCCTGTCCTGATAGACCACCCTGAGCACTGGGCCATGTACTTTGATGGGTCTCTCAACCTCGACGGCACTGGGGCAGGCATATATTTCATCTCGCCATCGAGGGATAAGCTTCGCTATGTCCTCTGCCTACATTTCTGAGCATCCAATAATACCGCTGAATATGAGGCGGCACTTCATGGTCTCCATATAGCTATCAAGCTCGGCGTTAAATGCCTCCAGGTGTACGGTGACTCTGCACTCGTGATCAATCAGTTCAACAAGAATTGGAATTGCACCAACGAGAAGATGGATGCTTACTATGTTGTGATAAGAAAGTTAAAAGACAAGTTCTATAGCATCGAGTACCACCACATGGTCTAGGCTGACAACCAAGCAGCCGATGAGCTATCAAAGTTAGGGTCAACCTGGGCTGAAGTTCCAGCTAGAGTGTTCGTCCAGGACCTAGTGATGCCATCCATCAAGCAGGGGCAAGAAGGCATTGAAGAAAAGCCACCTGCCGAGTCGTTAGTCACAGTAGTCCCTGGCCCAAGCAGTGATTGGAGGGAACCTTTCATCAAATACCTCACCACTACAGACATCCCGGCTGACAACACAAAGAGAGAATGCGTCACCCTCCACAGCAAGCATTACGTCCTAGTTGAAGGAAAGTTATATTGCAAGAACGCCAAGGGAGAGCTACTCTAGAAGTGCGTCTCCGTGGAAGTGGGCGAGAAGATACTCAAGGAGATCCACGCCAGCACTTGTGGCAATCACGCAGCCTCTAGAATACGAGTCGACAAACCCTTCTGAGCTGGTTTCTATTGGCCTTCAGCTATTGTCGATGCTGAGGCACTCGTTCGCCAGTGTGAGAATTGTCACTTTTTTGCAAAGCAAATCCACGTCCCAGCCCAGGCCTTACAAACAATTCCTACATCTTGGCCCTTCACATGCTGGGGACTGGATATGATTGAGCCCTTCAAGCCTGCCCTAGGAGGATTCCGCTGGGTCTACATCTGTATCGACAAATTTTTCAAGTGGATCAAGTACAAACCCCTGGTCCAAGCTATAGCAAAAAAGGCAGTCGAGCTGCTCGACGACATCATTCATAGGTTCGCCCTCCCGAACAGCATCATTCATAGGTTCCACGTTCACTGGTAGCGATAGGATTTATGTGATGAAAGATGCATCTCAGTCAAGTATGTCTCTGTGGCATACCCAAGGGGCAATGGCCATGTTGAGCGCGCTAACGGTATGATCCTAGACGCGTTGAAGAAGCTTCTCAGAAACACCTGGGTAAATGGTTCAAAGAACTACCAGCTATGGTCTGGGGACTAAGGAGCCAGTCTAGTCGTAACACCGGGGTCTCCCCGTACTTCATGGTTTTCGGCTCTGAGATCATATTGCCAGCTGACATCACCTTCCAAGCACCCAGGGTGGAGAATTACAACAAGGAGAACTCCGACCAAGCTTGGCTTGTTGAAATGGATAGCTTAGAAGAGGAACGTCTGGTCACCTATGTTCAGACGTCAAAATTCCTCAATGGCTTACGAAGATACTACAACTGCAACGTCAACAATCGATTCTTCGTGGTCGGAGACCTAGTGCTCCGTAAGAAGCAGAAGACTAATGGAATGCACAAGCTATCTTCACCCTGGGAGGGCCCCTTCATCGCTAAGGCGGTCACCAGACCAGGTTGCTATAGATTATGCGACATGGATGAATGAGATGTCTCAAATTCTTGGCACATCGATCTTCTTAGGCATTTCTACCCTTGAAGGGTCTCCTTTCAAAGATATATACCTTTCATATTCGAGTATTCAATAAAGTTTTTGTTCTAATGTTTCTCCATATTGTTATCTTCGTGCTTTTTTTGCTAAGCGATTCTGTTTCTGTGTACAACGTCTTAAGGATGACACGCCAACTATGCCTAAGGCAAATACCCGAACAAACACGTTGACGCTTGGATGCCTCTAGAGACGACCCTGTCTTCGACTTCTCCCTGCATGTGCATGAGCGTCTGCCCTCTGCGTCATGGGTGGTCGACAGTGGTTCCTTAGCGATGCCATATTCTTCCCACACGCACATGGTCCCTGCGCCCTGCATTATGGTTAATAGGCTAGCTAGGCTGGGGACACAACTATACACTACTGATCAGTTGGTTTATATAAAATATAAACACAAATATACCATAACAACAAGTGTTCAACAAAAGTTGCTAAGCACTTTTATACAACGATTCGACATGAGTTCTTTCTAATCTATGGAGCACGGCTCCCCCTTCACCAAACAACTCGATGTCTTTGGCCAACCTCTTCGTCGGTTCTTCTGCCTTGTCCTCTAGCCTAGCGATCTTCATCGCATCTATCCCCCGAGCACAGCCGGTTACCACCCACTGGAGATCCACTAAGGGTAGTGCGACCGCAACTGGGCAAGTGCATGAACGACGGCTCCATGGGTGGCGCTGCATGTGAACTCTTTGAAGTCCAACCACGCCACAAGGCATCGATCCACGATTGACCGAGCTGGCGAGTCTCCAGGCAGCCTCTCTCTCCCTTTAGACAGTTCGAAGACAATGCGGTCTAGCATGGGCTTGATCCTTCTATCATCGCTTCAATCTTCTCATCTAGTACTGTCACCTAGTCTCTAAAGACCTTGAACTACGCGTGCGCTGATGCCGATACTCTACAAAAAAGTAGCCGTATGCTAAGCATGTGTCCAACACTGCACAAGTAAAAATAAAAGTGGAAAGCACTCACGTCGAAGATCTTTAGCGACCCACTCAGCCTTCTCCTCTGCCTCCTCCTTCCCCGCAGACAGCTACATGACGACCTCCCGAGAAAGGCCGAGCTCCATCTCCAGCACTGCATAATACAGCCAGACGTCTCACAACACTGAGCATTAACAAAACAAGTGCCACAATCATACCTTTCTGTTGGTTGGTACTTCGGCTAAGCTGCTCGGCCAGCGATTGGCTCTTCGCATCCATCTGTCGGTGCTCCGTCTCCAATGCTAGGACTTTCACCTCCAAATCTTCTCTATGGTGGCGCACTTGCAGAAGACGCGCCTAGAGGTCGGTCACCGACGCCTGCAGACCCTTGTTCTCCTCTGGCACTGGGGCCATCTCCTCTAGTTGCCGCCGGCGCTGCTCGGACACCTTCATGACATTCTGCAAAAAGCAAGGAGTTAAAAAATGCGATCTTCAAGACACACAATAGAAGGCTTTTTCAATCTTACCTCAATACGGCCGATCATTGTCGCTAGGTTGGTCCTCAGCCATTTCATCTCTGCACCTGCCTCCCCCTCCTCCAGCATTTCAAACTCGTCACCATGTTGGATAACTATGCGGAGGAGCTGGGGAGGCGGAGTCGGCTCCCGCACAATCTCTTCAACTTCCACAGCAGCCGCCTGTAGAGGCGCCCTCCTTGGCCACTGCTGTGCTCGGACAGGTCATCCGAGCTCTGTTCCCGCTGATGACGACGCCAGTGCCGCCACTAGCTAAGCAACCGTGGGTAGATCCCACACTGCGCTGCTCGGCGCATCCCATGTGGTCCCTACTCCTGCTTTGGTAGGATCGGCCGACGCCGGCGTAGCACTCCACAACCCCTCATCAGAAGGATTTCCCTCGTCATGTGCCCCACCACCAGGCGACGTCGGTCCAGTGACTGGTGGCTCCTCCATTATAGGGACGACCGGTTCCGCAGCCGTCGGTTGCTCCGCGGTGGGGGCAACTGGATCTGCTCTTTGTCTTTGCTGGGTGTGGGGAATTTTTGGTTCCTCCACATGTCCCCCGCCATCAGCAGCAGATGGTTGTAGGTCCTTATTCAACTTCACACTTCGGCAAGCAAACAACTCGTCAAGAAACAAAACACCGTGCTAGAGAAAAAATGCGCATAGAGAAGAGAACTTACAATTGGGACTCCCACCACACTGTTCGGAACTGACACAACCGCCCGGATCCGCTCGATCCAGCACCTGCACTGCCCGGCATCTCCACTGCAGCCGCCGTAGTAATCCGCATGGTCTAGGGGACTACGGTGGTCGCCTACTCTGCAGCCACTAGAGTCGTCCGCGCGGTCTCGGGGACTATGGTAGCCGCTCAGGCTGTCGTTGCCGGCGCCACTTGAGCTACCGCTACTGGTGTCGCCCGCGTGCTGTCGACAATTGTCGCTGTAGCCTCCCACGTCCAACGCCTCTCGCGCGTCTCCGCCCAGGCCAACACAGACGGCGGAGGCATCACAACCCTCGGTGAAGGAGGCACCGCTGGTCCATCATCGTCCGATGAGCTCGACAGCACCACCCACCGTCTTCAAGGCTAAGCAGACGCTCCAATGCTTACCGGCCTCTCCTCACTATGAGATGACCCAGCTGTTTTTCTTCTTTTTGGGGATGGCTCCTCGCCAGCTGGCCGCTTCTCCCGGAGCTTCTCGTGGACATACGGCGTTCGCTCGTCTTTATCTCCATCATCAAGGTCGCCCGAGTTGTCCCCACCAGCCTCCGAGCTGGTTTGATGCTAGGGACTGCTCGACCGGGCATCAACACCCCTCAGCCAGTCAGCCGACGGCACCACCGAGAAGTATACCGCCCGGTCCTGCCCATGAATCTTTAGGAAAATGAATGATTACATTGTAACAGATAAGGGATCAAGCGAAGCCAAAAAGCAGACTCTTACCCATGGTGGAAGGCTCCCTACACTGAAGGCCCTCTACTGGTCGTCGATCCTACGACGACCTACAAGGTTGAACAACACCGAGATGCGTCGCTTGACTTCATCCCGTTCCATCTCCTCGGGTACCTCACGGGTCCCATCGGTCTCACCCCGGAATTCATACCCGGGGTGTGCCCTCTCGTTGCTAGGTTGGACCCGCCTAAAAGTGAAATTAGTCGGTACTATGACCCCATCCAACCTTCTCCGGTCGATCAGCGCCAAGAGCTACCTCACCTGCTCCTTTCCGTTGATGTCAGGCCTCTCCGACCACTTGGCATTGCTCACGGGGATCTGCTCAACGTTGCATGCCACATACTGCTCATGCTATGGAATGTAGAACCATCGTTGTGTCCAATACTTCAAATTTGTGTTCAACGGGGTGGCGATGTACTGACCAATCATCCCGTCCCGAAGCTACAAGTATGCGCTTCCTACGATCCTAGATCCAGATCCTCCCCGAGCTTTTAAACAGATGAAGTGACGGAGAGAAAGTGCGAAATGTGCGCCAGGGCCGCGACGCTTTTATAACGGTTCGACCCCTGACCCTCCACCTTCCAGGGTTTTTGGGAAACCGCGCCCAGCTCGCCGCATTCTCTCCCGAAATCTCCGTGCTCTGCTGGGCCGCTAAATGGGTCAGGTGGGCTGCCGCGTCAAACCATGTCAAACGCGAACTGACGAAACGGAATTCAACGCTAAGTGTTGCTACGACATGATATTTTCTTTCTCTGACCCTGCTACGAGATATCTTCACAGTCTTCTAGCAGGCTCGGGGACTACGTGTGTACACGTCATCTTACGATGAATGTACTTATTTCTGTACTGTTTTTCTCAGCTAAGCTGGGAACTGGTTCAGCACCTGAATACTACTGTTTTGGACCCTGGCACCACAAGACTACTTCACCTAGTGCCAGGCTCAGGGACTAAGTGGGCACACTTCACCATGCGGTGAATGTGCTTATTTCTTTAACTCGGATTTCTTCAAAGCGGCTAAGTTCCTCCACGATAACTAAGTCAAGGACGCCACGCGACCAACTTTGACGCTCGGAACCTAAACGGGCACACTTCGTCCAAGATGGAGATTTAAAAAAATCCACTTGAGATCCCTACATCCTTTTGACAAACCTCGGCTTCGGATAAGTCAGAGCTCGGCTCCCGGTTGGACAGCTCGAACATCGATTCTAACAGCTCGGACGCTCGCTCCAACAACCCGGACGCTTGACTGATTGCTCGGACATCTTCTCCAATAGCTCGGCTCCCAGTCAGACAGGTCGGGAGCCTGTTCCTGACAATTAGCGGCGTGTTGGTCAACTCGGACAAGCTCAGGACAGTGTTGCTCAGAGGATGCAAGGTGCTTGGAGACTAGCTGTGGAGGTATGACCCCCAATACCCACAGGGCTGTACATGGGCCGAGCTGCTAGGGGATGTCCAGCCCACAAGATTGCGCATGGGCCGTGCCACTAGTGGAGGCCCATCTTACAAGACGACATCGTGCGAAACGCGGCGCAGGTCAGCGTGCCTCGCAAGACTACGTGAAGATCCTCGGTGATCTAGGAAACTTGCTCGGATATGCTAGATCCCGTAATATCTGTAACTTCCTATTTTGTAAACCGATCGGGATGGAAACAACCGATCTGCAGCCCTATCCTCCGGGCTATATAAGACGGGTAGGGACGCCCTCGCTTTCATCTGATCATACGCAATACAACCCACCGAAAGACAGGACGTAGGGTATTACGCCAAGTCGGCGGCCTGAACCTGCCTAATCGCTGTCTCTTGCGTTTTGTGTCACCGTCCAGTTCCCTCACACGCACCTCCACCGATTCATCTATTATCGTGGACATATCCCTCGGTAAACTGTCGGTCATATCTCGTCGACAGTATCTATATAGGGACCCGGGTGAACATATTTCGCTTGACCTTCTCCTAAACTCTGTAACAACTAACAAGCATCAGTGGTGATTGATTGATAGTCAAAGGAGGTGGGTAATTTACAAAAATACTGTGGAGATTTGCAAGGTCCGGACTGATCTACGGATGGGTGTGCTGTCAGCCTGTCACCGGATATTTCTGCTGATTGCACGGCATATTAAATGGCTCCAAGCGGACAGTTTGCAGTTACGGCAACAGCAAAACCATTGGCTATGTATTTACTGCAAACCCCTACGAGTAATTGCGATGTCGTGCCCCCGACCTTCATTTCATCAGCAAATAGAGTATTTTGGTGTATGTCAATCGATCCTGTAATAGGGCTACCAATTTGTTAGCAAAACAAGTCACAGGTGATATCAGGTTGGGTGAGTGGCACGTAGCCCCAACTTGCATCAGTCACCTTACGACTGAAGAACGTAACCTTATTCCTCCTTGAGAATGAATGAAAGTCTGACTCGCAAAAAAAAAAAAAAGACCTTCATTTCATCCCAGAGCTTTTCTGTACGGGAGTGCCAGGAAAGGAACTGCAAAACATAGTGTTTCAATTCAAGATACTACTCGAGTAATAGGCCATGCGAACCACAATTTATTTTGCGCTCATGCACCACTTCGGATTCACAAGGCATGGTTTCCAACTACAACTCTTTTAATTGGGCCATGTTTAGATTGCAAGTTTTTTTACTCTCTCTCCATCACATTAAATCTTTGGACACATGCATGGAGTATTAAATATAGATAAAAAAATTAACTAATTACACAGTTTGATTGTAAATTACGAGACGAATCTTTTGAGCCTAGTTAGGCCATGATTGGACAATAATTGTTAAATACAAACGAAAATGCTACAGTACCAAATACTGATTTCTAACCTCAATCTAAACAAGGCCTTGGTTATAGTTTTCTTGCACAACTAATTTTTCTACGGAAATTCTAAAGTGCAGGCGTCCGACCATCCGCACACTATACTTCATGGGCTTGTGCACTACCATCTCAATAGGCATGTTTGCCTTTACCTTTATTCTTTCACTGTTTCTCAAAATATAAAAAAAGACGGCCACATTCCCAACTAACACGGCCGTCGCGGCGTTCCCTACCACTTGTCCGCCACTCGCATTCTCCAGCGGCGACCACCACCGCTTCCTCCGCCCCGGGGCCCTCGCTCGCCTCCGCGACGCCAGGTTGCCCTGCTCGCCAGAGCCGACGCTGGCGTCCTCCTTGTCACCTCCTCCTGCTGCTGGAGACCGCGAGGGCATCGCGGCTGTGCCGTACTTTGCGCTTGCATCGAGACTCCGCGCATATGTTGCAAAGTGTTCAAGAGGCATGTTGCAAGTTTTTAGATGCATGTTGCATGCGTTTGTTCGAAATGTTTCATCTGTTTTAGACGTATGCTGCAAGCGTTTTTTATCTGGATGTTGCATATGTTTCACACACATGTGCAAGTGTATGTTCCAAATATTTCATCTGTTTCAGACATTTGTTATTTCACGTTGCAAGCGTTTCGTGTTTCAGAGGTATGTTCAGAGAGTCATTGGGGCATGGGCCCGGCGCCGTGGGAAGGGGCGCTGCGAGCCGAGGGGCCGGCGGATGGGGGGCGCGACGCACCTGGGGTCTTGCGGATGGGGCGTGCTCGTCCTCATCCGGGCTCCTGGTTCCCACCTACGCGAAGAGAGAGGAGGGGGGTTCAGGGGGGGAGGAGTGGCAGGCGTGGGCGCGGGGTACGCGTGCGGGGCAGGACGAGGCAGACGGGGATGGACTGCAACAATGCGGTGGGAGTGCGGCGCGTTTCTGATGGACAGTTCTGCTAGGCCGTTCGGTACCATCGGACGAAAACATATCCCGTCGGACGTCCGAGCGCCAGCGATTCCCATTTTTCTACCCTGGGACATATCATTCTTTTCTTCTTACATGTCAGTTTCTTAATCTCTATTCCATTACATGAATGTCCATTAATATATCTGATTAGTTCGTTCTCTTGATCAATTCTCTTGCATGGTTGATGGACTTCATTTGCTGCTAATCTTAACAACAAATAAAGTGCAACAAGAGTCTCGCACGCAAATAGCAAGGAGACCTAGTGTTTTCTTACTATAACAATTATTTTTCTTATTTGCAAATATATTTTCTAAATAATTTTCTATCTCTATTTGATTGTCTTGATTCTCTCTCCATATAGCTATTGTCGATGAATTTCTTGGCTTAAAATTATTTCTCTTTGTTATATTCTTCCGCCCCACTATTGCCCGATTGTCGTTCTTATTCTTGTGATGCTAAATCTAGGTAAGTGTCGGATACCATAAAAAGAGGTACCCTAAGCAAGAATCGAAAAAATTGCTTAGACCTCGTAAATATCGAAGCCAAGAGACAACCACAGGCAAACCTCCACCTTATCCGAGGCCCGGCTGGACCGCCCGGACCACCTCGAACAAATATCCGGGCTCACCCGAAGCGGGCTCGGCCCAGAACCAAACCGCAAGGCCTCGGACGAGATACCGATTCTCCGATTCGCCCGAGGCCCCGCGCCACGAGGCCTCGGACGAGCACTCAGTTACCGGCTCGCTCGAGGCCAGCTCGGCGTCAACCCCATCACCGCCGCCTTGACCGATTTCTCTGACAGGACGTCACATCCAACCAACGCGTCCAACCACTCCCGCGACGTCAGCCGCACGTCGGCGCAGTACAGCGGAGTG
>CM009596.1:6339359-6356810 GCA_002993905.1 Miscanthus sacchariflorus
CGAGATGAACGTTTTGAGCCTAATTAATCAAAGTTTGGACAATTATTACCAAATAAAAACGAATAAGCTATTGTAGAGTAGCTACAGTGACCGCAGAATCTGTCGGCGCCGAGTTGGTGTACCAACTAAACGTGGCCCAAGGACACAGAGTTACTGTGTGAGAGTGATATGGAGCTAGGACTTATTTTGATTGAGGTTAGGAATTCATATTTGGCACTGCAATATTTTTATTTGTATTTAATAATTATTGTCCAATCATAGTCTAACTAGGCTTAAAAGATTCGTCTCGTAATTTACAATCAAATTACGTAATTAGTTATTTTTTTATCTACATTTAATACTCCATACATGTGTCTAAAGATTTGATGTGATGGAGAGAGAGTGAAAAAACTTGCAATCTAAACAAGCTCTAGTCTCGAAACCTCGGCTTGTCTGCAGGCAATCACTATTCACTAGTACCTCTTATCTATCAGATCTGGTTCCCTTGGATGCTGCCTTCTTGTATTGTACTACCTCTATCAACTGGTCAATCACTAAATGCTTGCGTGGTAGAAGAAGAGCATCAGTACGATTTCATAATTGTTGCTTGTAATTACATTCCTTTTACTGCATTGTTTCACATGACCATATCATTGCCTTGTGTATTCAACACTTCGACAGTAAAATTCCTCTGGTAGTAACTCTGTGCTTCTCTGCTCATACCAAATGGCTGGAAGCTGACCACAAGGTCTCAACATGTTGCTGACCTGATTTTTTTTTTACTTTCTTTTATCTGCACTGCAATGGTGTAGGTTAGGGGCCTCCTTGCGGAGCTAGCAGTGGTGGAGGACGAGATATTCTACCTGGAGAAGAAGGTCGACGACCTGCGGCTGCGCCTGCACCGGGAGCAGAAGTGGACGGACCACTGCATCCTTCAGCAGCAGCAGCAGCAGAGCTGGCTGCAGAACCGCCAGCAGCGGCACTCCGTGTCCAGGAGGGAGCTCCAGCTCCAAGGAGCCCAGCAGCAGCTACCCAAGCTGCCATGTCCAGGAGGAACCGACGAAGCTCTCGAACGCGAGAGCAAGGCTTCTGGCGGATCCGCCTCGGCCAAAGGTACGGTAGGAAGTGACCAATGTTCACGTGCAGATTCAGGGCTCATTCGATTCGTACGGCGCTCATCATGTCTGACGCAGACTCTGTCTGATGCGCTACACGATCATCATGGTGTTTCTGATCATCAGGAGATGAGATGGAGCACGTCGTCGTCAGGAGAAGCAGCCACTGCCACTCGTCATCAGAGAATCCGAACCCGACGCCTCCCGAGAGCAAGACGACGTGCCTGGTGAGCAGCAGCCCGAACAAGCTCTCGGAGGAGCTCGTCAGGCTGACGGTGACCATCTTCCACAAGCTCAACAAGACGACGACGACGGACGCGGCGGAGCTGGAGCTGAGCGGCACGTCGTCGTCCAAGCTCAACATCTCCTCGTGCATCGGCCCCAGGAGCCTCGTCCCCAAGGTCTCCGTGTCCGTGAACGGCGCCGCCGCGGGGATGAGCCCGCTCAAGAACCGGAGAGCGGCGTCGACCAAGGGCGGCGGCCACGGCGGCGCGGAGAAGGAGGCTGCGGCCGTCGGGACCGGGTGCCAGAGGAGGTTCGTCGAGTTCACGAGGGCCTCCGTCGACGTCACCCGCGTCTCGCTGTGCCTCGTGGACATCAAGAACCTGAGGTGAGCTGACCTGAGCTGTGAGCTGGGCTCCTAATTTGTCTGTGCGACGGCCAGGAGAAGCTTCAGGTCCGAATAATGGCGTTTGTTTAATTGTTTTGCTTCTGACAGAGGCCTGATGCAAAAGCTTTCGCTCGTCGATCCCAGCCTCCTGACGAACAAGCAGAAGCTGGCGTTTTGGATCAACGTCTACAACTTCTGCGTGATGCATGTACCGTAAGCTAATCCTCTGGTTTCATCTTAACTCTTAAGCAATTAGGCGTAGGTTGACGAACAATTGCGTGAAAACAAAAAATGCTAATTCAGGGCAAGTCATTTCGTCATGATTTCAGGCGTTTCTTCAGCACGGTTTACCTCCATCTCCAGAGAAGCTTCTTGCACTGTTGAATCAGGTGCAGTGCAGTGCTCTTTCCACTGACTGAGAAAAAAAATTGATTGCTTCAGGCTATCTTTACACAAATTGGCTTTTGAAAAGAACAAAAAAAAACTTTACACAAATTGCTAACGACGACAGTCATATTCAGGCTTCAGTGAACGTCGGAGGAACAGTACTGAGTGTTGTCTCGATCGAGCACCTCATCCTGAGGCACTATCCTGACGGCAAGCAAGTATGCAAAACTAGCTCAGACCCTTGTCCCCCTCTGCATGCATGCACTCTTGCAGAATGCATCATTTTTTTCCCTTTTCATTAAAGTTAATCTGAAAGAGGGTATCTTGATGATGACAAGGGGATCATGGATGACGAAGGACAGATGGATCTGCTGCACTCGTACGGGCTAGGGTATCCCGAGCCCAACGTCGTCTTCGCGCTGTGCAGAGGCAGCCGCTCCTCGCCAGCAGTACGTGTACCGTCTCGTCCCTGTCGGCTTCGATCAGCTCCTGGACCGACCTGTCGTCGTTTTTCATTCCCAGACTGAGTCGCCTCACGTGGCGTGCTGTTGCGTTGTTGTGCAGCTGCGCGTGTACACGGCGGAGGACGTGTCGAACGAGCTGGAGTGCGCCAAGTTGGAGTACCTGGAGTCGTCGGTGCGCGTCGCCGGCAGGAAGCAGCGCGCCGCCGTCGTGGTGCCCAAGCTGCTGCACTGGCACATGCGCGACTTCGCCGACGACGCCGCGTCGCTGCTGGAGTGGGTGCACAGCCAGTTGCCCAGGGCGTCGGGGCCGCTCCGCCGGGCCATCAGGGAGGTCCTGGGCGCCAACGTCAGCAGCAGCGGCAGCAGGGCGGCCACGCCTGGGCCGGCGGCCAAGATGGTGGAGGTCGAGCCGTACGACGCCGACTTCTGCTACCTGCTGCCCGTCTGGTGACCGTGAGCGACCGTCGTCCGTGTCCCTGTAAGCAGGTCTCGGGCGGTCGTTTGATCATGGCAAAGGGCATGCCAGCTGGGTCAAGTCAAGTTTTGCTGTGACGATGGCTGTTGCTTGCTTGTAGGCTTGTAGCATTGGTGCAGCGCGAGACTGCGAGGTGGTGATAATGTCGTGAAACGTGAACTACTACCACCGTTTGATCGCGTGTATGACTTTTGGGCATCGTCTTTCCGTGCAGAAGTATCAATAAAAAGGAAAGCACCTACTATGTATATTGATATTTTTTTTATTTCCAGTACGTCCACAAACAGTGGTACTATTTTCTACTACTTCAGGTTTATATACTTAACAGAAAGTCATATAAAAACAGCTGACGTGGCAGTTGAAAAAATGGAATTGCTCCGGAAATTAACTTCTTGTTGTAGGCCTGGACCTTCGAACACCGGTTGGTAGCTGAACTAGCGAGAACCCTCAAGGAAGTGTTGACAGCAGTTAACAAACATTATAAATCGTTAATATAACATGTATAAGGGTATGAATATAATTACCAATATAGGTTTAGAGGTTTAAAATAATAAATTCCACAAGTTTTGATGAATCTGTATTTTCTGCAGGGTTTATATAGAAAACCGTCAAGGTGAACTTAGATGTCAGAATTAATCGCGCTTATTCACAGCAAAAACAACTCCAGAAGGTTCTAAAAGACTGCAGGAGACAAACCACCGAAGCAGAGGGCAAGACGTTGCTAGGTGTGCAGGCCGGCCAGCCTATGGGCCCCACCTGTCAGTTCCTCCTTCAAATGTCAGTTCCTCACTGCCTCCTAGGTTGTATCTACGCCATCCATTCAAGTCGGTTTGATCTGAGGGCTCAAGATTGACGCTCCGGCCTATATATACCAGCCCCTGCCACCCCCTAGGCATCAAACCCTAATCAAGTTATTTGAGAAGACCTAATCATCCTCAGAGCTCCACCATATTTTAGGGCATAGCTAGCTAGGCTAGGTCTAGAGGAAGGCAAGCTTCGCTTGGATTCCTGATCGTGTCAAAAGCGTGGTTTGGTATAGCATTTGTACCTCCTCTTTTTTTATCTCTCATTACTTTTATATGTTTGCTACAATTGTTATGACATTTTTCTTCGTATTAATCATGTTTCTAGTTATCATGTTCATCGTCTACTTTGATTATATGCTTAATATAGTTAGATTATCGTCATGTTCATGCATAAGTTCGTATAGCGCTCATTCTTTGGATCCAGGGGTGAGTGGTCGACATTGTGGAAGCGTGGTGCTTATACGTTGTTTACCTGTAGATACACCCTATATTTTGGGTCATGTGGTAGATCGCGGATGTGACACTCCCGTTGAGTCATTTGTAGTTCACTCCCCGAATATAGGACAAGTAGGATTTAGTTACGAAGAAAGACAAGCTATGTTCTTAATCTTCCTTAGTAATATCTCTTATATGTAGATATGAAGTTGATCTTAACCATGATTACTAAGTGTAATTGCACAAATCAACATATGCTTTGACTTGTAATTAAGAATGACTTAGGAATTATTCCTCTAATATTCTACTTAGTCATGCTAATGCCATAGAAAGGAGTACTCTGAGTGATCAATGATTAGTTATTACTTGCCATTCATATACATTTATCTCTTGACTTACCCCTATTGTGAGTAGAAGTTTGGTTATGGTTTATTTCTTCATCATGTGTATAAATTATCAATATATTCCCACTGCCCGTCCTTCCCTGTAGTAAAAATATAAATAATGATACCTAAAATACATCTGGGTGAAATACTACAATGGTATAATTATCTGTGCGCTTGCAGATCCTTTTCCTTTAATTATAAATATTCTAACTAGTCACATGAAATACTAAAGTACGTCTTTGTCGGGGACCAATACTAGGGTACCCGAAGAGGATGAGCTAATGACCATCAACATTAATTCATCCAAGCAGTCAAGAGCGCGACTACAGCTCCAACCGCCCCCTAGGCGTGCAAGCTCCGCCTCGCCCCACCTCTGGGGGCGGGCTCCGCCTCACCCGACCTCTAGGGACGGGCTCCGCCTCGCCCGACCCCGAGGTCGTGGGCTCCGTCTCGCCCGACGGAGACCCATACCGCCGCCAACCACTCCAGGTCCATGCGTATGAGCCTGGGTCAAAACTCTGACACCAAGTTAGAGACCGGCACGTCCCAATGTAACCCGTGGCCACGATAGGCCATACCTAAGGATCCACATCAGGAACAGCGTCGGGTGTACCGATGTTGTTCTGCCTAACTCCCGTACGAACGCTGAGAGGCGCGTCAGCTCACCACGACGTCTGCTGCGATGGAATGGAACGCCATGACCGACAGACGATGCCTGCGCATGGCGCCAGTAAAGGACATGGCCACGATGTGGAGCTGTCCCTGTTGACATCTACAGGGTCCCGCATGAAGGATAAGAAGGATCCAGTGATCCTAGAGGACTCCTTCTCTCTCTTGTTTCTTCTCTTTTCCTCCACTGTAACCCGTGCTTTCCTTTGGCCTATAAAAGGAAAAGTAGGGCATCCCATGAAGGGGATCCGATCCGACCCTAAACCGATCAAACCCAGATACACACAAGAGCAGCAACCGAGCTCTCAACACCCTTTCACTCCTTTCACTAGAGACTTGGGACATGTCCCTCTCTCGCCTGTTTGTAACCCTTACTACAAACTTTCAGTGTTAGTAACACGAGCAGCAACGATGAACTAGACGTATGGACTTTTTGCCCGAACTAGTATAAACCTCGTATCCTCTAAGCACACCATCCGAGCCAGATGTGCAATACTAGAATTTTTCTCATCGGTGGTAACTCAAAACACTGATAGTTGGCGCGCTAGGTAGGGGCCTTTTGCGTGTCTCAACATCCACACCAGGCCTCGGATGGCTAGTCACAACGTCAGCTGGGTCCCAGGCGTGCACGTGCGCTTTGGGAACCTGGACTTCATCGTCATGATGGGGGGAGAGTTGGTGCGGGCTCCCATCGTCATCCAACCTCTCCACTCCACCGGCCTCAATGCGATCGCCGAGGCGCTTGAGGAGCTGCAGCTGCATGCACCGGAGGCCCACGCCCCCGGGAGCAACTAGGTCCTCGGCTTTGACTACGGGAGGTTAGAGCGCCAGCTCGACGCCTTCTCAGGACCCCGACCACCCTGGGAGAACCTGCGCCACCTCACCTTCTCATTCACCAACGTCATGATACAGCTTACCGGGGGAGAGCCGCTCTCCCTAGAATACCTCATCCGGAGTGCCCCGATAGAGCCCCCGTCTAGTCTCCGCAACACCACAGAGACCGTTGGCCACCTTGTGGCGCAACTCACGCCTCCATCTCCTATGAATGACGAGTTCATGGGGATGACCGAATATGTCGTGGAGTCTTTCCACGACCTCCTTGCGGGAGAAACGGAGTCACCCTCCACCTCTAACTCCGGTAGGGGGAGCCATCACCCCTCTCATGAGTGTTTCATGGCAGGTACCCCTGAGGGACACATCAAAAGCATCCATGAGGAAGAGGCTACCCCAACGAATGACCTTGACGATGAGATCGAGGGGGATGTAGGGGAGCTACCTCACCTACGGGTGGAGCAGCTGAAGGCCTGGCACCAAGAGCTTGAGGAAGCGCGACTCCAGCTCGAGTAGAAACACGCGGAGCTCGAGCGAGAGATCGAGCACCACAAAGACGGTGGGCGTGCGTGCGCCATGGCCTACGACGTGAATCGGAGGATCACCAAGGATGATGAAGCGCTCCCACACTTTGCCCGGGCAAGCCAGAACATCGCTGCTGTGGTGGCCTTGCTCTGGGGGCTTTTGGGGCCTGCGATGCCCGAGGATCCTCGCGCCCATCGTGAGATTCGCACGCTACTCGAGCGTGCGGCGGCGCAGCAGGCCGAGATCTCGCTGTCCCGACGACGCGAGCTCGACGCCAGCCAGCGCTCGCCCTCAAAGCGACCCAACAAGGACACGTCAGTCCACAGGCGCCGCAAGGCGGCAGGCCACGCACCACGGTCCCTGTGCATGAGCGTCTCGGTCGCCACTGTGACGCACGCGACACCCTCGATGCCCGTAGGCGTGACCACGGCGATGCGAGGGAGGGGGCTAGCCGCGGCTACCACCCTCATCGTGGCGGACGCTATGATAGCGGCGACGACCGAAGCCCAAGCCCTGACCTACTGGGACCTCAGGCCTTCGGCCGAGACATCCTCAACGCTGTCTTCCCACCATGGTACCGACCACCAACCAACATCCCGAAATACTCTCAGGAAACAAACCCTAGACTATGGCTCAAGGATTATTGGCTTGCTTGCCAAGCCAGTGGAGCGGATAATAACGATTTCATTATCTGCAACCTTCCATTGTTCCTGGCCGATTCGGCGCGAACGTGGTTGGAACACCTTTTGCCCAACAGAATCCAAAGTTGGGCGGACCTAGAAGAGATCTTCGTGGGAAACTTCAAGGCCACATACACGTGCCCTAGGAACCCATGGGATCTCAAAAACTACCGATAGAAGGCCGGGGAAACTCTTCGTGGGTATATCTGACGCTTCTCCCGGCAGTGCAACGAGCTGCCTAACGTCGCCGATGCCGACGTCATAGGAGCCTTCCTGTCTGGGACCACCTGCGAGTCCCTGGTCCACAAGCTAGGATGTAAGGGCCCGTGAACCACCAAGGAGCTCCTCGACATCGCCACCAACCATTACTCAAGCGAGGAGGTGGTCGGGGAAATTTTTGACCACCTCAAGGGCAGGGCGAAGCAGGACGAGGATGTCGGTGAAGGCGCCTCCAACCGTTCCAGCAAGAAGAAGAAGAAGCAGCGGCACGAGGGCTCGCTCGTGGCCACCGCTGATCGTAAGGGGGGTCGGAAGCCCGCCGAGGGTACCCTGAATCACTTCGAGAAGCTACTCGAAGGGCCATGCCTTCCCCGTCAAGCATCTATACAAGGACTACGACCTTATAAAGCAGTTCTTGTCCGGAGGCTCCAACAAGGGGGAGCATAGGGGGACCCCAAGCCAGCTGCAAACAACGCCGAGGGGAAGGACGACGAGTTTCTGATGCTGGATGGCTGCCTCATGATCTTTGGAGGGTCAGCGGCCTATGACTCCAAGCGTCGTCAGAAGCTTGCGCGTCGCGAGGTCTATTCGACTGAGCCAGCCACGCCTTCCTTCCTCTGATGGTCGGAGTCCGCCATAACCTTTGATCGGACTGACCACCTAAAAAGCGTCCCACAGCTAGGACGATATCCTCTTGTGGTCGACCCAATCATCGGCATGAAGCGGCTCACCAAGGTACTGATAGATGGAGGCAGCGGCATCAACATCATGTACGCTCAAACGCTCGACGCCATGGGCATCGACCGAGCGCACGTCCAACAGAATAGGGCGCCTTTCCATGGCATCATGCCTGGAAAGCAGGTTGTGCCACTCGAGCAGATCGATCTGCCCGTCACCTTCGGGGATCCATCCAATTATAGGACAGAGACCCTCACCTTCGAGGTGGTCGGGTTCCATGGAACCTACCATGCCATCCTAGGACGTCCATGCTACGCGAAGTTCATGGCCGTCCCTAGCTACACCTATCTAAAGCTGAAGATGTTGGGTCCATGCAGGGTCATCACCATCAACACCTCCTTCCAGCGTGCCTACAAGTGTGAGGATTGAATGCTGCGAACACGCCATGGCAATTGTTGCCTCCAAAGAGCTCATGGCCATCAGAAAGGAGGTCACCGAAGGAGCACCCGACCCCAAGCGGTTGGCTAGGTCTTTTGAGCCTATAGAGGGTGCCAAGGAGGTCCTCATAGACTCCAGCAGCTCTAAGGGCTAAGTGGTGCGCATTGGCACCACGCTTTCCTCTAAATAGGAAGGCGTGCTTGTCGAC
Organism: Miscanthus sacchariflorus; assembly: GCA_002993905.1. Taxonomy (NCBI): domain Eukaryota; kingdom Viridiplantae; phylum Streptophyta; class Magnoliopsida; order Poales; family Poaceae; genus Miscanthus; species Miscanthus sacchariflorus. Next base: position 6,348,265 of record CM009596.1, read on the forward strand.
TTCCTCCATGCCAATATAGACATCTTTGTGTTGAGACCCTCGGACATGCTAGGCATTCCGAGAGAAGTCACCAAGCACGCCTTGAAGATCAGGCCAGGCTCCAGGCCAGCGAAGTAGTGCCCGCATCGCTTCGATGAGGAGAAACGTAGGGCGATCAGCGAGGAGATTGCGAAGCTTTTGGCGGCTGGGTTCATCAAGGAAGTATACCACCCCGAGTGGTTAGCCAATCCCGTTCTTGTACGAAAAAAGAGTGGGAAATGGAGAATGTGTGTTGACTACACGGGTCTCAACAAAATGTGTCCAAAGGATCCATTTCCTTTGCCACGCATAGACCAAGTAGTTGATTCAACCTCAGGGTGCGAAACCCTTTGCTTCCTTGATGAATACTCCGTGTACCATCAAATTGCGGTGAAAGAGTCTGACCAGCTCGCGACATCTTTCATCACCCCATTCGGATTGTTCTGCTACGTCACAATGTCATTTGGTCTGAAAAACATGGGGGCTACGTACCAGTGTTCTATGCTCAAGTGTTTCATGGACCTCATCGGGCGAACCGTTGAGGCCTACGTGGATGACATCGTGGTCAAGTCCAAATGGGCTAACCAGGTCATAGCCGACCTAGAGCAGACCTTCGCAAAACTCTAAGCAAACGACATTAAGCTCAACCCCGAGAACTGCGTTTTCGAGGTCCCAAGGGGTATGCTGCTGGGTTTTATTGTCTCCGAGCGTGGCATTGAAGTCAACCCAGAGAAGATCTCGGCCATCATGAGGATGGGCCCAATTCAGAATATAAAGGGGGAACAACGAGTTATAGGCTGCCTCGCCACGCTTAGCCGCTTTATCTCATGCCTTGGTGAACGGGGTCTCCCCCTCTATCGGCTCTTGAAGAAGGACAACCATTTCGAATGGACGCCCGAGGCCCAGGAGGCGCTTGACATGGTCAAGCAACTTTTGACAAAGGCCCCGATCCTAGTCCCTCCGACCGACAGGGAACAGCTTCTGCTCTACATCGCGGCAACCACGCAAGTGGTCAGCGCCACCCTGGTGGTAGAGCGAGAAGAAGAGGGACACACCCTCAAAGCGCAGTGTCGCATGTACTCCATTAGCGAGGTCCTGTCTGATTCCAAGACCCGCTACCCCCAAATCCAGAAGCTCCTGTACACCATCCTTATCGCTAAGAGGAAGTTGTGTCACTACTTCGAGTCACATCCGGTGACGGTCGTGACGTCCTTCCCTATCGGTGAGGTCATCCAAAACCAGGCCACGAGAAGTATCACGAAGTGGGCACTCGAGCTGATGGGTCAAGGCATTTCGTATGCCCCCCGGACAACCATCAAATTCCAAGTGCTGGCTGATTTCATTGCAGAGTGGACCGAGGTCCAAATGTCGCCAGCAGTCGTCGACTAGGAGTACTAGACGATGTACTTCGATGGATCGCTGATGAAGAAGGGCGCTAGCGTGGGGCTGGTCTTCGTTTCACCCCTTGAGGTATGCATGAGGTACATGGTTCGCATCCATTTCTCCTCCTCCAATAATGTCGCCAAATATGAGGCGCTCATCAACGACCTGCACATCGCCATCGAGTTGGGTACTCGACGGCTTGACATCCAGGGCAACTCCTAGCTGGTCATCAACCAAGTCATGAAGGAATCAAGCTGCCACAATGCCAAGATGGCTACGTATTGCCGAAAAGTCTACCAGCTGGAGGACAAATTTGATGGTCTTGAGCTCAATCACATCCCGAGGCGTCTCAACAGGGCAGCCGATGCGCTGGCGAAAGCGGTGTCCGATTGAGAGCTGATGCCAACAGGCGCCTTCGCCAGCGATCAGTACAAACCCTAAGTCCGCTATGAGGAGCCAGAACAAGCCGGTGATGGGCCGCTTGCCCTAGGCTCGAGGGCTAACCAGCCATCGGCTCCATTCGACCCTGAAGTCATGGAGCTTGATGAGGATCCAGTGATAGAGCCCGACCCTCTGGCCAACTGGAGGACGCCTTACGTCGACTACCTCCTCCGCAAGGCGCTACCAACAGACAAAACGGTGGCTCGGTGGCTCACACGTCGTGCCAAGTCCTTTGCCGTTATTGATGGCGAGCTCTACAGGCGAAGCCACACTAGGATCCTACAGCGCTGCATCCCCATTGAGCAAGGGAAGCAGTTGTTGAGTGATATCCATGGTGGGGTCTACGGGCATCATGCCGCACCTAGGACCCTAGTCAGAAACACGTTCTGACAAGGCTTCTACTGGCCGACCGTGGTAGCCGATGCTGAACATTGTGTGCGTACCTACAAAGGGTGTCAATACTACGCTCGGTAGACCCACCTACCGGCCCAAGAACTCTAGACGATCCCCATCACGTGGCCATTCACAGTCTGGGGGCTCGATCTGGTCGAACCTCTCAAGAGGGCGCCCGAGGGCTATACGCACTTGCTTGTCACCGTAGACAAGTTTACAAAGTGGATAGAGGCTTGATCGATCTCCGTGATCAAGTCCGAGCAAGCCATGTTGTTCTTCCTTGACATTGTCCATCGCTTTGGGGTCCTGAACTCCATCATCACGGACAATGGCACGCAGTTCACCAGAAAGAAGTTCCTTCGATTCTTCGATGAGTACCACGTCCACGTCGATTGGGTCGCTGTGGCGCACCCCCGCACGAACGGGCAGGTCGAGCGTGCAAATGACATGGTCCTATATGGCCTCAAGCCTAGGATCTTCAACCGGTTGAACAAATTTAGCGGACGATGGGTCGCAGAGCTTCCTACGGTGCTCTAGAGCCTGAGGACGACCCACAGCCAGGTAACTAGCTACACACCATTCTTCATGGTTTACGGTTCCGAGGCTATCCTCCCAACCGACCTCAATTATGGAGCGCCGAGGGTCAAGGCATACGACGAACAGGGAGCCGAGGCGTCCCTCGAGGATGCCATGGACCAGCTAGATGAAGCGCGCGATGTCGCCCTCCTCCGCTCAGCCAAGTACCAGCAAGTGTTGCACCGGTACCATAGGCGTCGAGTGTGGGGTCGGGCCTTCAACGTCGGTTACCTAGTGCTCCGCCTCATCTAGAGCAACAAGAACCGCCACAAGCTCTCTACCATGGAAAGGACCGTACGTCATCACAGAGGTGCTTCAACCAGGCACCTACAAGCTCAAGACCATCGACGGCATAGTCTTCATCAATGCCTGGAACATCGAGCAGCTACGTCGCTTTTACCATTAATATACGCACACTTTTTCTTATTAGTTTTGCTATCAACTCCCCGATCTTTAAGTGACGCCTGACCCTAGCAACGGCAAAGGATCAGGCCTCACTCAGGGGCAAATAAGCGCATATCTATCCGATAGACATTCTCTATGCCCGATCCTTTCTCACGTTAAGACCTAGAAGCGAGGGTCGCAGAAACGAACGCTGAGTAAAACTGGTCGGACTGCGAGAAACCTACACCCCAGCGGCTACGATGTTTTTGCTCACCAGCGTGATCAGAGTTTTTCTGCACCCCGAGCTTTTTAGCCTTAACTAAGGAAAGAGTCGGTATGCGTTTAAGATTATATCCACCTAGCAAACATTCTGTGTGTCCAACCCTCCCTCACGTTGAGACCTAGAAGCTAGGGTTGTGGAAACGAATGCAGAGTAAAACTGGTAGAACTGCAAGAAACCTATGCCCCAGTGGCTACGACATTTTTGCCCACCAGCGTGATCAGAATTTGTTCACCCGCACCCCGAGCTTTACAATCTTAACGACGGAAAGGGTCAGAATGCACTAACCTTTTTATACAAAAAGGGCAGAAGGGCTAAAAACTTGTTTGGCCATAACAAAATCTAAGAGCTTGTTCACTTGTTACGAGTTCGCTGCCTGGCTCATCTGTCTAACTAAATTCTTAGGGGGATGATCTCATCCTCTATCTTCACAGGAAAGCCCTGTGCCAGCAGGTCACCCAAGTTGATCGGATGGCTCGGGCCTCTGCCGAGAGATGGGTAAGGAGCAGCAGGATGCCCCAGACGAGCTATGCCAACCCCGCTACAAACAACGGACCTGGGTTCCACCCGGACATATCTGGTAAGAGCTCCTAGAACCCATCACTCAAGCCATCTAGGTAAATCATGTGCCAATGGGTCACCCAAGTTGATCGGACGGCTCGAAGCCGCTGCCGAGAGATGGGTCACCCTTAATTTACACACATTTTCTCTTATTGGTTTCGCTATCGACTCCATGATCTCTAAATGATGCCCAACCCTAGCAATAGCCAAGGGTCGGGCCTCACTTAGGGACTAGCAAGAGTGTCTATTCGGTAGACATTCTCTATGCTCGACCCTTTCTCACGCTAAAACCTAGAGGCAAGGTGTGCGGAAACAAACCCTGAGTAAAATTGGTCGGACCGCAAGAAACCTATTCCCTAGTGGTTATGGAGTTTGTGCTCACCAGCATGATTAAAGTTTTTGTCCTCGTACCCCGAGCGTTAGCCTCTGCCTTCCCCGGAAGGGTTTAGAGGGGCCCACCTGTGGAATCTCCATCGAGGAGAGGCCAGCAGGTTGCCCAAGTCAATTGGACGGCTCAGGCCTCTGTCGGGAGATGGGTAAGGAGCAGCTGGGTGCCCTAGGTGGGTTATGCTGACTCCGTCGCGAACGATGGACCCGAATCCCACTCAAACATATCTGGTAAGAGCTCTCCGAGCCCACTACTCGAGCCATGGGTAACTTTACCAACCCCCACTTTACTTTTCAAGTGCATGATCATTTATTCATCCATTCTCATGCATGCATTCATACATTCATCCATACATTCATCCCATACATCCAAGCATCGCATATGCAATTATTGCATCATCAATTCTTCATGTCGCATCATGAAGCGGTAATCATCTCATTCGATATGAGCGGCGACCGACCGAGGTTCGACGGCTGGCTCGCGAAGGGCTCGAGGCCGCCTCATGTCAAATAGAGCCAGGGTAGAAAACATAGATGAGCCCCAGCGTCCTTCGTTCGACCCGCTCAGAAGTGGACAGGGTCATCTCGACCTTCTCGTTTGATCCTAACCTCGAGTCGAGCCCATGGAATCTCGATTGAGGGGAGGCCAACGGGCCACCTAAGTCGGTCTCCAGAACAACTCGGGCATCTACCGAGAGGCGGGTTAAGGAGCAGTGGAATGTCACATGAGGGCTATGGTGACCCCGTCATAAACGACAGACCCGGATTCCACTCGGACATGCCCGTTAGCGAGCTCACCGAGCGCGTCAGTTTAGCCATCAAGGCAAGTGACGTTAGCTCAACCCCTTTGGTTGTGAAAACCACAAATGGGGTGACGATCATAAAGATGAGCCGACCCTCGACTGGACCCCCGCTACATGTAGGGGCTCGAGGAAAGTTGGACTCACAAGGAGACCGAATGCGTGGTCACAAAATGATGGCTTAGATCCTAGGGAGGGGGTATGTGCAAAAACTAAGAATAACGTTTCTAAAACAAGAGACGCTCTCTCCTACTAGTTTCACTATCCTCTCCTCAATCTTTAGTGACACCCAACCCTAGCAACGGCAAGGGGTCGGGTCTCACTCGGGGGCTGATAAGGGTATATATATACCCTTTTTGAAACAATCGTCGTGTCTGACCCCTTCCTCACATTAAAAAACCTAGTGGCAAGGTTTGCGGAAACTAACGACTGAGTAAGGCTGGTCGGACTGTAAGAAACCCACGCCCTAGCGGCTACGGCACTCTTGCTTACCAACGTGATCAAAATTTCCCACCTACACCTCAAACTCTACGGTCTTAACAAATGAAAGGGTCGAAATGCATTAACCCCTTTTCACACATAAAAAGAGAGAAAGAAAAAACTTGTTCAACCGAAATAAAAGAACAGACTTGTTCGAACAAAACACAACGGTCGGAACTTGTCCGATTATTACAAAAATGATCGTCCGACCTATTTAACTGACTAGCCCCTCCGGGGGAGAACTATGCCTTCTATCCTGTTCGCTAGGTCCTGCGAACGGGGAGCCACCACCGTTTCCATCTCTTCCAGCTCGTGGACTTCATAACCGGGCGCGTAGCCATGGCTCGTCGCCTCCAAATCGATGCTATCCCCATAATGAGAACGAGCAATAGCGAAGGACTAATTGACCCTGACGCTGAGGGCATTCCTCTCGAGCTGACGCACCCGAGCTGTGATCTCAACGGCATGAGCCATGAGCGAGCTGGTCCCCTCTGATCGCACCACCTCAAGGTCGTCGCAGACCACTTTGAGGGAGGCGCTCAGGATACCAAGCTTGTCACTCTCTGCCTAAAGATTTCTCCTCACCTCGGTGAGATCCACGGCCATACCGGTAGAAACACTCTCGGCCTCCAGCTTCTAGGTCGTCGTGCTTTCAAGCTTGGCCTAGAAGGAGCCGACCTTTTGCTGCGCGTCGTCGCACTCTTAGTAGGGCTGGTCACACTCTCGAAAAGCCTGGTCGCGCACCTCACGAGCCGCACCGCGTTCCGAGCGGAGCCTCTCCATGGTTTGGATCAGTTCATCCCGCTCCTTGCATAGCCGAGCGACCGCTGCGACATCTAGGCTCGCCCTCTTCTCTAGGGCCACGAGCTTCTCCTTGGCCCCCAGCTTTAGATCCCTCTCCTTCTCAACTTTGCCCAGAAGGCCAAGGATTCGCTGGCGGGTCTCGGCGTCCTTCTAGAGCAACTCATCCCGCTCCTTCCTGACCCTAGCGGCTTCTTCGTCATCCTTTCGTGACCTCACCGATAGGGCCTCGAACGCCTTCTCGGCCTCGTCAGCATTCCGGCAGGCCTTGGCCACCCGCAACTAAAGATTGGCCGCCTCCTCGGCGAGGGGAGTTAGCTCAGCCACCCTCTGTTGGGTGGCAACAAGCTGAGCTATCACCTCCCCGCATAGCAGTGCCTCCTCGATGAGGCGGTCCCAGGTTTCCTTCTGCTATTGAAGGAACCGAGATTTCCCCCGGCTACGAGCTATAAGGGACTACAGAAAGACAATGGTCAGGATACAAAAAATATATAAAGGAAGATAAGCGCAAGAAGCAGGACCAAACAATACCCGGCCAAAGCGCCCGTAGCGTGGTTCAGGGCTTTGAGATTGCTTAGCACCGAGATTTAGACCTAAGAGGATTTACCGAAACAATTTTCTTGGATTTTAAAATTTAACTTATGTTTGAAAGTGTCATTTTGGCGAATTATATTGAACAACGGGTTAATTAGTTCCTAGATGTTTTGTTTCTATGAGTTAGTATGACGTATGGACTAGTGTATGAAATGCGTATTGGTTGGACTTAATTAGATTTAGGCATATTAAAAATTACGGCAAAAGAGCTAAAGGTTGTTAGTTCTAGCTAAGTTATTATTCTCTCTAAGTCGGAAATGATAGTAGACAATGCCATTTTGGCATTTGATCTCCAACCAAAAATGGTTAAGCACTACATCTATGTTTTCGCACGATCGGTTGCAGTTAGGTGTATACTAGGATGTGGTGCAGGTTGTAGTTACGTTAGAGTTACGATGCCCACACAAATATTGACCGAACTTCGTTAGAACGTGTTGAGGGCATGTCGTTGGTGCTCTGTCCGTGAACCGACGTTCTACGCGACCCCACCTAACCACGGAGGAGCTGGTTGCCTTCGGTATCCCGTCGCGCAGTGGATGTTTGTCTGTGCCACTGTCCTTCACTCTTTCTCTCCTTTGTTAGCGTCTTGTTTGAATTTTAATGGGAGCACATGGCTCTGTCGTGCCCACACCCCCACTAAGCGCCACCGTCCAACTACCAGTTCCATCGCTTCACCCTACATGCACTGCCAACCCACGCGCAGTCTACCCCCCCAGCACGTCTATTTGCCTATGTTGCTGTCCTTCTCTTCCTCGCTTGCGTCGTGTCTGAGTTTTTAATGGGAGCGTCAGCTGAGCCATCCAGCGACAGCAGGTCCTTGCTTCTTCGCCTACCCCTTGCGCTCGGTACCTGGGCGTCCACCCCCTTGCCCTACATGCCCGCACCACCACAGCGACAGCACCGCCGCCATCGGTCCTCCTCGCACCCCTTGGTTCCTCCCATTGATCCTTGGTGCGCCCGTGCTGCAGCGCCTGGCCCGCCGCCCCGCAGCACGCCATGGCAGCGCCCGCCTCCCTACTCCCTGCTACCTCGCGTGAGCACCCACCCTAGAGCACCACCACTGTGGCCACGCCGTCCGTGGTCCGGTCCCTTGCAAGCATGTGCGAAGCTCCCTTGGTCCCACGCTAGAGCCGCAGCCTAGCTCCTGCTCTTCCCCAGCTCGCATCACGCTACTGGCCTCGGCGAGTCGACGTACGGCATGTTGCTGCCTGCAGCACCCACTTGGGTCGCGCCCGTCATCGCCCTACCCCCTTGATGTGCCATGGCCGCCACCGCCTGGCCGCGTACTCCTCCCCGTGCATGCGCGCCCATCGTCGCGCCAAGCTCCGCGACCGCCTGCGCCTGCGGCCATGACGGCCGTAGCACCATGCCGCCTCCCTTTCGTGTCTGCTGCACCGTTGCTAAGCTCCCCGCATGAGCACGCGTGCCCCATGGCCTCGCGCTGGTCC
>CM009596.1:6457986-6478367 GCA_002993905.1 Miscanthus sacchariflorus
AGGCCACATCCGATCACAACGTACGGCAAAACTATAAATATTTACGTGTTGGTCACTTTTCGCACCGATAAAACTATTGTTTGGTGGATCCACCCATCTATAAAAGTCGCAACCACCATCCTATGAAACAAACCAATAACCAGAAAATCAAAGACACACTCAATCACTGATGCATCTACAGACTATGAATCATGAAGAGAACAACTTACATGAGCCCGTGCACACTTCAGATACCGCAATCCTGGGTTCAAATCACTCCAAGATATGAACCTAGCAGCTTTTGCACCGCATTTGCATAGCACTGCTGGGGTATACTCCAGTGGTCCTTCATGATAGGGGATGGGTGAGGACGAATCACCATGGGAATCGCCATGGTGACGCCATCGTGATTCTTGGGTCCCCAAACTTCGGCTGGATCCGCTTGAGGTCACCATTTCCGCACGCGATGGAGGCGGTGGAAGACTCCTAGGCGAGGGGTGACTACGGACGCGGAGGCGCCGGAGGAGAGGATGCGGTCGCGGTGCCGGCGGGGGAGGAGGCGGCGACGACGACGACGGAGGCGGTGGTGGCGTCTAGGGTTCGGGGGAGAGGAACTAAGAGGGAGAGAGAGTTGAGCGGGCCGGCTCCTGTTTTGACCCGCGCGGCCGTCCGATGTGGCGGACAATGCCAGCATGGCGGGTCAAAACTAGGCACACATCAGCGCAAACCGCCTTAATCGCGTCGAGGTGCTAAAACTGAACGGTTTTGAAAGTTCCAGTGCCTGGACCAGACGGTTTTGTAGTTGGAGGGTCAAAATTGGACCAACATGATAGTTGAGAGGTCAAAAGTGGACTTAATTCTATAATAAATAAATAGTAAAATATGCTTTTTGAATTTTGACCTCTGCCACCGCATTTCACTCTCCCCCTCCATATATCCAAACACAAGCCTACCTTAGCTACGATGCCTGACGCTCGACGACCGCAAAATGCCAGATTTTTCACATCACTTGTTGATAAACTGGTTATTTGTATTTGGGGTAAATTAAATATACTTTCTCTATCTCTGAATAAACCAATTGTTACAGTTGTCTAAAGTCAAACTTCTTTATGTTTGACCAATTTTATAGAAAAGAGCATATATATTTATGATACAAAATTAAATATATAATAAAAATATTTATTATGGTGTGGCCATTGATACTAAGGCTAGTCTCAGTAGAAGTTTTATGAGAGTTTGATCTGTATCAAATAGGTTGGAACATATGTACTTTTGATGACATGATAATGTATTTAAGAAGAGAGAAGAAATTAGTTTCATAGAGATGAAACTATCTTGACACGATTACCAACTCTCTATGAAGTCGTCAAATTAAATGCCTATGAAACTATAGAACGAAACTTTTCATTAAGAATGGATGTTTCATACATATTTTATTTTATTATGTATGGCATGGCAGTCGCTATGAAACTATCCACTGAGACTGGCCTAATTTGATGTCATAATTTTTTGTGCTTTTTTTATAAATAAATTTAGTCAATCTTAAAAATATTTGGCTTTAGATAACTTTATGAATTGATTTCAGGGGCGGAGGGAGCAGCCAGGGAGGTGTGTGTTTGTGCGCTATGTGTGCCTTTAATTTTTCAGTCACGTGCTTTTGTTGTTTGGAGATTGTTTCCTTTCAAATACAGGTGAAAATGGATATCTAGAAACCAAATTATTCGAATTTGTATCAGGTAGAATTTGTAATATGGTTATTCAAATTCATATTCGTTTCCAATATAAATACTAAATGGATGTATTCAAATATGTTTTCTATTATTTTTTATCTGATTTCATATCCATATATGTAAAGAATATAGTACTAGCAGGTGGACTATATAAAAGTTATTCCTATGATTAATTATATAAAAGTTATTAATATATAGCATTGAAACTATTGAAGAATAATGACTAGTAATACTAGTTTTAGTATTCATAATGATATAAAAGAAAAAAAATTGTATAACCAAATTGCATTAAGTTAATATGGTTAAATATGTTAATTTCAAAATTGTCAAATGATATATAATATAGTTTTTAATAGTTGGCATTCAACTTTAAAAGATTGAAGCTATTCAAAAATTGCCAAATTGCATTCAACTTTAAAGTTGATGCCGCCGCCAGTAAGGGCCGATCCTTCTTGCTCGGTGCCACCTTCACTGAGGTAGTTTACATATACACGCATGGTGCTCGGGTATATCGGGAACCAATGAATATGACAGTGCTCCACGGAAGAGTGGGTAGACGGCAGGTGGTGACAACCATATCCGTCCCTTGTAATCCCCACGCTCGGGTGCAGTGTAGGAGTTCGTAAATTGCCTTACGCGCTTGCTGGCAGACCAATGCTCATTTGGTCCACCCGGTGCCTGGGTGCTTAGAGCTAAGTCATATCCATGTATTTGTATGATTATGTGCTAACTTTAGCATAGCAACATTGGGATAAGCCTGCTCCCGTCAGAATCATTCTTTTATTCTTTATTTTTTTGTTTCTCTTTATCCTTGAGATTGGCTTGAGTGTGTGTCACACTATCCAAATTACTATCCTAGCTTACCCCTGTTATGAACATTGGAATATTATACAGTCATGTTATCTTGTTCATGCACCAATTAGATACTTTTACACCATATCTTCCTTTGAAAAAATATAAATTAATGATACCCTAAATACTTCCGGGTGAAATGCTACAACAGTAAATCCGTGCGCTTGCGAAATATTTCTATATGCGTTAAGAAATACCAACACCCGCTCTATGCTAGAGCAAGAGAATGAGGCATCAGCAACCGACTTGCGCAAAGGAGATAAACAAATGAACATATCTGAGAGAGATCTAGGGTCAGAGAGACAAATCATAGACAGATCTATGGTTAGGGTTAGGGTTCCTAGAGATACCTGCGCAACTGGAGCCCGGTGCCAGAGATGACGAGGGCCACCTAGAGGAGAGATAGAAACTAGAAAAGACGGCGAGCTGCGGAGGAGGGACGGACAGGAACACGAACTCACATAGTTCACCGAGAGGTCGAGAGAAGGGACAGGGAGAAGAAAGGAGATAGTTAGATAGGAGACAGGGTGAGATGGAGGAGCGGCGGCAGGCGAATCGAATAGGTCAAGGTCACCGGAGTTGGGGATGACAGGGATGAGAGCTCCGATTCGCCACTAGTGGATGCAAGCAAGGGACAGGCAGAGAGCGGCGCGGTGGAGGGTTAGCAAATGATTAGGTTTGGGATGGAAGAGAGGGGAGCCACAGCGACCGCTTATATACGATGGAGTGAGGAGGAAGGGTTGGTAGGCCGAGCCACCACCGGACCACCCGTTGTAGGCCGGGCCTGCACGGCGTGCCTGGGGTAAGGCCCAAACATGGCTTACTCCTTTGGGCCAGGCCGACCCACGCACGCTGGACACTGGGTCGGGCCGGGCTCAGACTGGGCCAAAAACAGCCTTTGGGTCGGGCTCTCGTGCCTCGGGTTACATGGACATCTATATACTCCCCTCTCCTAGTGGTGGGACCGTATCCCCCCGCCCTCTGCAAAGACGAAGAATGCACATGTCACGAACTGGGATCACCAATATGATGCGAACCAAGATAACTGGATAGATTCAATTAGAAGGGATAGATTTGGGTACAAGAAGAGCAGGGAATCCCAGGTAGAAGCAAGAACAGCAANAGGGGAAGGGTTCAGACATAGTTTGTTGGAAGACGGTTACAAGTCTGGTTCGATGCCCTTCCCCTCGGTAATACAGGGCTTTATACACCCGATACAGGCACGCGGGCCCAATTCAGCGAACACAAGGCCCAAAATGCCCAGAAGCTTCATGACCCAGCATCAGCCACTCTTCTTCTTGTGCCTTGTCTTCCTGTTCCTTGCCCGGCACATAACAGTGCCCACCCCTTCAAATCCAGCTTGTCCCCAACATGGAGCATCTAGGAAGCGACGTCGAAGATCATACGCCTCCTCCCATGTTGTCAACTTCTCCGGCAGCCCAGACCATTGCACCTACAACTCGGTGTGAGTAGAAGTACCTTTGTTGACTTGGCGCCTGTCAATGAGGTGTAGAGGGAGCAATACAGATGCTGGATCAATCAACTCCTCCGACACAATCTCAGCTGGTGGGACATGACATTTCAACTGTGATACACGAATAACTGGGTGAATCTTAGCGGCCTCAAGCAAGTCAAGTTTGTATGCCACCTGACCAATCTTCTGGAGAACTTTGAATGGCCCAAAGTATTTGTATGCCAATTTCAGATAAGCCACGACGGCCGCTTATATACGATGGAGTGAGGAGGAAGGGTTGGTAGGCCGAGCCTCCACCGGACCACCCGTTGTAGGCCGGGCCTGCACGGCGCGCCTGGGGTAAGGCCCAAACACGGCTTACTCCTTTAGGCCAGGCCGGCCCAGGCACGCTAGACACCGGGCTAGGCCGGGCTCAGGCTGGGCCAAAAACAGCCTTTGGGTCGGGCTGTTGTGCCTCGGGTTACATGGACATCTATATACTACCCTCTCCTAGTGGTGGGACCATATCCCCCAGCCCTCTGCAAAGACGAAGAATGCACATGTCACGAACTGGGATCACCAATATGATGCGAACCAGGATAACTGGATAGATTCAATCAGAAGGGATAGATTTGGGTACAAGAAGAGCAGGGAATCCCAGGTAGAAGCAAGAACAGCAATAGGGGAAGGGTTTAGACAGAGTTTGTTGGAAGACGGTTACAAGTCTGGTTTGATGCCCTTCCCCTCGGTAATACAGGGCTTTATAAACCCGATATAGGCACGTGGGCCCAATTCAGTGAACACAAGGCCCAAAATGCCTAGAAGTTTCACGACCCAGCATCAGCCACTCTTCTTCTCGTGCCTTGTCTTCCTGTTCCTTGCCCGGCACATAACAGTGTCCACCCCTTCAAATCCAGCTTGTCCCCAACCTGGAGCATCTAGGAAGCGACGTCGAAGATCATACGCCTCCTCCCATGTTGTCAACTTCTCCGGCAGCCCCGACCATTGCACCTACAACTCGGTGTGAGTAGAAGTACCTTTGTTGACTTGGCGCCTGTCAATGAGGTGTAGAGGGAGCAATACAGATGCTGGATCAATCAACTCCTCCGACACAATCTCAGCTGGTGGGACATGACATTTCAACTGTGATACACGAATAACTGGGTGAATCTTAGCGGCCTCAAGCAAGTCAAGTTTGTATGCCACCTGACCAATCTTCTGGAGAACTTTGAATGGCCCAAAGTATTTGTATGCCAACTTCTGATTTGATCGAGCTGCTACAATTGTCTAAATGTAAGGTTGCAATTTCAGATAAACAGAATCTCCAACTGCAAACTCCCTTTTAGATCTATGCTTGTCTGCTTGATGCTTCATCCTTTGACTGGCCCTGGTCAGCTGCTGTTGAATGACCTGATTCAGCAACTCTCTCTCAGTCAACCATTCCTCAAGTTCAGTGAGATGACATACATCACTACTACTGATGCCAAAATGTCTGGGCTCATGTCCATAAAGTACTTCAAATGGTGTTCTCTCCAGAGCTATATGGTAAGAGGTATTATACCAATACTCTGCTAAAGGGAGCCACTTGCTCCACTGCTTGGGACAGGACTGAACTGAGCAGCGCAGAAAAGCTTCTAAGCACTGATTCAAGCGCTTAGTCTAACCATCAGACTGAGGATGATAAGAAGAACTCATGTGCAGCTGAGTATCTGATAACTTGAACAAATGCTGCCATACAGTGCTTGTGAAGATTCTATCATGATCTGAGATCAATACCTGAGGCAAACCATGCAGTTTGTATATGTTATCCATATAGACTTGAGCTACTTGGAGAGCTGTGAAGGGATAGGCTAAGGGAACAAAGTGTCCATACTTGGTGAACTTATCAACCACCACAAGAATTGTATTAAATCTATTTGATGTGGATAGCCCCTCCACAAAATCCAACCTGACCACAGACCAAGCTTGATCAGGAACTGGTAATGGTGCAAGTAACCCAGGGAGTCTCACCCATTCAGCTTTAGCCTGCTGGCATACCTCACAAGCCTGAACATAAGCTTTCACAGTATCCTTCATCTTTGGCCAAGCAAACAGGTTCTTTATCCTCTGATAGGTAGCATGTAGCCTTGAGTGTCACCCAAGCCCACTGCTATGAAGGGACTGAACAATATGTTGCTAGGCTAAAGCATTGTTTTCCACCCAAATTCTTCCTTTAAATCTGATGACACTATCTTTCAATGTATATCCCTGGTCACTTGACTGAGACACAACTAACTGTTCAAGTAACTTCACTGCCATTGGATCATTGCAGTACTCCTGAACCAAATTTGCTATCCAAGCTGGTGTACAAGCTGACACAGCACAAATAGTGTCACAAAAAGGGTATCTGGACAGGGCATCTGCTGCCATATTGGTAGAACCCTGCCTATACTGAATTGTGAACTGGAGATCCATCAATTTTAACAAAGCTTTTTGCTGAAGTTTGGTATTTGCTCTCTGTTCAGTCAAAAACAGCAAACTCCTATGATCAATCTTGATTACAAACTTCTGATGATGCAAATAAGATCTCCACTTATCTACAGCCATAATGATTGCCATACATTCCTTTTCATATGTTGACAAACCCTGATTTTTGGCACAAACTGGTTTGCTCAAATAAGCAATTGGGTGGTCACTTTGCATCAATACAGCTCCAAACCCATTCTCACTAGCATCTGTTTCCAATATGAACTCCTTGCTGAAATCAAGAATTGCTAAAACAGGTGCTTGTACTAAAGCTTGCTTCAACAGGAGAAATGCTTCCTAAGTGATTGGTGACCAAACATATGGGACTCCTTTCTTCAATAACTCAGTTAGTGGTCTACTTATCATCCGATAATTTCTTATAAATTTTCTGTAATAGCCAGTCAATCCTAAGAAGCCCCTTAATTCTTTCAAATTTTTTGGGACTGGCCAATGCTGGACTGCCTGTACTTTAGAGGGCTCTGTAGCTACCCCAGCTGCTGAAATACAATGCCCCAGATACTCAATCTCTTGCTGAGCAAAATAACATTTACTGAGCTTGACAAAGAATTGATGCTCTCTGATGATGTCAAATACTTTAGTCAACAAAACACAGTGTTCTTCCATAGTACTTGAATATATCAGAATATCATCCATAAAGATTAGGACCCCTTTCCTCAGTAAAGATGCAAACAATGTGTTCATGACACTCTGGAAGGTTGCTGGGGCATTTGTAAGCCCAAACGGCATCACAAGAAACTCATACAATCAATTGTGTGTCTTAAAGGCAGTCTTGTGAGTGTCTTGCTCAGAAATACATATCTGATGATAACTTGAACGAAAGTCAAGTTTTGAAAACCATTTGGCTCCATGCAGTTCATCTATCAATTCATCCACTATAGGCAAGGGATGCTTATTCTTGATTGTAATAGCATTCAAGTGCCTATAGTCCAAACAAAATCACCAACTACCATCTTTTTTCGTCACAAGAAGTACTGGAGATGCATAAGGACTGGTACTGGGTTTGATTATGCCATGCTGCATCATTTCAGTTAACTGTCTCACAATTTTAGTTTTCTGAGTTGGAGCATACCTATATGGCCTCACATTGATAGGCTGAGCTCCAGGCATGAGTGTGATGTGATGATCACAAGGTCTCTTGGGGGGTAGTTCAGTTGGTTCTCTGAAGATATCTTCATACTTGTGTAGCAGGTGCTAAATTTCAACAGGTACATCAAACTGCTGTATAGAACACAACTGAGAGTTAACTAATTTAGTAGTGGATGAGTACTTGGTAAAAGCTGAATGCAATGAGTAACTGCTTGTCTTCTCAATAATCCCTTGAGTCTACCAGCACTGACTGCAGAACACTTTGTAACTTCTTGTCTAACGCCTCTCAGAGTTATTCTAGTGTCATTATGCATAAACCTCATGATCTTTTTGGTCCAATGCACCCAGATTGGACTGCAATGTTCCAGCCAATCCACTCCAAGGATCATATCATAGCATCTCAGAGGCAAAACTCCAACAGAAGATATGAATGTGTGGCCTTGAGTGGACCAAGTAAGATTGGGAATCCTTTTAGAGCACACCATTGGTGAACCATCAGCAGTCACATATTGTGCCTCTTGGCAGTCTTGTAGCTGATTTTTGAATTGAGCAGCCACATTTAAACTAATGAAGGAACCAACACTACCAGAGTCCACCAAAATCAAAATCTCCATGTTAGCAATGAAGCCACTCAGTCATAGTCTTTCTTTTATGCTGACAATGATCTGTTTTATCACCAATAGCCAGAACCCCATCCAGCTCACTGGATTCTTCAGCAGAAAGACTATCAGGGGAGCTCTCATCATCCAAAGCATCCAGCAATTCTTCTACTACATGAATAGAAATCTAAGCTGGGCACTTATGTCCAGGGCCCGACTTCTCTCCACATCTGAAACATAGTCTATTTTGCCTTCTGTAAGCTTTCAGAGAACCCAACTTATCCTCAGCAGGCTTCAACTTCAATTTGTCAGGCTCAGCTGCCTTGGGTTTATCTGCTGGAGTGAAGGGTCTGAAACCATGCCTGTTCTGATCCTTGGTTGTTATCTTTTTCCTTGCATTCTCCAATTCCTCTTCCTGCAACAGAGCTAAAGCACTTGCTGTGCCTACATCCTTTGGTCGGTGCAAGGTGATAGCCGACCTGATCTCCTCTCTCAGGCCTCCAAGAAACCGAGTAACCAGATAAGTATCATCAAATGCAGGATTGTACAAGATAATACCATGAGCTAGCTCCTCAAAACTATGCTGATACTCTGTCACAGAGCCTGACTGCTTCAGAGCATCTAACTGTCTCAACATCAAAGAGTATTGATCCTTGTCATACTTCGCGAACACCAACTCACAGAGCTTTGACCAATCAACAATACACCCACGGCGTTCCATTGTCTGAAGCCAGGTCGACATAGGGGCAATGAAATTGAGCGCCGCAAACCGTGTCTTCAACGCAGGGTGAACAGCATATACCTCGAAATACATTTCACACTGGTCACGCCAAAGCCTCGGATTCTCACCAGCAAGCTTAGGGAAATCAAGCTTGGGAAAAGGAGCACGCGGATAGGAAGATGCAGAATCATCATGCGTATGGCAAGAAGGTTGAGGGGGATCATTGAACGTACCCTAAGGGTGCGGTGGCGAGTAGGGTCCCAACACCCCCTCGCTAGGCGCGAAGTGCCCGTTGGGCGGTTACTCCCCGCTCGATGCAGATGGGTGCGGCGAGAGACTTGGAGCACGGTTCAGATCCAGCACGTTGTGCGCCGGCTGAACCACGTGAGGAAGCACCGCTGCCGCGGGAGGAAGAGGGCGGAGGCGGTGGCGGTGGTGGTGGCGGTGGCGCCAGTCGCGCCTCCAATCGCTCCAACCACGCTGCGGCCAACCCCAGGTCGATGGAGATGTTCGAAGCCCGTTGGAGCAGCGTACCGAACGACTTGTCCGCATCGCTGCGCGACGTCTCCAAGCCGCTGAGCTTATCCATCATCTCCTGGAAATCTCTAGCTGCTTGAAGAGCTTGTCCACCTTCGAGTCCACCCCATCAATGGAGGTCGCCATCTTCTGCTGAAACTGGAAAATCTTGGGCGCCAGTTCGTCAAGAACGCCGAGAAACAAAAATTGCCCCCGATGCGACTCGGCTCCGAATACCAATTGTCACGAACTGGGATCACCAATATGATGCGAACCAAGATAACTGGATAGATTTGGGTACAAGAAGAGCAGGGAATCCCGGGTAAAACCAAGAACAGCAACAGGGGAAAGGTTCAGACAGAGTTTGTTGGAAGACGGTTACAAGTCTGGTTCGGTGCCCTTCCCCTCGATAATACAAAGCTTTATACACCTGATACAGGCACGTAGGCCCAATTCAGCGAACACAAGGCCCAAAACGCCCAGAAGCTTCACGGCCCAGCATCAGCCACTCTTCTTCTCGTGGCTTGTCTTTACTGCAAACCACAACGATAGCGACGACGGGAACGAAAGCGACGAGGTAGGAAACTTATACGGACGACGGAAGGGAACGATAGCGACGCCGGAGGGAACTTATACCACCGACGACCCCCCTGAATAAATACCGCCCTCGTTGCCCCCATCTCCCACACACACAGCAAGCGCCGCCGCCATGTCGAGCACCCTGCAGCTCCGCACCAACGGCGACCACGAAGGTGCCGTCTCGATCGGCATAAGCCCAAGCGAAGCTATGGTTGCTGAAGTCGGCAGCGACAACTCGAAGCAGCTCCAGCGTTGGCTGTGCGCGTCAGGCTTGGCCACGCTGGTCATGGATGCAGGCACCGCGTTCTACAGACCGCCGCACGGAGTGGTCTTCGAGCAGCACAGGTTTGCTTACTACGCCACCCTCGCCGGAATTTTCGCTGCCGGGCTGGCCGAAGTCGGCACCGCCTGCTGGCTGGACAGCTCCGGCCAGCAACAGCAAGGCCGAGCCCGCGGTCGCGCATTCCGCGCGAGCGTCGTCTGCGCCTCCGCCGTGCCTCTTGTTGCCATCATCGCACTCGGTGGCGTCGTCATGAAGGGCTAGCTAAGCCGGGAAGCGTCGTCGGTGAGTTGCCGAGTAGGCCAGGTGTGGTTAGGCGCTGATCGGCTGATGTGTTACTTCTCTGCATGCATGGTTCGCCCGTTGGATCCGGCGTTGCGTCTTCTTTTCATATAATATAAAGAAAAAAAGGTCCTCTTTTTCTTTTCTTGATTTGGTATACAAGTATATTGTAACAGGAGTCAGCAAGGGATTGTACCAGTCTACTAGAATAATTTTACCAAGGTGTTGTATTTATTTAGAATTCAAGTCAGTAATCACGCGAGCTTGTGTTTGTGTTGTGTTGAATCGAGTTGAAATTTTGCATCTGTTTTAATTGAGTTTATTTAATTGTAGATCCTCGACTGTCGCTGCAAATTGTCATTCAGAATAGAGCAGTTCCTTACAAGCCAGGCCTGGCTAGATCTATGGACCAAGTCCAAATACAAATTGAAGCAATGCGTTCATAGAAAAAATCGAATGAGCTCTTGCCATTATGTTATCCCATGATGCTGTATGGGCCGGGCCGTCCGTAGCAGCCTCGAACCCAAAGCCCAGTCGGCCTCAGTAATGAGCAGAGAGAGAGCAATTTATACACGAGTGAGATTAGTTTTTATTGGTTTTTGTCTTAGGATAATTTTTTTTACAAATTAGCTTAAAACACACGCACACTCACCTCTATGAACACGCGTACACACCTATAAGCACCTCCGAAAGACTATACCAGCACATCTCAAAATTGACGAAGTCACCACAGGCGCCTCGCTGTCGACAGGCACATCGTCTACCACTGAAAGCACACAATGCCATTAAATCCTGGAATAAACCAGGGAAATGCGAGCACCCATGCTAAGTCAAAGACTTGAAACCGAGTGGACAGATTGCACCACAAGCAAACTGTAGAAGCAGAGTTGTTGGAGGAGATTTTGAGTGAGTGCCTTCTTCTAAAATTGTTGGGCTATGTTTCATGCGCCAGATTGATAGGGGTAGTTGTGCGTAAGGGTTGGACGGGCTTAGTGTGGTTTAGGCCTGGCTAGCTTTAGAAATTTAGATAGATATACAGGTTTAATATTAAGTTTAAATGGGTAGTGTTCAAATTTTAATTAAATTCAAAAGTCAAACTTCACTCAACAATCAAAATAAACCTGTAGCATGATACAAACTTTAAATGCACGGATTTGAATTGCGTATTCAAATTTGATGCAAGAATTGAGGGCTCACCTTTATGTTGACCTTGTTTTTTTTACTTTGCCAACTGTTGAGCTGGTTTGGTTTTTAGCGGTGAAATCTTCCAAAATGGTTTTTTTAACTTTTTCCAGAAGTACGCCTTATTTTGGATTTTGAGCGACCAATGTTAACGAACATAGGAAAGGTTGAACGAGCAATGACACTCCATGATAGTGATAGGAAAGGTTGAGCGAACAATGTTTTTTTTTATGAATCTGGAGAGGGCGGAGTATCAAAGTAGCAGGGTCACAGGCAAAAAAATCACCAAAGATCCTTTTGTTCGAAGGTGTCATCTAGAGCCTAAAATCCCAAAATACACTTTTCTCTCTCTGAAGTTGTAACGGATTTCATCCGGATCCAAATAGACATTTGACCGACTCACTATCCTACGGGGTATGGATCTAACAAATGAGACTCACATGTCAGCGGCAAGATTCCACCTTAGAAAAATCGTATCTTTTTATATAACCTTGGATGAAGATGATTTTTATATGAAAATTGTAGGCCTCGATGGGACCTACAACATTTTCCATTTGAGATCGTTAAGAAGCTAAAAATAAATATAAAGTTTCAGCAACATATTAATCGCATACCAGAGTTTGTCGCCTTAAAATATCATATCTTTCTTGTATGATGTCGGATAAAGATATTTTTATATAAAGTTATACCGCTCAATGAGATCTACAACTTTCTAATTTTGAGTTTTTTATTTGAGGTCGTTAATATACTAAAAAATAATATAAAATTTCAGCAATATATTAATCATGTACATGGTTTGTCGCCTTTTTTCGTCCATCTTTTTTTTCGTCCACCTCCTTCTAACTAACTCCGTGTTGTCTATAGCTCTCCTGATTTATATGATATAGGTTCGGGATAGCTACAAATCCAAATCCAAATAGAACTATGTGATATCAAATAAGCTGCTCCTATACTTAATACTAATAAAAATACTAAAGAGATAAAATATTCGGCCATTTTTTCACCCATCGTCCCCTAACTAACTTCGTAAATATGAAAACTATTTTGATTGGTCTCTACTGTTATGTTTTATATATAACATTTGGACATAAGTTTTTTTAGTAACGTGAATAGTTATGAATCATAATCGGAGTAGATTTCTTAGAAGAAATTAGAACAGGGAGAGGAGACGGAAAAAGACTTAAACTAACACAAACCAACCGCACGTGTAGAGGATGGAACGGGAAACTAACGACAAAGCAAATAGAAAAAAAACAAAAAAGAAAACAGAACAGAAAACAAAAATAACGGAGTCGAAGAAAAAAACGGAGAAAGAAAAACGTACACAAAAGGAACCAAAACCAAAACTACGGAGAGGTGAATGGAAACTAGGAAAAGAAAAACTAAAAAGGAAAGAAAAGGAAATAAAAAATAGAAAACAAAAAATTAAAAAGAAAAATAAAAAACAAGGAACCAAACCAAAGCGACGGAGAGGCGAACGAAAACTAGGTAGGAAAAGAAAAGCGAAAAACAAAAAGAAAAGGAAATAAAAAACGGAAACAAAAAAGAAAAAGGAAAACATAAAAAACAAAGAGGAAGGAAAGGTTATGATAGGATTCACTTAATTCCTTTGTGTTTTCTTTTCAAAACTAGGTAGGAAAAAGAAAAAAAGAAAAAAAGAAAAGGAAATAAAAAACGGAAACAAAAAAGAAAAAGGAAAAAAAACAAAGAGGAAGGAAAGGTTACAATAGGATTCACTTAATTCCTTTGCGTTTGCTTTTCATCCATGCGAGCGAACACCGAGTGTTTCTCTCACACACGGTATAAAGATTGGTTTAAGGACAAATTTAAACCTATGATGCAACCTCAAACACTACTTAAGAGTCTGATCTCAAGATAAATTGAAATACACAGACTGTCAAGCGTTTTCTTTTCATCAGTGCAAGCGAACACGGAATGTTTCCCTCACACATGGTATAAAGTTTGATTCAAAGACGAATTTAAACCTATGATGCAATCTCAAACACTACTTAGAGTCCGATCTCAAGATAAATTGGAATACACAGACGATCATTTTATAAATGTCAAAGCATCTCATGCTCATATATATATACACACACGCGCGCGAATTAGAGCACTGAGCAACACACGTTTGTTGGATAAATTTTCGAGTTCCAAATAATATAGATAAACTACGCAATAAGTTATATCTCCCGTTGCAACGCACGGACATATTTGCTAGTACGTTAAAAACGCCAAGACCCATTAAATTCGGAACTGTCAACATGCATGGGGGAGGGGGGGTTTGCATTGCAAGCAAAATGGACGCCTGACTGATCTAAGCAGATGCAGTACACACAGAGCAACTAACTAACCCTCCCAGATAAGTTAAACAACAAGAGAGTAGAATCACAATGCAACAGCAACTGCT
The DNA here is from genome assembly GCA_002993905.1 of Miscanthus sacchariflorus. NCBI lineage: Eukaryota > Viridiplantae > Streptophyta > Magnoliopsida > Poales > Poaceae > Miscanthus > Miscanthus sacchariflorus. Next base: position 6,472,182 of record CM009596.1, read on the forward strand.
GCTAGTTGCTGTAGGTGCAGTGCTTGCAGATCCAAGCAATAAGAGGGTGTTTGGGACTGCTCCACAAATTCCACCATGGAGCAGCTCCATAAAAAACAGGAGTTTGTGGAGCACCTCTTTAGGTGCTCTTGTGGATCTTAAACCGTTTGGCTAAAAAACGTGGAGCAGAGCAGTCCCAAACACCCCTAATGCACCACTGTTGGAGCAGCTTGTCGTCTGTTAACTAACCTCGAGTCCTCAATTCAGATCGATGACGCCAAAAAAGCGCATTGTTAATCCAAAAAATGACCGGACGCTTTTTGTACGAAACTGGATTAGGTTCCCGACAGACTCGCAAAGATTAAGGGCTCGTTCGGTTATATGTATTCATGCTAGGAATAGTTCTTGATGAAGATTTGTCTATATAAATTATAAATTTATTTCTGATAGGAATGGTTTCTGGTCACCATTCCAGAACAACCGAACGCAGCCTAACGCCTCATTCAGTTATCAAGGAATGAACTCTCTAGAAATATTCCAACCAGGACACTAGCTTAATTTGTATAAGCGAGTACACAGGGAATAGTTTCGGTCCTCATTCCAGGTTAAACGAACGTGGCCTAAGGCTTTATAAATCACCATTGCAGTAGCAACAACCGGGAGAAGCCAAGCGCGTCTGTGCCTGGAATTTGACACAGCTCTGACATCAGGGTTGAACTGTTAAATTTCGACCGCGTAATCAGAGGCATCACAAGTTCTGTCCCGAAAGCAACCCCTGCCAGCAGGTAAAGCGTATACAGTCGGATCGGTGGTCCATCCAGCACCCTGTCCACGTCAGCCGTAGCATAATTGATGAATATAAAAGCCAGCAGGCTTAGTCACAGAATGAAATGGTAAAATCGATCTCAGCTCTGTCAGCAGGACTCATCAGGACCATGCGTCATCTGTCTGCTTGTGGCGACTCTGTGTATTTATTTTCCATGCTGAACAAGCGTGGAAAAGAACAAGGGCAGTCACCCGTGCATAGAGTTCCCAGACCTAATCACCTAACATAGCACCTACTTCTTGCATCCGAATTCCTACCACTGTACTACAAATACATATATGTGCTTCGCACATACTACTAGTCTTATTATAATCTATTTTTCCTTTCTGCCATGTTCTCTTTTTTTCAATTCTGTTTTCACACAGCCCAGAAACGTCCTCCAGTGGGTCCTGCATCCTCAAATTCCCATCGGTTCCAAGAGCCAAGGAAAAATACACCTGATATCTGAGAGTCGCGACCGAATAAGGTGAGGGAGAAGAGTCCGATCCGAAAGAAGAACGAGTTTCGTCTTCATCTGTTTTTATCTTCTTTTCCAATCCATCGCTTTGTCTGTTTGGTTCTTTTTTTTCGTTGTTGTTACGGTTTCGTCTCCTTTTTTATTTTTTACGGTTTCATCTCTTTTTGTTTCGTTCTTTTTTCTCTCTTTCTCCCTGTAAGTAGAGGAGGGAATTAAATTCTAATGTAAAATAGAAAATTAAATTCATAACTTTAGTTTTCAACAAACTAGAAGAATACCATGTGTGTTGCTGCGGGACTTTGAAATAAAACGTTTGTAGAATATTAAATTAAATTAGGTTTGGAATAGCTACAAATCCAAATCCAAATAGAACTCTGCGATATCAAATAAGTTGAATGGGAATCCTAATCCCTATCTAATATCTATATCTATCTATACCTAATATTAAGCCTCCAATCTTGACTAACCTGAATAGAAATCCTACTCCACTATATCTTCCAATATATCTTATTATAATCTATTTTTCCTTTCTGTCGTGTTCTCTTTTTTTTCAATTCTATTTTCACACAGCCCCAAAACGTCCTCCTATGCGTCCTGCATCTTCAAATTCCCGTCGGTTCCAAGAGCCAAGGAAAAACACACCTGATATCTGACTAGGAGCCGCGACCGAATAAGGTGAGGGAGAAGAGTACGATCCGGAAGTTCTTCTTCATCTGTTTTTATTTTCTTTTACAATCCATCGCTTTATTCGTTTTGTTCTTTTTATTTTGCTGCTGTTACGGTTTTGTCTCTTTTTTTTTATTTTTTTATGGTTTCGTCTCTTTTTGTTTCGTTTTTTTTTTCTCTCTTTCTCCCCGTAAGTAGAGGAGGGAATTAAATTATAACATAAAATAGAGAATTAAATTCATAACTTTAGTTTTCAACAAACTAGAAAAATACCCCGCGCGTTGCTGCGAGACTTTGAAATAAAATGTTTGTAGAATATTAAATTAAATTATAGGAGAATGTGACAGGAAAACAAATAGTATAATGTGGATACCTTACATGTTGATCCACTAAAATAGGAATTTCATTTAGTGGAAAATGTTGTAGCGATTATTAAGGGGATGATGTGGCACTTAATGGAGTATGCCATGTGTTGTCCTGCTTGTGGAGATTGAAAGATAGTGTGGTTTGTTTTTATAAGAGATATAGATAGATATAAATAAATTTCAACACCAAACTATTGTTGTGTTGGTTTTTGTGCACAAGTTATCCTCTTTAGTTGTTATAGTAGGTGCTCAACCTGCTTGCAATATAATAACCAAAAATTGAATCGTTGTCATTTTTTTCAAAAGTTTAGCAATAAATCAATATTGTTTTTTTGTCTATATGCTATCTCCACCAAAAATTGCATTGTGGAGTCTTATACAAGATAAGTAGAAGAGACACATGAATCGTCAAGTTTTGCTTTTGAGTATGGGAAGGAAATGCTTTGGATGAATTTCCAAATATGAACTATATTTTCTAAAAAAAAGTAGTATATACTAATATTAAGGTATGGGGTTTTTAATCATTTGGTCTTTTCCATACTTTTACGAGTTAGAGCAGTGTGTCAAGACACGATGGGAAGTTCAATCCCAATATAAACTGAAACACATGACCCAAACAATAGATAAATCTTCAAGCGTCCTTTACCCATATGAATACGAGTAGAGCATGTTAGGGCATGTTATGGAGTTTGGTCCCAAGATGAATAAAAACATATGACGCAATAGTTGAATAAATCTTCTGAGCTTCATGTCATTCAGGTGACTACAAAAACTATATGTTCCGTAGCAACGCACGGGCATTTTTGCTAGTAATTATAAAGTTTGTATCCTCGACTGTCGATGTGAATTGTACTTTAGATGGAGCAGTTTCTTGCAAGCCAGGCATCTATGGACCAAGACACCAAGTCCAAATATAAATTTGCGTTCGTGGGAAAAAAACATATTGAAACAACATGTTCCTGACGAAAAGGGAAAATCCAATAAGCCTTTGCCATTCAGTTTTCCCATGATGCTGTATGGGCCGGGCCGTCTATAGCAGTATCGAACCGAAAGCCCAGTCCACCTCATCACGATACGAAAAGGTTATCAGTTATCACAAAGCTACGTAGGTCTGGTCAAAGCAGGAGCACAATGCATATGCTGCATTGCAGCTAAGGCCACACTCCCAGTATTATAGTTTATATGGTGAAACCAAACAAGATCCAAAATATGTAGTTTTATTTCACAGTTCCATAGATTTAAACATTTAAATATTGTATAGTATTATAAAATGAAATGTTCCCAGTGAAGTTTCACCTAGTTTTCAATGCGTAGAGATGAAACAAAACACACTCTGGAGTTTCTCTTTGTTTCCAATTTAGTACGAACATAAGTGTCAATCATGTTCGTGTCACTTGATTCTATTTATACTAACATTATGAATCATGTGCTACCATCTAGATTTTCATGATGTGCTACCCTTCATAATTTATTGCATTAGAACTTGATTAAATTTAATAGTATGTAAAACATAAACAAATATATTAAATGAAGGGTGCATGCATGTACATGTGCGACAGGGTATATGCAACCACACAGGTTGAAAGTTTACTTAGGGCAAGGGACCAACGCCATACGCTCCGAACAACACTCCACTGGCACGTCTACGTACTCCGGATGATCAACATCGACTGGTTATAGTAGATAACGAGAGAGTTTTGACAAATAAGCACCAAAATGAGTCTAAGGATTCAAACAATTTTAAGCTAGACACCATAAGATAGAGCATGAATTTTATAAAAGAATGTAGAACTAGTCTCATAATTTTTCGAGGTAAAACAATTTTTTCTAAGATTAAACCAAATTTTAGAATTTTTAGGTTCATTATTTTTCTATGTAAAAACATTTGAACAATTTTTTTTTAAAAAAGTATATTTTTAAATATGTTTTAAATCCCATTTATCTTCTTGAACTTTTTTTTTGAGGAAAATCTTCTTGAACTTTTAAACTAGTCTATTTTACTCGCTCCTGATGTGACGCCACGTCAGTAAAGCCACTCATCTCCTATCTCCTTCTCCTACGACTAAAAGGAATAAAACTAAGACAACCGAATGGTACGACAATTTTTGGGTCGTTGCTCTACCTCTCTCCATGCGATCCTGCGACGTGCGCTGGCAGGTGGAAGGGTGGAAAAAAAATAAAGAATAAGAAATGATTCCTGATGCAAATGTACAAGAGGGAAAGAATACATAAAAGTGGTTAGGATAATTTATAAATAGTATAGGATTCATGATGTAAAATTTACAACTAAAATTTACATCGCTATGCCCGGCATCGTGCAATCGGTGAAAAAGGAAACTCCCCCTCGCGCATACGCCGCCATCGCTCGCGCACGCAAAAGGAAACCTCACGCAGCAGTCATCGCGCACGCAAAAGGAAATCTCGCCATCGATCTCAGGTGGCAGTCATCGTCGTTGTCGTGGGGGACAGCGACGTCACCGACGACGCCGGCGATCCGAATGCCTCGACCTTGACGGACTTGTTGCCTGCTGGCTCGACGTCGGCGTCATGCGGCAGTTTCCGAAAGTCGGCGCCGCGGGAGCCCACCTCGTTGGGGGAAGTTGAGCGGTGTTGTAGGTGCCGAGCCACACGCGGGAGCCGCGCTTCTTGGGGTCGCGGATCTCCGCCGCGAACTTGCCCCACGGCCGCTGCCGCATGCCGCGGTACTTGCAGAAGTCGTTCGCGTCCACCAGGGCCGCTGGCGCCGCCGTGGTCTATGCCTATGCCTCCACCAGCGGCACGGAGGTCGCCGGGCCCTAGGCGGCGTGCGAGGTCGGAGGCAGAGAGATCGTGAGCAGTGGCCTCCGGCTGGGGTCCAACACCGGTGAAGGCTCGCCCCCGACCTCCCTGATCCTCGCTCATCGCCATCTCGGGCGACAGTCATCACCATCTCGGGCGGCAGTCAGAGCCCAACGAAGACGGGAAGACGCCGCTCGTTGTCGCTCATCGCCGCGGCAGGTTAGTCGAGACCCACGACGACCATTCTCCCTCTTGCACGTAATCCGCTGCCCTCGCGACCCTCACCCGGCCTCCTCCTCCCTGCTGCGTCTTGCCCGCCCTAGCCCGTCGCCCGGAGGACTTGCGCCCACGTTGTGCCCGCCCTAGCCCGTCGCACGTCACCGGTAAGTCATCCGTTGTTCCTAATTTGTGGGGATGCAGGCAGCCCTAGACCTGGAACTGGAGCCCCTGCAACCGATGTGCCTGCCGTCCTTCCCCACAGCTGACGTCGCCGACCCAGAGACGGAGCCGACGTCGCCGAGGTGCACCTACGAACACCCGCCGATCAAGCATCACAGCCCATCGCGAACACCCGCTGCCCATTCTAGTTGCTGCTGATTGGCCTACTGTTCATGAACCGACAATAGCTTCCATGTTGTCAAAGCGCTGTCATATTAACATAATCACCGGTTACCAATTGTACAGATGGTGCAAGTTGTGTAAATTATGTCATGCTCTAATCGTTGTGTTGGTGCAGCCTTTGACAACATTTTGCTTCGTAGCAGCTTGATTTCTTTGGATTGACTACGCATTACATCCCTGTCACAATTACCATTATATGTGTATGGAATGGACATAATTGTTTATGCACCCACAGTAACCGATGGCTTACTTTCCGTGAGAATTGTAAAGCTTTTTCGTAAGGAGAAGAACAGATAGCTTCGCCTGTGAGAATTGAACCTTAACTCTTGTCACAGTTTGGCGATTTAAGCATCACTATTCCACGTCTGCACGGATAACTTTCAGGTATGTATACGCAGTCCAGTTACTACGGATAACTTTCAGTTATGTATACGCAGTCCAGTTACTGAATATGAACTATCAATTTGGGATGAAAAACTGAAGCCACTTATCTT
>CM009596.1:6567034-6577902 GCA_002993905.1 Miscanthus sacchariflorus
CACTACCTCACCGTCATCTCTGCAGATCTTTGGCATCAACGGCTCGGACACCCCGGCAACGAGTCATTCCGTCGCCTTTTATAATCTTTTCAATTCACTTGTAATAAGGATCTTTCACAAACATGTCATGCCTGCCGAGTTGGCAAACATGTGAGGCTGCCATTTACTTCATCTTAGCACAACTGATGCTCCATTTGATTTAGTGCATTGCGATGTCTGGACCTCACCTGTTTCAAGTTTCATTGGATTTCAGTACTATCTTGTGCTTCTTGATGACTTTACACACTTTGTGTGGACGTTCCCCCTTCGGCACAAGTCTGACGTCGCCTAAACCATCATATCATTTCATGCTCTCGTCCACACACAGTTCGCTTGTCCCATTCGTGCGTTTTAGACTGACAACAGTAGAGAATTTGACAACACCATTCTCCGCAAATTCTACTTAGACAATGGCATCATCCTTCGTCTCTCTTGCCCATATACGTCCCAACAAAATGGCAAGGCCGAACGCATCCTGCGTACGATGAATGATGGTGTCCGTGCTCTCCTACTGCACGCCGTGCTCCCACCTGTGTTCTAGGTCGAGGCGTTATAGACCTCCACCTTCCTGCTGAACCAAAAACCCTGCAAGCCAAGATCACTATCCACCCCTTTCTCTCAACTCTTCAACACTGATCCTAACTACACGCTCCTATGGGTCTTTGGTTGCCTATGCTACCCAAACACAACCTCCACAAGCCCTAACAAATTATCTCCTAGCTCTGTGGCGTGTGTCTTCATTGGTTACTCGCAAGATCACAAAGGATATCGCTGCTACAACTTGTCGATGTGGAAAGTGCACACCTCATGGCATGTTTACTTTGATGAAACATTATTTCCCTTCCATTCCAGCGTGGTGACAACGACACCACCATCCTGCGCCTATGATCCCTGGCGTCTTGACCTGGTCTCGGCTGATCCGATCCTTCTGCCCTAGTTGCCAGCGACCGATCCACCTCCGTCGCGTGCCACGCATGGCCGGCATGCACCGTGCGTGCCCGCCTCGCCCTCATCCTCCGCACCCGCCTCAGCGTCACCATTCGCAGATCGTTCCTTCGCATCGCCTGCATCAACATCGGGCACACCTACACCACCATCGCCGAGTACCACCACATCGCGCGTCATGGCCTCCACCCCGACTCCAGACGCCGATGCCACCGCCACGCCTCACCCGATGGTCACCAGGGCACGCGTGGGGACGTTCAAACCGAACCCATGATACGCTGCTACTGCTACAATGGCGGCGATCTCTCCGATCCCGCGCACGGTGAACCAGGCTCTCAAGGACCCTAATTGGCATTCAGTAATGCAATTAGAGTTTGACACACTACTCGACAACAATACATGGGAGCTCGTTCCTCAGCCTCCCAGCTCCCACTTGGTTAGTGGCAAATGGATCTTTCGTCACAAGTACAACGAGGACAACACCTTCGACCGCTACAAGGCAAGATGGGTGGTTTGTGGGTTCACGCAACACATCGGCATCGACTACGGCGACACGTACAACCCCGCTGTCAAGCCAGCTACGGTGCGCATGGTGCTGACCCTCGCGGCCCAGCGCGGGTGGCCTGTCCACCAACTCGATGTCAACAATGCTTTTCTTCACGACGTCCTCGACGAACAAGTGCATGCACGACAACCAGCGGGCTTCATCGACGCGATGCACAAGTATTCAGTCTGTCGTCTTTCCAAGAACCTCTACGGCCTCAAGCAGGCGCCCCGAGCCTGGTACAAACGACTTGTGTCGTTCCTTGGCTCCATTGGATTCAAGCCTACACGATCGGACAACTCACTGTTCATCCTCCACGAAGGCTCTGAGTCGGTCTACCTCCTACTATACGTCGACGACATCGTGCTCACCTCTTCATCTGTCAACACCATTCAGCAAGTCAACAACATCATCAATGCTGAGTTCTTATTGAAGGACATGGACGCTCTACACTACTTCCTCAGCGTCTAGGTTCAGCGCAACCAACATGGCTTCTTTCTCCAACAACATCAGTACACTCTTGATCTCCTAGAACATGCTGTAATGCGTAATTGTTGTCCTTGTGAAACACCAATAGACACTGCCGTCAAGGTCTCCAGCAGCAAGGGCACACCTCTTTCCACAGCTGATGCATCCGACTACAGAAGCATTGTTGGGGCTCTTCAATACCTGACGATGACCCGCCCAGACCTGTAGTATGCTGTACAACAAGGTTGCCTCCACATGCATGCTCCAACAACAGCACATGAATCACTTGGGAAGCGTATACTTCGGTATGTCCATGGAACGACATCTCTTGGCCTTCATCTCTGGCGCACTAAAAAGTTGGAACTCGTCGCTTACTCTGACGCTGACTAGGTAGGCTGCCCAGATATGCGCCGATCAACATCAGGGTTTTATGTGTTCCTCGGCAACGCCATTCCATGGAGTTGCCAATGCAGTTGCTGATGTTAGCTAATTTGGATCACGTAGATCAGAGGGTATCTTCTTAGGAAAACAAGTAGTTTATCCTAGAGAGAGAACTAGAGAGAGACAGGGGATAGAAGTGGCTGACCATCGGGCTTGGAGGAGCTACTAGCCATGGCGTCGGTGGCGAAGCCGGCGACGTCAGCTCGGCGACAGTGAAGATGGTGGCGGCGCTTCCCATCACTGTCAGCGCCCCCCTCTAGATCGGTTTAGGGTTTGTAGGTGGGGATTGTGGTGGCATCCAATGAACCTTGTACCGTGAGCCCCGACCCCCACCTCCTCTTTATAGCGCTGCACGCTGGGGGCCCACCAACCATGATTTGGTTGGGCGCCCCCGAACAGGGCGCGAGTCAGGGTCCGGCTCGGTCGTTGGATCGAGCCGGTGGAGATCATTCTAACATTCTCCGCCTTGATCTCACTTTATGACTTAAACATAAAATACTTAATTATCTCAGCCCATTCCATCACATATTAGTGTATAGAGCGTGCCTCATCACAACAGTTAGTACCATTGGACTAACAACTATAATGCACCTATCTGTTTTGAAATAGATTCTCAGCTAGGCCCTTACTGTCTAGGGATCATAGGCTTTCCCGTAAACCCATGCCGGCTAAGTGTTCTCTGAACACATTGGCGGTAAGCCTTTTGTAAGCGGATCTGTAAGCATTTTCTTTGTACTTATATGCTCGAGACTAATAGAATGATCCCGGACTTTGTCTTTCATAACATAAAACTTTATGTCAATGTGTTTGGCAGCACCACTTGACTTATTATTGTGAGCATAACATATTGCTGGCTCATTGTCGTAGTACAACTTGAGTGGCCTATGAGTGTCGTCGACCACTTTCAACCCGGGCATAAATTTCTTTAGCCAGTTCACCTACCCTATGGCCTCATAACATACTACAAACTCGGCATACATCGTGGACGATGCAGTGACGGTTTGCTTGGAGCTTTTCCATGATATAGCTCCTCCTGCGAGAGTAAATACATAGCTTGATGTGGACTTTCTATCATCTACATCTTCCATAAAATCTGAATCCGAATACCCCTCCATATGTAGGGAATCAAATCTTTTGTATGTTAGCATGAGGCCTTTTGGCCTTGCACATAACGCAAAGCTTTCTTTACCATTCACTAGTGTTCTATTCCTGAATTACTCTGATATCTGCCAAGAATCCCAGTAACAAAAGCTAAGTTAGGGCGTGTATATACTTGAGCATATTGTAAGCTTCCGACAACTGAAGTACATGGAACCACTTTTATTCGATCGATCTCATATTGGTTCCTGGGACATTGGAATTCCCCAAAACTATCGCCCTTGACTATGGGAGCAGGTGAAGGCTTACACGCATGCATATTGTATTTCTTTAGAACCTTTTCTAAGTATGCCTTTTGCGATAATCCTAAAACCCCTTTCTCCTATCTCGGTGAATCTCTATTCCTAAAACGAATGAAGCCTCACCGAGATCTTTTATATCAAAATTTGAGGACAAGAACTTCTTCGTCTCCAGTAACAGATTAACATCACTACTAGCAAGTAAGATGTCATCCACATACAAGATTAGGAAAATGTATTTCCCATTCTTAAACTTTGCATAAATACATATATCCTCTACATTCTCTTTAAACCCAAACTTACTTATTGTTTCATCAAACTTTAAATACCACTGTCTTGAGGATTGTTTTAATTTGTAAATGGATTTCTTCAGGTGGCATCCCATATGTTCTTTTCCTTTCACAACAAAACCTTTTGGTTGTGCCATATAAACATCTTCATTCAAATTCCCGTTAAGGAAAGCTGTCTTTACATCCATCTGATGTAATTCTAAATCGTAATGTGCCACTAACGCCATTATGATTCTAAACGAATCTTTAATGAGATTGGAGAAAATGTCTCATTGTAATCTATTCTTTCTCTTTGCGTGAAACCTTTCGCCATAAGTCGTGCTTTAAAGCTTTCCACGTTCTCTTTGAGTCATATTTAGTTTTGTAGACCCATTTACAGCCTACTGTCTTGGCTCCTTTAGGAATTTTTTCTAAGTCCCAAACATTATTGGTGCTCATTGATCTCATTTCATCTTACATGGCTTCAAGCCACTTCAACGAGTGAGCGCTTCTCATGGCTTCTTCAAATGAAGTGGAATTACCCTCCATTTGAAATTCTTCACTAACATATTCTTCACTAACATAGACTTCATAGTCATCAGGAATAGTTGATTTTCTGGCTCTTTGAGACCTTCTGGGGGCCTCATTAGTTGGAGCTTGTTCTATATGGGGCTGTTGTTGCTCTTCCTCATGTGCGACAACGGGCTCTATAGGATCCTGAAGGATAGGTTCCTCATGTTCATTTATTGTCGCCACAGGAGAACTAACAACAGGTGCTGTCACTACAGTATCCTGCACTGTTGGTGCAGCAGCAATAGGTAGTGAGAAAAATGGCTCCTAAACCATCGGAGTGGGCAAATATACCCGCTTCTCCTCAAAGTTAATTTCTCACGCTACAATGCTCCTCCTGACTATCTCATCCTCCAAGAACATAGCGTGTCTTGTTTCTATAAACTTTTTATATCTGCCAGGACAATGGAAACGATAACCTTTTGACTTATCTGGGTAGCCAATGAAATGGCAACTGACTATCTTGGAGTTTAGCTTCCCAATGTTTGGGTTATAAACTTTAGCCTAAGCTAGACAGCCCCACACACGTAAATGGTTAAGTGGGGGTTCTATTCCTGTCCACAACTCATATGGTGTCTTGGGCACTGACTTGCTTGGTACTCGATTGAGAATATGAATGGTGGTTTTTAACGCCTCCATCCACAAACTTATCGGTAAAGTGGAGTATCTTATCGTACTTCTCACCATATCCATTAGTGTACGGTTGCGTCTTTTTAACTACTCTATTCTGCTGAGGCTCGCCCGGTGTAGAGTACTGGGCAACTATGTCATTTTCCTGTAAGAACTTTACAAAAGGTCTAGGAACTTGGCCATATNGGGTATGTCGACCGTAGTACTGCCCCCACGATTGGATCTTACTATCTTAATCTTTACATTGTGCTGATTTTGTACTTCAGCCTTAAATATCTTAAATTTATCCAATGCTTCTGATCTTTCCTTAATTGGATAAATATAGCCATAATGAGAATAATCGTCTATGAATGTTATAAATGAATCATAACCATCCACACTTTTCACAGGAAATGGACCACAGATATCTGTGTGAATTATTTCTAAAATTCTATAACGAGAATAACCATCTATGAATGTTATAAATGAATCATAACCATCCACACTTTTCACAGGAAACGAACCACAAATATCTGTGTGAATTATTTCCAAAATTCCTGCGCTTCGTTTGGCGTCTTTCTTTATTTTCTTAACATATTTTCCTTTAATGCAATCAATGCATTGTTCTAAGTCTGGAAATTCTAATGGCAGAAGAATTGATTTCTTAATCAGTCGTTCTATCCTCCCCTCGAAATATGGCCTAAACGACAGTGCCATAATTTCGATGATACATCATGAATTCTCTTTCGCTTATTACTTACATTCATAGACGAGGAGGCAGTGTCATTTCTAGTACTCACAACATTCACATTCTCACAAGGTGATAACAAATAAAGCTCGTCTTGTTAGAAGGCAAGACCAACACACTTATGATTTAACATAATCTTACATTGGCCATTACCAAAATGGCAATCAAATCCATCATCGTCTAAACGTGAAACACTTATTAAGTTTCTACGCAAAGATGGTACATAAAGGACATCTATAAGCTTAAGTACAAAGTCATTATTTAATTCTAATGGGAGTTCTCCAATGGCTTCAACTTCAACTTTGACTCCATTTCCAACCTTAATGTGTCTTTCTCCTCTTTGCAGGATCCTCCTCGTATGTAATCCCTGTAATGAATTTGCAACATGAATAGTTGCACCTAAATCAATCCACCAAGTAGATTTTGCATAACTTAAATACAAGGACTCATCTATAAATGTAATAATGTCCTCACCTTTTCTCATCAGGTGCTTCAGGAACTATGGATAGTCCTTCTGGTAGTGTCCCTTCTTCTTGCACCATTTGCAGGTATCCTTGTCTACTTGAACATTGTTGAATTTCTGATGGTGATCAGTCTGTGGGGCATTTCCTTGTGACTTAGAAGAGGAGCTATTGTTCTACTGAGGTTTTCCTTGTGGTTTAGCGTTCTTGTTGTTAAAGTTCTTCTTTTTATTTTCCTTCACGTGGTTGACGAAGTCACCATGTGAGCTCTTAAGCCTCTCCTCTTCTTGAACACACATGGCAACGAGCTTCTCAATGTCCCATTTATCTGGCTGTAAGTTGTAATTAACAACAAAGGTCTCATACTCTTTGGGCAAAGATGCAAAAGTCAAATGAACTAGGAACTCATCATTGAGCCCCATGTCCATTGGCTTGAGCATGGATGCCGTGTTGCTCATCCTCAATATGTGCTCTCTTATCCCTCCACTAGTGTATTTCTCATTGACTAACTTCTTAATAAGAGTGCTTGCATAACCCTTTGAAGAGCCAGTAAACTGACTATCCACCTGACAGTGGTACATTCTGGGATTGATCCCCTTATTGGATCCTCAATGGAGCTCTTAATCACCATCAAACACTTGCTGTTTGAACTATCCCACTTCGCACGATCAAGGTTGTACTTCATTCTCACTATTGCATGGTCACGCTTTCGAGTAGCGAAAGCTGCATCAGTCTCATTTTCTACCCTCACCGGGTCCTCAGGCTCAGTGGGACAGGGAGAGGTTAGCGCTAGATCATTGTCGGACAATGCAAGTGCTATCTCAAGCTTCTCTCGCCATGTGTTATAGTTGCTTCCATTGAGAGGCGGAATGGACGAGATAAACATCATTGGGTTGTATCCTAAAAACAACATTAGAGCAAGTGAGAAACATTTGTCATAATAATTGCATGTCTTAATTTAACGTTGGTCAAAATTAAAACATACAACATTCTTCTACATTAACTCTACATCACCGTTGGGCAGAAATAGAACTAATGTATAAAATCTCATGAATAAAAAATTATAATATTGCTATTATCAACGTTGGTCAGAAAAATAACAATATCATAATTTACTGAATATTATAACTACCCTTCAAAGTTATATCCTCCCGTTGGTTTGAATTAAATTAGAAGATAATAAACATCAACTTTGTAGCAGAAACATGAAAAAATGATCTTAAAAATAATATTATCAGAAGCATTTCTATGTACTTAACTACTCTCTGAACAAATTCTCCCGTTGGTTCAAATTTGAGCAGAGATTAAACATCAAAACATAATACAATTCAACAAAATATGCTTCTGAAAAGAATAAAACTAAATTCACACTCGCGCGCTACGCGCTCCCGCGTCCCAGGCCGCAACTTGGGCCTAGGCCGGGATTCTCTCCTCCCGCCTGGGCCAAAAGGCAGCCCGGCCGTCCCTGGCCATTGATCTAGATCGGACGGATCTCCGGAGCTCTCGACCGATCAAAAACCGGTACTGACCGCTGCCCGTGGAAACCCTAACTCGTTTCTCCTCTCCCCTTTCTTTCTTAGCGTCGCAGCCGAGCGAACGGAGCGGCGTAGCAGCAGCCGCCCGTGGCTGCCGGAGGAAGGGTGGCGGCGCTGCCGTAGCCCCCCCCTCGCCGGCACACACGTTCACCCGAGGGTGAGCGCGCCGCCGTCGAGTGGCCATGTGGCGGTGCTCTGAGCCTGAGCTCACGCACCGGTGATGTGGTGGTTTGCGGCGGCTCGGCTCGTGCTCCCGCGTGGTGGTGGGATCTTCATCCCGCACAACGGCAGTGGCGATGACGGCGAGAGAACCTAGGTAGGTCCCTCCCCTCTCCGTCCTTTCTTCTAGGGTTAGGGTTAGGGTTTGATCTGAATCATCTCCTTTGAGTTTCTTTTTATTTTTTTTCTCTACCCCAAACTGGATCTATACGCTAGATTAGGCTAACCTGGCTTTGATACCATTGTTAGCTAATTAGGATCACGTAGATCAGAGGGTATCTTCTTAGGAAAACAAGTAGTTCGTCCTAGAGAGAGAACTAGAGTGAGAGAGGGGATAGAAGTGGCTGACCATCGGGCTTGGAGGAGCTGCTAGCCATGGCGTCGGTGGCGAAGTCGATGACGTCAGCTCGGCGGCGGTGAAGACGGTGGCAGCGCTTTCCGTCGCTGTCTGCGCCCCCCTCTAGATCAGTTTAGGGTTTGTAGGTGGGGATTGTGGCGGCATCCAGTGAATGGCGTACCATGAGCCCCGGCCCCCACCTTCTCTTTATAGCGCTGCGTGATAGGGGCCCACCAACCATGATTTGGTTGGGCGCCCCCGATCAAGGCGTGAGTCAGGGTCCGACTCGGTCGTTGGACCGAGCCGGTGGAGATCAATCTAACAGCTGAATGTACCTGGATTCGGCACCTGCTCAGTGAACTCAAGTGTCCCCTGGAGAAGGCCTCAATGATCTTTTGCAACAACGTCTCCGCTTGTTACATGAGCTCAAATCTAGTTCATCACAAACGAACCAAGCATATTGAGCTAGATGTTCACTTTGTCGATGAGAAAGTTGCCATTGGATAGTGCAAGGTCATACATGTACCCACGGTGTAGCAATTCACAGACATCATGACCAAAGGTCTTCCATCCGCGAGCTTCAAAGAGTTCCGTGCGTCGCCAGCATCGACGCTCACACTGCAGGGGGTGTTAGCGAGCTGCACGCCACGTTCTGTGGCTGCCCTTGAGTATAGTTAGTGATAGGCTAACTGACTTGTGTTCTACATGTATAAGTTTGGAAATCGATGATCAATACAGATTGAGTTGTCATCATTCTTTCTTTCCATCTCTTACAGTAGGCGTTCTTGCGGAGCGCCGGCAATGGCACGCACACGACCACGGTGATCGCCGCGGAGGTGGTGAGAAGGCCGAGCACCCAAAACGTAGTAGAGGTCGTGGACGACCTCTTGCCGGTGCCGACGACGGCATCCGGCGCCTGTTGTTGCCGTCGCGGAGCAAAAGCCACGGGCATCACCATGTCAAGTGTATTATAGATGTCTGCTGCCTTGGGATTAAGATCTATGACTACGTACTAGGAGGGAGCTCCGCAATTTAGGGATGNCCAGCCTGGAGGAGGAAGGATTGCGCTAGTCCGCGAGGTCCAACCTGTGGGCTGTGGATGTGAAGATGTTGCATGTGCCTCCTCTTTTATAAGTTGTCGTGTCCGTCGTGCCTTGGTCGTTTGAACCGATCTATGCAGATGATCCAAGAACGAAGCTGTGGCGAAATTCCTACACCACCAGTGCTCTCACCTCACCTGTGCTTGACAGTTGACTGGGCAGGAGTTTGATGACTTGGCAACCGGCACGGCAGTGCTAAATGGACCGTGGGGCCCACAGGGAATTTTTTTAAAAACCGCAAAAGCACAAGCACTCACCTCTCTCGTCTCCGAAATCATTGTTTTAGTCGGCTCGTTCGATGTTGTTATAGGCCGGAGGAGAACTTGCACGCCAAATAAATTGGTGAAATGGAATAATCTGATTGCAACTATTGCGAATGTAAACCTACAAACAAGAAAGGATACTATCACATGGACCTTAAATACAAGTGATAATTTTAAGGTTAGGTCGATGTATAGATACCTAATGACATCAAGGTAACATAGGAAATTTGGCGTGTAAAGCTGCCACTTAAAATTAAGACATTTCTTTAGTTCCTCAAAAAGGGTGTAATACTAACTAAAGACAACCTAGCTAAAAAAATTGGCAAGGAAGCAAATATTGCTGCTTCTGCAGTAATTTTGAGACTATTCAACATCTTTTTTTAGTGTAAATATACTAAATTTCTTTGGCGTTATTGCGTATGGTGTTTGGTATTTCCCCCACCACGTTCTGTGGCAAACCTTTTTGGGAATTGGTATAAGCAATGTGAAAAAGATTCAAGCTTGTTATTACTAGTAGGGGCGGCTGCCTTCTGTTGGACCTTATGGCTCACTAGAAATGATAGTGTTTTGACAAATGTAGTCCTAAAACATTTTTGCAGGTCATATTCAGGGGAACACATTGGTTCTAGTTTTGGGGTTAGTTGCAGCTAAGTGAAGAAAAGAAAGAATGCATCTACAAGGCTTGTCAGACCAGCTGGAGACATCGGCTTTGGCATTTTTTTCCTTTTATGGATGACCCATAATGTCTAGGATTGCGAACTGATTTTCTATCTTTTTTGTGAGTCTACTTTAAACATAAGTGTGAGAGCTTCTTTGTAATGATGTGGTATGATTCCTTACTTATGAGCGAGGATGAAGCTGGATGTTTATTCTATTATTATGTAAAAAAATCGGGCTTCGATCTAAGATTGAAACATACGTTA
>CM009596.1:6601946-6622024 GCA_002993905.1 Miscanthus sacchariflorus
ACTTGGTTCTGCTTCCCCTCTTTTTTTAAGAATACCGAGTCGGGTTCTTCTCCTACCAGTATCGAATAGATCATGCTGAACAAGATCTTCTTCATGGAAACCCAGTCGATTTAGATTGGGAAAATCGTACAGCATCAACATGGCAGCCCTCAATTCTTCCAATTGTGACTTGTACTCTTCTAGGCTTCCTCTTTGCCTCAAGTGATTAAACTCATCAACTACACCAACCCCATTTCTGACCTCAAACCTCTCTACAATCTCTTGAATTCACTCTTGCCTCCTCTAACTATTCACAGAAAAAGAAAACACATATAACAGGGAGTTAGCCAAATCATCCTTATTTGATAAGATAAGGTAGATGGTATGATCAAATTATCTGTTCTACAGAGTGTCCGCCCTCTAAGAGAAGCCCAATGACGAAGTTGTAGGACATTTTCCTCCTTTCCCCAGACTGAGCAAAAAAGGGCTTCATTTCGATTCTCCAATTTGGAAAATCACATATTCATTTCCTTCGTATAAACAGAAAAATACGATGACTCAGAGAAGTTCCCTACCACGAACTTTGTACCGCGCATTACTTAGAACAACTAGGAAAGTAAGATAAGATAAGCAAGGGAAGCCAGAAAACTTGGTATATACTTTGTACCAAACTTTTGAAACAGTTTGAATTCTCCAACAAGGAAGAAATGAAAAAGCTAGGCCGAAGGATGAGATGGCATTTCAAGAGAATAGTCGATCAGTATGGCAGAAAGAGGTCTCTTTGTCAAATCATTTTGTCATCCTCGGCACACACACTAGTCGTCGTCACGTACTCGTACGCCGGCCGGCGGACGTGGATACATAAGTACATAACATCCAACACGCGTCTCAGACTCTCAGTAGATCGAGGTGCAACGAACCTGCTGCAACTGCATGCAGTCATGCGCTTTGCTTAATTTCCGGCCGGGTGGTTCTTGCCGTGTGTACTTGTGCAGTTGCACGCGTGCATGTATGTATCCCGTGTGTACCGTGTGTACGCATGCATGTATCCCGTCCACCTCCGCTGGAGCTAGAGATTCAACGTCGAATACTGTGTGTGTTTGACAGGCCGGCCAGCTGGTAGCCTTTTTTTTCTTATCCGTGTGCAGGTCGTTTTCGGTGCTGGATACGTACAAGACACAACTAGGTGAGGTGCACGTTGGCTATAGCTAGGATTTACAGTACTTTTCAGCGCCGTGACCCAATGGAACGAATGGCTGGTCGGCTTCGAGAGAGGAGTAGATACAGTACATCTTTGGATTGGAGGAAAAGCAACTGTTCGTGGGGGATAGCGATTGGTCAGGCGAAACGAACAGGCTGATTATATTCGACTCATTGCTGGGGGGTAGCGATTGGTCAGGCGACGTGTCCAGGTCCCTGATCTCGGAATATTCGTGTGCGCAGTTGTGGGCCCGCAGCCCCACGTACAGGAAAAGTGACCAAAAGGCCGAATCGTGGTTGTTAGAGTACGAAAGAGATGGGAGCGGCCGAGCGGGGAGTATCGCCGCATGTCGTTTCGTTTTTTAAGGAAAAAAAAATCTGCACAACTCACCCGTCTACAACCACTACTTGAGATCATAAAGGCTACCTTTGTGTACCTAGATACTTTTGTGTACCTAGATGATTCAAAACTACGGTGTATATATATCTGTCCGGACGAAGATGGAAGATCGATTATTAAGTCGATTTATTATATCGTCTGGAAGATGTAGCGCAAGGATTCATGTTGGCAGTGAAACAATGCTCTATGCTTTGGCTTACCGCAAAGTATTTAGTATTGCAACATTGGTCTTTGTCTGGACAGGACCGTAGCAAAAGAGCAAACAGATAGGCAATTTACATGAAGCAGTCATTTCTTGAAGACCAATCACGCTAGATGTTTACTTGTTGTTAGTATGTCCAAGTGACTACATAGATAAAATGCTTTCTGCATTGCCACACGTATAGGCGTAGTAGATACTGAAGTCATACAATAGTTATAGATGTGGCAGCTTTTGCTATGAAAGTAGGCATTTTCATGTTTAATTTAATCCAGAAATATAGTAGTAAATTCGTGACATCAAACGTGCGCATGTGTAAACTATAAGTGGCAACTATGATGAACATACTGATCATGTTTAATAGCACAAAAACCTTACTAAATATAGAAACAACAAGATTAGACGCTTCCTAAAAACTTGATCGCGCAGCACCCCGAGTAGGTGTCACAGACATAGACGATGGTTCCGTAGGCATGCTCTCCCAACGTATGTGCGTATAGAGGTTGGGACAGGGAAACTGAAAAGCAGTAGCAATAGAAGAACGATGGTGCTTTTTTATATTTTCACGCGCGAGACTAATGACAAGCATCTTTCTTATAGGCGTGAGAGATGGAATGCAAAGAGCTAGAGGATGAATCTGGACGTCACGAAGGCGTTCATCAGCACTGGCGGAGGGAGGGGGGGGGGCCTGGCACCCCCAATGTTGTTTTGATCCCTGTAATACATACTCTACTTCAGTCCAAAAATTACTTCATGGTCTGATCCCTGTAGTAATTCAGTTGTTTAGCCTGGCACTTTGTAGTGAATATACGTACTTAGCCTATCCTAATTCAGTCCAAACATGATGTGCAATTGAGCCCAGTAAGAAATAGCCATTTAGGCCTATTCCATGGCTCCACTAGCTTCCTTTCACGACATTGAATACGAAGCGCACCGACTCGACGGCGGTCGGCTGCTTCATTTCACCATGTTGAATAGGAAGCGTCACCCACCCGACGGCCGGCCGTATGGTCTAGGACTGTTCATCTTCTCTTTTGCTTCTAGTGGACTGCGGACAGCTCGACGAGACACCACGGCGGCCAAATGGACACTGTTCCTGTGCACTTCAGTTCAGCAGGTAATCCCTGACCCTAATCATTTACTGTCGCAAAAAAAAGACCCTAATCATGTACGCTACTTGTTTCCATGGACCCCCCTATAGTCAATTTCTGGCTCCGCCCCTGTTCATCAGTTACCAATAAAGGCAACAATAAGAACAAGAGTTATTAGTAACCGTAGCCATAACCATGACCGTTACAAGTCCAATCATCAACCACAATCAACCCACCATTAAGTGTCTATTGCACCAAACATTTAATCTGGATCTTAGGATTTATTTGTTTTTAATTGAATAAAATTAGGTCAAGCCTAATAAAATCCAACAATCCCCACCAAATTCTAAGGTACAGAATAAATACTCTCAGTTCTACTATTATTTGGTATATCAGTTTTTCAATGATGACTGTTAAGTTGAACATCCATCTACCACAGAGGTCACACTTCTTCACAATTGAACAATGGACTAGGCCTTGAATTGATAATTTTGGGCGAAATAAGTTTCACCTAAGTCCAATACTGATACTAGGCTGCCAAAAGGATCCCCTCTGGTTGGAGCATATAAGTCAAACTCTATTGCCTTTTACGAGTATCTAGAGATCACCCACATCTCATAGATTGTATAAGCCCATACATCACACGGGGCAAAATGAAGCAATGTTCAAACTCTCTCTCACTGACGAAGACCACTAACTCTGACTAACCAAAACGACAACCGAAGGACAAAACCTACTCGCACGGAGGAGACGACTGAGGATGTTGCTGCTGGTGCTGCTCTAGAGCCGAGGACAATGATGGGAAACCGTACGATGGTGTGTAGATCGCTAAAGGAATCGAGGGGACACCTGCCAGGAAGCTGAACAGAGGCACCATCCATGGGCAAGCAAGCTCCTAGGAAAGGGGGACTTCCTGCAAGACCAGAGTTAGTGGAAGAGCTGCTACCGGACTGGAGGCTAGTAGAATTGTTGCTGGTAGCGGGAATGGAGCTATAACATCACCCTCCTAAGGAGATGGCTATCTCGGGAAGATGCCGTATAAGTGGTTAGTGAAGGTATCATTCGACTGGCAGAACTCCCCAAAAGCCTAGGTGTGAGCGGTGAAGTCCGCCTAGAGCTGCTGCTACTGGGTGTGGACCTACTGAACCTCCTCATGTGTGGCTATTCAGCCCATTTGCTCAGTGAGGTCCTACACCCTCTGTCCTGAGGGAGTCAAGTACAACTCATAGAGGTGCTGCTTTTGCCGCTCAACCCGAGTGTCGAGCTCACTGCCCATCTGCCCAAAGCCCTACCTGAAAGACCTGACGGATGTCCTACTAGATCTCCTGGAAGTATCAGTCAAAGTGGCCAACTGGAGGGACCCAGGCACTGCTACTCGGGCTAGCTGCGTGCTCCCAAGATCTGGTCCCTGCTCTCACTGGTGATCGCTCTCCCATCCGTACATCCTCCTCCTACTGTGGCTGCTCCTCATTCCCATCTCCTACTAGAGGTGGACTGTCCGGTGGTGAAGGTGTTCTCTCTAGGAAGGCCGGTGCTCCTTGTGTGCCTTCTCCAAAGCACCCCTGAAGTCCCTCACCTTGCTTAGAATCAAGGCCAAGATATAAGGTTGGTACACCAAGGATGTACCCATCTCAATCCTACACTCCCATCCGGTACATCATCCACCGAAGCATGTCCATCCTCTCCCCATATAATGGAAGTAATGATCTCATAATAGTGAGTTCAGATTGTGATGATATGCTAACATATGGGTATGTTAAGCCTCGAGTCCAATGGTTCCCAATCGAAGAAGACCCCCCGACCGACCCCTTCAAGATCGCCCAGGGGCTCGGGGGCTATGCCCATCAGGCACGCTCGCACGCACCGTCTGGCGAACAGACCCGGCCAAGCCTGACTTGGCTACGACCTCCACCTAGGGCTCGGGGGCTCAGCCTGAGCCCTAGGCTCCCGATCTATGGCATATCCTGGCCCAGCCCTTGGCTCTTGCCCGGCTAACAACGCCAGCCAAGGCCCGGGCGTAAGAAGACAAGCCCCGGGCTACCGATGCTCGGGGGCTCCCTGGCGTCGCTCCCTAGGCGCAGCCCTGCCAACTGCTCCCCCAATAGGGTTATGTTCGGGGCATGACACAAGAAGATAAAGCTTTCCTTCGGCCTTCGGGGGCTTGAGGGCTTCCAGGCCCATGCGTCATCCCCTGGAGCCGACCTCCTTCACCACCAAGAAGACTCTAGAAGGTCCACCTGGGGGAGGCCGGTCCAAGCCGACACAGCCTTACACGCAAAGTGTTAGAACAGAGCATTTGGATGATGCCCAAGGCTTCTTTGGCTCCAAGACACCGCCACGGTCCATGGCACACCGCTGCAAAACCCTCCTGAACTCTGGCGCATGTAGACCACAGACTAGTTCCCCCAAACCGCCATGTACCCGACCTATCTCGTTATATAAGGGATAAGGTCGAACCTAGGAGGGGGAGGATCCCAGATCGATCACCAGACACTCCATTCCATTTCATCCGCCTCCGCTCTGCACCGGGAGCAAGGCAATCCACTGAGGGGCACCGAGAGCTCCTCCACCGCATCCTGTCGTCTTCCTCCTCTCCGACGAGAGGGAAGGCTCTACCGGTGGTGAGGAAACCTTAAGATTAGCACCGAGGTAACCCCCTACCAAATCTCTCTTTACACTCTGTTGTAACCCCTGATTTTGGGTGCTCCTGAGTATAAGGATCGTCAGCTGCTGGACGTAGGGACTGAATTGGCCCGAACTAGGATAAACCGTTGCATCTTCTCTACGTGATTCTTGTGTTCCTGAGTCCACCCGAGCCACCAGAGACCCGACTCAAACAACTATGCTTGCCGCGGTTTCGACCCCGCGACAGCTGGCACGCCAGGTAGGGGCAGCGTCAAGTGCGATTCTGGCTCTACGATGGCTGGAGCCACCCACCTCGTCACTGGAGCAAGCGACACCACCCTAGATGGCAGTGTTCGCTTCCCCGGTGAATTCTCCGTCACGCCCGGCACCTTCGCTCTAGGCCAGGTCCTCAACTTTGGGAGCCTGGCCTACGTCGCTGACTACTACGGCGAGCTTCGTCCACTCCACGGGGCTATGTCGGCGGGCCACGAGCCCCAGGCGTCGCCCCCTCCGCCTGGACTTCTGGGAGTAGATTTTGAGGTTCTAGCCCGCCAGACCCGGCACGGTCTAGGCCCAAACCCCACCGTGTCGAACCACCGCTAGATGTTTTACATACTGGCCAACGTCCGCCACCAGATCGCCATCGGTGAGGTGCTCCCGCTGCCTGACCGCTTCTGGTACTACCTCTCGGACCAGCCTTTCAGGATACAGAATGCGGCATCATCCTTCCAGCAAGAGCTGGTGCACCTCATCAGTTGCGAAGCGCCATCCTCTTTGGCGTGGTAGGGACTGACATCCCCTCACTTTGTGCCTTCCTCGAGATCCTCTCGGGGAATGGCCCAGAGTACAACTTCGATGACATCGACTACAACGCCCCACCGCGCATGTGCTACCACATCAATGGTGAGGATCTTGCTGAGGAGGCACCCGGGCTCATGCCGCCAGACCAGAGTCCCCACAGTAGTGCGGCCTACCTTCAGGAGAAGGCAGGACTTTGCGCGGCAAGAAGCCACGCACCCTCTCGACGACGACGACGACTCCCGCACAGG
Source organism: Miscanthus sacchariflorus (assembly GCA_002993905.1). Classification (NCBI taxonomy): domain Eukaryota; kingdom Viridiplantae; phylum Streptophyta; class Magnoliopsida; order Poales; family Poaceae; genus Miscanthus; species Miscanthus sacchariflorus. The sequence continues at coordinate 6,608,490 of CM009596.1, forward strand.
GGCTCCTAGTGGCCTCCGCTTCCAATGAGCGGCGTACAACATGGCGGCCACCGCCTACCACCTAGAAGAAATCCCTGACACGCCAGACCCGAAGACCAACGAGCAGCTGAATGAGGCAAAGCGGCTCCTCTTGGCGCCGCGCCGCGCTCTCTTGGCCATCCCAGACGACAGCCACCTCCAACGAGGACCGCTCCAACACTCACGCCCCACCGACATAAGGAAGCAGTGGTGACAACTCTGGCAACAGCTCCGACCGGGCGTGGACCCGGGGCACCAAGCCTAGGCAGGAGAGAAGGCGCGACCTTTCTCCTCGGCATCCCCCAGCGCCACTAGTGCGGCCAAACACCACGCTCAGGCATAGTCCCGCGCTCCTGAGCGGCGAGGTGGGGGTGTCACCCCGGATTACTTCGGCCCCCTAGCGTTCGGGGTAGCGATCCGGGCGGCTCCCTACCCTAGGCATTTCCAGCCACCAACACACATCTCCAAGTACGACGGTGAGACCAACCCAGACCATTGGTTGGAGGACTACCTCCTAGCCATGAAGGAGCCATGAAGGCTAGGGAGTCAGACGACGACTTCGCCGTCTAGTACCCTCCCCTGCTTCTGTCGAGCTCGAGCAGCTCGATCCCGACAGCATCCACTGCTGGGGCAATCTCTGTTCGGTCTTCATCGGCCACTTCTAGGGTACCTACACCTACCCAAAAAACTCCTAGGACCTCCGCAACTGCAGGCAAAGGGCCGACGAGACCCTCTAGGAGTACATTTAGCGCTTCTCCAAGAAGCACAATGAGCTCCCCAACATCACCGACGCCGACGTAATTAACGCCTTCATCTGTGGCATGACCTACGAGGCGCTCGTCCACGTGCTCGGTCATGAGACCCCGCTCATGACGTGGGAGCTCCTGGACGTCGCCACCTAGTATGCCATCGGTGAGGAGGCGGTCCAAGCCAACTTTAGCAGGAAAGTCAAGGCCGTCAGCCACCTCAGTGGTGGCGATGGTGGCGACTATCTTGCCTCATCCTAGCGACGCTGCGACAAGCAGAACAAGGACTGGAAGCTCTGCGGGGAGGAGATGGTGGCCGCGACCGACCGCACCACCATACATCAGCCCCGCGGGCGTGGCGCATGCCCGGAGCACTTCGAGAGGGTGCTCGAGGCCTCCTACCCCTTCCATGGGGGGCAAGCAAAGCATCTCCTCAAGGACTGTGCTACCATAAAGGGCTACATCCATAGCACCCTCGGCCAACAGGGCAAGGCCTAGAAGCCTGCCCCGAAGGTCGGTGACCCGGCAGATGGCGCCCAAGAAGAAGACAACGAGTTCCCCGAGGCCAAGCATTGCCTCATGATCTTCGCCGTCCTATGGCTGGTCTTGTGGAGGTGTGTGAGGACGAGGCGGAAGCGAGTTCTCCAGCTACTCCATTCCAAAGCGTGGCGTTTTAGGCCACAAGTCATCACGCCGAGGATGTTGGTGGCTCAGATGTTGTTCTGAGCCCTTTGCATCTGGGTGAGTTGCCTTTTAACTTTGTTTTTCCTTGTTGTTTGTGTTTTTTAGTTTTATCGGGACTTGACTTATTTTGATTTTTTTAGCGGGTTTGACGAAGGCCCTTGGGAACACTAACATGAACCCTAATGATCCTCTGGGTGTGGATCTTGCTCGGATTGGTTTGGGAGGACCTTCGAGGCCTCCGCTTATGGGTGTGACTCCTCGCCCATCTGCCTCGGGCCTTACAGGCGGTGAAGGTTGGTTCTGCTTGTTTTCTGTTTCTGTGCTTTCCTTTTTTTGGGTTTTACTGATGTTTAGTTGCTGTATCAGGTGCCTCCGACAGCACAATAAGTGGGTGCGCAGAAACTCTTGAAGCTGTTTATAATGATATAGGAGGTTGATATTTCTACATTTCTTTCTTTTCTTGGTTTTTGTCTTACGTTTCTTATGCTTGCTTTGCTATTAGGTCGCCTCCGCCACCACTTGAGGAGTGGTGATTACTTCAAGCTGCTACAGATGAATTTGGAGAAGCAATGCGTGGTATGTTTTTATTTTCATTTCTTGTATGTTGCTCTGTTGTGCTGTGGCTAACCTTCGACCCGACAGAGCCATTATCTTTCGGAGGCCATCAAGGAGCGTGGCACACAAGAGGTGGTTGACCACAACCTGGCCATCGAGGCCTTGAAGAAAGAGGTGGATAGTCTTGAGGCCGAGAAGACCTGACTTGCAGGGGAGATTGGCGGCCTCCGCACTGCCCAAGCTGACTTAGAGGATCTATGAAAGAATGTTGATTCACTAAGCAAAGAGGTGGCTGGCACGAAGGTTGCCAACAATTGGCTGCTGAGCGCGCCCTAAAGGCCATTGAGATGGCTGATAACCTTCGCAAGGAGGTGGATGTCGAGAGGGAGTCCAGTGTTGCCTTGAAGGCGCAAGTGGACATGCTAACTAAGCGCCTTGAGGACGCCAAATCTGTTGGACTGGCGGTAGCTAAGCTTTATGTGGGTGTCCTTGAGAAATTCGGGGGCTCTACGTCGTCGCTGTCCCCTGAGCCTTCGACGTTCAATATCTTTTCTTGGATGAAGGCCAACTTCGTCAAGCTCCCCAACTTTGTTGGTGGCGCTGTCAATTTTGGAGCTCTGGCATCCACGACTAACATTTCCAAGATGCTGGCGCAAGATGGCTGCCCGCACGCCAAAGATATAAAGGAAAGAGACCTTGAGGGCCCGACCGATCTTGGAGTGACTTCGCGCGATATCAGAAGATCGGTCCGCCACTTTATGAAGTCATTCTGGGTGAAGTTTGGCGGGGTGGAGGCATGCCGAGCTGAGGTTGGTTTTTAGTAGCTTGTTGTTTTCACTTATATTTTCTGTTGTTTGTCTGTTGTGTTCATGACTTTGTATTATTTTGCAGGAGTTGTAGAAGGTGGAGGCTGCGCAAGGTATTGCTGGGGCGCAGTCTTCCCAGGCTATTGAGGCGCCGGCTCTGAAGGCTCCTTCCCCTACTGCCGAGGTCCCGAAGTCTAGGGAACCTACGCCTACCCCTGCTGGCCCGAAGTTGTAGTGTTTTAGGTTTTTTTAGCTGTTAGGTGTAGATGTTAGGATGGATGTGTTGGGGACAATGGTCCTCCATGTATATTGTAGATTTTGCTGTCTTGTTGGCACCTTCGCCTGATGGATGTTTAATTCGTAAAACTTGTCCTGCGCAGGTTTCCTCTTCTGGGCCTGTGCAGGACGTGCTTCCTCTAACTTTGTATCAAGATGGTGTTTATGTTAGCAGCGAACTGTGGGGGTATTGGCGTGAGACTTTCCCAAGTCATTCTGTTCATGACATGTGGGCCTTCGTGGTGAATGATATAGATGACAAACGTGCTGAGTTCACTAGGTCACTTGCTTGGCGAGGGTCTCGACCGCCGGTTTAGTTTTTAAACTTATGCCAAATTGTTTTGTTGGCCTTCGTGCCTTTGTAATGTTTGCTCTCAAGGCTTAGTGCATTTTTGCATTTTTGCCTTATTATTGCCTTCGAGCTTTTGTAAGACTGCGTTTGTGTTTGTATGGTTTGCGCCTATAATGCGCTTTGTTATAATTTGTTTGTTTTCTTTGAATAAAATTTGTTTTTAATAATTGGTTGGACACTTGTTTCATCGAAGAATCTGGTTACAATTGCTACTTATGCCAGAGGGTTCTAGCGAGCGATGCTTATTTTCTTGCTCTTGTCTCCGCTTCTTTCTTCTCTGGTCGACGTTGAGTACGAGTCTGCGCGTCCACGCGGAGAAGCTGAGGCTCTAGTTTCTGGCCTTGTGCGCTTTGTGAAGGCTTCAGTGTATGTTTTGTCGATCTGGCCTCTATCCTTATGCTTGTGTCGGGGACCAATACTAGGGTACCCAAAGAGGAGGAGCTAATAACCATCAACATTGATTCATCCAAGCAGTCAAGAGCGTGACTATAGCTTCGACCGATCCCCAGGTGCGCAAGCAACCTCTGAGGACTGGTTCCACCTCGCCCAACATTGAGGCCGTGGGTTCTGCCTTGCCCGACCTCTGAGGGCTGGCTCCACCTTGCCCGACACTGAGGCCACGGCTCTGCCTTGCCTGACCTATGAGGGTTGGCTCCACCTCACATGACCTCTGAGGGCTAGCTCTGCCTCGCCCAGCCTTTGAGGGCGGCTCCGCCTCGCCCAACACCGATGACATGGGCTTTGCCTCGCCTGACCATTGAGGGTGGCTCTGCCCTACCCGACCTCTGAGGGCTGGCTTCGTCTCGCCCGGCCTCTGAGGGCGGCTCTGCCTCGCTCGACCTCTGGGGGTGGGCTCCACCTCGCCTGACCTTTGAGGCCACGGGATCTGCCTCTCCCGATCTCTAAGGGCTGGCTTCGCCTCGCCCGACCTCTTAGGGTTGGCTTTGCCTCGCTCGACCTCTGAGGGTTGGCACTGCCTCACCTAGCCTCTGAGGGTGGCTCTACCTCACCCAACCTCTAGGGGTGGGCTTCGCCATGCCCGACCTCTGAGGGCTGGCTCCGCCTCGCCCGACATTGAGGCCGCAAACTCTGCCGTGCCTGACCTCTTAGGGTAGGCTTTGCCCGGTGTCTGATGGAGGGTTCTGCCTCTCTCGACCATTGGGTTTGCTCTCCGTCTCACCTGGCCTTTGGGGAGGGACTCCACCTCGCCCGACCCTGAGGCTAGGGGGTCCGTCTCGCCCAATGGAGACCCATACCACCGCCAACCACTCTAGGTCCTAGCGAATGGGCCTAGGTCGAGGCTCTGACACTAGGGAGATGAACGGCATTCCCCGATATAACCCATGGCCGTGATGGGCCATACCTGGGGATTCACATCAGGAACAGCATCGGGCGTACTGGGGCTATTCTGCCTAACCCTCGTACGAACACTTACAAGCGCGTCAGTTCACCACAACGTCCGCCAGGATAGAGTGGAGCACCACGACCGAGAGATGACGCCTACGCATGGCGTTAGTGACGGATAGGGCCACGACATGGAGCTGTTGCTGTTGATGCCTATAGGGTCGGCGAGACCCGTATAGAGGAGAAGAAGGACCCAATGATCCTGAAGGACTTCCTCTCTATCTCTCGTTCTCCTCTCTTCCTCCGCTATAACCCTTGCTTTCCCTTGCCTATAAAAGGGAAAGTAGGGTGTTCCATAAGGGGCATCGCAACACATCACATCGATTCAGACTCAAACCCGATCGACTCATCTAACCACAAAAAACACAATATGAACACACAGCTGAGCAGCGGCCGACCTCTCAGCATCCGTTTGCTCCCTACTACAAATTTTAAGTGCTAGTAACACGAGCAGCAGCAATGAACTGGATGTAGGGACACTCTGCCCGAACCAGTATAAACCTTGTGTCCTCTAAGCACACCATCCGAGCCAGACGCGCATTATTAGAAATTTACTAGTTCATCGCAACTCGAAACACTGACAGTTGCATGCCAGGTAGGGGCCTTTTGTGTGTATCATTGTACACACCAAGCCTTGGATGGTTAGTCACAACATCAGCTGGGTCCCAGGCGTACACGTGCGCTTCAGGGTCCTAGAATTCATTGTCACAATGGAGGGAGAGCTGGAGCTGGCTCCAACAGCCATCCAACCACTCTACTCCGCCAGCCTCGAAGCGATCGCCGAGGCGCTTAAGGAGCTGCAGGTGCACGTACCGGAGGCCTACGCCCCTAGGAGCGACCGGCTCCTTAGCTTTAACTATGGGAGGTTATAGCGCCAGCTCGGCACCTTCCTAGGACCCCGACCATCCTGGGAGGATCTATGCCACCTCACCTTCTCGTTCGCCAACGTCATGGCACAGATTGCCGGAGGAGAGCTGCTCTCCATGGAATACCTCACCCAAAGCGCCCTGATGGCGCTCTCGTTCGGTCTCCGCAACACCACAGAGACCATTGGCCACCTTGTGGCGCAATGCACGCCTCCATCCCATGCGAATAGTGAGTTCATCGGGATGACCGAGTATGTCACGGAATCCTTCCACGACCTCCTTGTAGGAGCATCGGAGTCACCCTCTAGCTCTGACTCCAGCAGGGGGAGTCATCACCCCTCTCGTGAGTGTTTCATGGTAGGAACCCCCGAGGGACACGTCGAAAGCATCCATGGAGAGGAGGCTACCCCGACGAACGTCCTCGACGATGAGGTCGAGGGGGAGGCAGGGGCCCTGCCTCGCCTACGGGTGGAGCAGCTGAAGGCCCGGCACCAAGAGCTCGAGGAAGCGCGACTCTAGCTCGAGCAGGAGCACGCGGAGCTCGATCGAGAGATCGAGCGCCATGGAGACGGTGGGCGCGCGCGCGCCATGACCCGCGACGTGAACCGGAGGATCATCAAGGACAATGAAGCACTCCCACACTTTGCTCGGGCAAGTCAGAACATCGCTGCTACGGCAGTCCTGCTTCAAGGGTGTCCGGGGCCCGTGACGCCCAAAGATCGTCGGGCCCATCGCGAGATTCGCACGCTGCTCGAGCGAGCGGCGGCGCAGCAGGCCGAGAGCTCATTGTCTTGGCAATGTGAGCTCGACGCCAACCAGCGCACGCCCTCTCAGCAACCCAACAAGGACGTGTCAGTCCACCAGGCACTGCAAGGCAGTAGGCCACATATCGTGGTCCCGATGCATGAGCGTCTCGGCTGCAACCGTGATGCGTGCGACACCCTCGACGCTGGTAAGCACACCCACGGCGATGCGGGGGGGGGGGCTAGCCATGGCTACCACCCTCATCATGGCAGATGCTACGACAATGGTGAGGACCAAAGGCCAAGCCTCGGCCTACTAGGACCTTAGGCCTTTGGCCGACACATCCTCAACGCCGCCTTCCCGCTACGGTACCGACCACCAACCAACATCCCGAAATACTCTAGGGAAATGAACCCCAGACTATGGCTCGAGGATTATTGGCTTGCCTACCAAGCCAATGGGGTGGATAATGACAATTTCATTATCCACAACCTTCCATTGTTCTTGGCCAATTCGGCGCAAACATGGTTGGAACACCTTCCGTCCAACAGAATCCAAAGTTGGGCGGACCTGAAAGAGATCTTCATGGGGAACTTTCAGGGCACATACAAGCACCCTGGGAACCCATAGGATCTCAAAAACTGCTGACAGAAGGCCGAGGAAACCCTTCATGGGTACATCTGGCGCTTCTCTTAGCAGTGCAACGAGCTGCCTAACATCGTCGATGCCGACGTTATAGGAGCTTTCCTATCTGGGACCACCTACGAGTCCCTAGTTCACAAGCTAGGACGTAAGGGCCCACGAATCACCAAGGAGCTCCTCGACATCGCCACCAGCCATGCCTCAGGCGAGGAGGCGGTCAAAGCGATCTTCGACCGCCTCAAAGGCAAGGCGAAGTGGGACGAGGACGTCGGTGAAGGTGTCTCCAACCGTCCCATCAAGAAAAAGAACAAGCAGCGGCGTGAGGGCTCGCTCGTGGCCACCACCGACCGCAAGTGGAGCTAGAAGCCCATGGAGGGTACCTCAGACCACTTCGAGAAGCTACTCGAAGGGCCACGCCTGAACCATTCCTTCCCCGTCAAGCATCTATACAATGACTGTGGCCTCATGAAACGGTTCTTGTCCGGAGGCTTCAACAGCGGGGAGCATGGGAAGGACCCCCAAGACTACCGTAGACGATGCCGAGGGGAAGGACAGCAGCTTTCCGACGCTGGATGGCAGCCTCATGATCTTTGGAGGGTCAGTAGCCCATGACTCCAAGTGCCGTCAGAAGCTCGCATGTCGCGAGGTCTATACGACCGAGCCGGCCGCGCCTCCTTCCTTCAGTGGTCGGAGTCCACCATAACCTTCGATCGGACCGACCACCCCGAGAGCATCCCACAACTAGGGAGATATCCGCTTGTGGTTGCCCCGATCATCAGCACAAAGCGGCTCACCAAGGTACTGATGGATGGAGGCAGCGACCTCAACATCATGTACACCGAGACGCTCAATGCTATTGGAATCAACCGATCATGCATCTGACTGACTGGAGCACCTTTCCATGGCTTCGTGCCTAGAAAGTAGGCCGTGCCACTTGGGTAGATCAATCTGCCCATCACCTTTGGGGATCCATCCAATTATAGGATGGTGACCCTCACATTTGAGGTGGTTGGGTTCTATGGAACCTACCATGCCATCCTAGGACATCCATGCTACATGAAGTTCATGGACGTCCCCAACTACACCTACCTAAAGCTGAAGATGTTGGGCCCAGGTGGGGTCATCACCATCGGCACCTCCTTCCAGCGTGCCTACGAGTGCGAGGTCGAGTGCTGCGATCATGCCGTGGCAGTCGTTGCCTCCAAGGAGCTTGTGGCCATCAGGAAGGAGGTCACCAAAGAAGCACCTGACCCCAAGTGGTCAGCCGAGTCTTTCAAGCCAGTGGAGGGCACCAAGGAGGTCCTCATAGACCCTAGCGGCTCCAAGAGCAAAGTGGTGCGTATTGGCACCGTGCTTTCCTCCGAATAGGAAAGTACGCTCGTCGACTTCCTCTGCGCCAACAGAGACATCTTTGTGTGGAAACCCTCGGATATGCCAGGCATTCCGAGGGAAGTTGCCGAGCATGCCTTGAAGATCAGGCTAGGCTCCAAGCCGGTGAAGCAACGCTTGTGTCGCTTCGATGAGGGGAAACATAGGGCCATCGGCGAGGAGATCACAAATCTTTTGGTGGCTGGGTTCATCAAGGAAGTGTACTACCCCAAGTGGTTAGACAATCCCATCCTTGTACGCAAGAAGAGTAGGAAATGGGGAATGTGTGTTGACTACACGAGTCTCAACAAAGCATGACCAAAGGATCTGTTTCCTTTGCCATGCATAGACCAAGTAGTCGACTCAACCTCAGGGTGCGAAACCCTTTGCTTCCTTGACGTGTACTCCGGGTACCATTAGATCATGATGAAAGAGTTTGACCAGCTCGTGATGTCTTTCATCACCCCATTCAGATCATTCTGCTATGTCATAATGTCGTTCGGTCTAAAGAACGCCGGGGCTACGTACCAGCGTTGCATGCTCAAATGTTTCGAAAACCTCAATGGGCGAACCGTTGAGGGCTACGTGGATGACATCATGGTCAAGTCCAAATGGGCTGACCATGTCATGGCCGACCTTGAGCAGACCTTCACAAAGCTCCGAGCAAACAGCATTAAGCTCAACCCCGAAAAGTGTGTTTTCGGGGTCCCGAGGGGTATGCTACTGGGTTTCATCGTCTTCGAGCATGGCATCAAAGCCAACCTAGAGAAGATCTTGGCCATCACAAGGATGGGCCCATTTCAAAACATAAAGGGGGTACAGCGAGTTACAGGGTGCCTTGTCATGCTCAGCCGCTTCATCTCGCGCCTCGGCAAACGTCGTCTCCCCCTCCATCGGCTTCTGAGGACGACCATTTTGAATGGACACCCGAGGCCTAGGAGGCGCTTGACACGGTCAAGCAGCTTCTGACAAAGGCCCTGATCCTAGTTCCTCTGACCGATAGAGAACCGCTTCTGCTTTACATTACGGCCACCACGCAAGTGGTTAGCGCTGCCCTGGTAGTGGAGCGAGAAGAAGAGGGGCATGCCCTCAAAGTACAGCGCCCTGTGTACTTCATTAGCAAGGTCCTGTATGATTCCAAGACCTACTACCCCCAAATCCAAAAGCTCTTATACGCTGTCCTCATCGCCAAGAGGAAGCTGAGCCACTACTTTGAGTCACATCCGGTGACGGTCGTGACGTCCTTCCCCCTCGGTGAGGTCATCCAAAACTAGGATGCCACAGGAATAATCATGAAGTGGGCCCTCGAGCTAATGGGTCAAGACATTTCGTATGCGTCCCAGACGGCCATCAAGTCCCAAGTGCTGGCTGATTTTGTTGCGGAGTGGACCGAGGTCCAAATGCCGCCAGCAATCATTGACCAGGAGTATTGGACGATATACTTCGATGGATCGTTGATGAAGAAAGGCACTGACGCGGGGCTAGTCTTCGTTTCGCAACTTGGGGGTACGCATGAGGTACATGGTTCGCATCCATTTCCCCTCCTCCAACAATGTGGCTAAATATGAGGTGCTCATCAATGGCCTGCGCATCGCCATCGAGTTGGGTATCCGATGCCTCGACGTCCGGGGTGACTCCTAGTTGGTCATTGACCAAGTCATGAATGAGTCAAGCTGCCACAACACCAAGATGGCAACATACTACAGAGAAGTCCGCCAACTGGAGGACAAGTTCGACAGGCTCGAGCTTAATCACATCCTGAGGCGTCTCAATGAGGCGGTCGACACGCTAGCCAAAGTGGCGTCTGGCCGAGAGCCAGTCCCGACGGCCGTCTTCACTAGCGATCAGCACAAGCCCTCGGTCCGCTACGAGGAGCCAAAACAAGCCAGTGATGGGCCCCCTATCCTAAGCTTAGGGGCTAACCAGCCATCGGCTCCATCCGACCCCGAGGTCATGGAGCTTGATGAGGATCCAGCGATAGAGCTTGACCCTCTGGTCGACTGGAGGACGCCTTACCTCGACTACCTCCTCTGTGAGGCGCTACCGACAGACAAGACGGAGGCTCGACGGCACACGCGTCACGCCAAGTCTTTTTTCCTTGTTGAGGGTGAACTTTACTAGCGAAGCCGCACCGGGATCCTACAGCGCTGCATCCCCATCGAACAGGGGAAGCGGTTGCTAAGCGATTTCCACGGTGGGGTCTACGGTCACCATGCCGCACCTAGAACCCTCGTCGGGAACGCATTCCGACAAGGCTTCTACTGGCCGACCGCAGTAGCCGATGCTGAACATATTGTGCGCACCTATGAAGGGTGTCAGTACTACTTTCGGCACACCCACCTGCCGGCCCAAGCGCTCTAGACAATCCCCATCACGTGGCCGTTCGTGGTCTGGGGGCTCGATCTGGTCGAACCTCTCAAAAGGGCGCCCGGGGGCTATAACGACTTGCTTATCACCGTAGACAAGTTTATAAAGTGGATAGAGGCCCGGCCGATCTCCGCGATCAAGTCCAAGCAAGCCATGATGTTCTTCCTTGATATCATTCATCTCTTTGGGGTCCCAAACTCCATCATCACGGACAACGGCACGCAATTCACCATAAAGAAGTTCCTCTGATTCTACGATGAATACCACATGCGCGTCGATTTTGCCACTGTGGCACACCCCTGCACGAATGGGCAGGTCGAGCACGCAAATGGCATGGTCTTACAAGGCCTCAAGCCCAAGATCTTCAATCTGTTGAACAAGTTTGGCGGACTATGGGTCATAGAGCTTCCCACGGTGCTCTGGAGCCTGAGGACGACCCCCGGCCGGGCCACCAGCTACATGCCATTCTTCATGGTCTATGGTTCTGAGGCTGTCCTCTCGACCGACCTTGACTATGGAGCGCCAAGGGTCAGGACATATGACAAACAGGGAGCCGAGGCATCCCTCATGGATGCCATGGACCAGCTAGATGAAGCGCGCGACATCGCCCTCCTCCGCTCGACCAAGTACCAACAAGTGTTGCGCCGGTACCACAGCCATCGAGTGCGGGGTTAGGCCTTCAACATCGGAGACCTAGTGCTCTGCCTTGTCCAGAGCAACAAGGACCGCCACAAGCTCTCCCCACCGTTGGAGGGACCATACATCGTCGTGGAGGTGCTCCGGCCCGGTGCCTACAAGCTCAAGACCATCGACGGCGAAGTCATCATCAATGCCTGGAACATCGAGTAGCTACATCGCTTTTACCCTTAATAAATGCACACTTTCTCTTATCAGTTTCGCTATCAAACTCCTTGATCTTTAGTGACACCTGACCCCAGCAATGGCAAGGGGTCAGGCCTCACTCGGGGGCTAATAAGGGCATACCTATCTAGTGGACATTCTCTAGGCTTGACCCTTTCTCATGTCAAGACCTAGAAGCGAGGTTTGTGGAAACAAACGCTGAGTAAAACTGGCCGGACTACGAGAAACCAACGCCTCGGCGGCTACGGTGCCATTGCTCGCCAGTAAGATCATAGTTTTTTCTGCACCCTGGGCTTTTTGGCCTGAGCTACGAAAAGTGTCGGTGTGCATCTAAGAGTTTATCCACCTGGCCAACTTTCTCTATGCCCGACCCCCTCTCACGTTAACACCTAGGAGCTAGGGTTGCGGGAACAAACTCTGAGTATAATTGGTCGGACTGCGAGAAACCTACGCCTTAGCCGCTACGGCGCCTTTGCTCACCAGCATGATCAGAATTTGCTCACCCACACCCCGAGCTTTATGGCCTTAATGATGGAAAGGGTCAGAATGCACTAACCTCCTACACCTTGAGCTCTACGGTGTTAACAAATGGAAAGGTCGGAATGCATGAACCCCTTTTCACACATAAAAAGGGAGGGAAAACAAATCCGTTCGCACCAAAACAAAAGAACAGACTTGGTCAAACAAAACAAAGTGACAAGTTTGTTTATATGATACACAAAGGTCAGCACTTGTCCACTGATTACAAGACTGATCGACTGACCTATTGAACTAACTAACCCCTCTAGGAGAGAACTATGTTCTCTATCCTGTCCGCCAGGTCCTACGAATGGGGAGCCACTGCCGCTTCCATCTCCTCTAGCTCGTGGACTTCATAGCCAGACACGAAGCCATGGCTTATCATCACCAGGTCGATGCTGTCCCCATAATGAGAATGAGCAATCATGAAGGATTGATTGACCCCGGTGTGAAGGCCATTCCTCTCAAGCTGGTGCACCCAAGCCGTGATCTCGATGGCACGGGCGGCGAGCGAGCTGGTCCCCTCCGACCGCACCACCTCAAGGTCGCTGCAGACCACTCTGAGGGCAGCGCTTAGGATACCAAGCTCGTCGCTCTCCGCCTGGAGATTCCTCCTCGCCTCGGCAAGTGTAGCACCTAGTTTTAAAGACAATACCAGATACACACTATATGTGAGCCCAGGAAGTCAAATCTCACATATAGCCACAAAATAAGAGCAATATCAAAAGACAATACTTATTACATAACGTATTAGTATAAGGAATATAACCTTAGAGTATAGACAGCGAAAAGACAACTCTGATCTTCGGGCGAAGACTCCAAATCCATAGGGACGACTGACTGGTTGACCACACGCCTAACTCCTCCAAACTAGCAATCTGGTACCCATCCGGGATTTTTATCCAAAGTATTGAAAAGTAAAGCAAGTGTAAGTACATGTCGTACTCAGCAACATAACAAGGGGTTCATGAGGCTCAAAAAGTTGACACTGGTTTACTGCGTTTAGCTTTTAATAGGTCATCTTTTTAAGCAATTGAGTAGCAACGAATTTATCATAAGCCCATAAACACATGATCAGGTAAACATAAATAATGAATAGCATAAACAATTAATCATTAGTGATCATCTCTATTCCATAAGGGTTCCAAGGCCGCTCGTGTCCGTGAGCATGGCTGTTATAACAGTTTTACACTCTGCAGAGGTTGTATACTTTCACTGTGAGTCGTGATTTACCTTTTCGCCTAGGGTGATCAGCCCCTTGACCCACTACCAAGAAAGGTCGGTAGGGTTCACTATGAAGCCTTTCAAAGGTTCGTCTAACAAGTTA
>CM009596.1:6705224-6719437 GCA_002993905.1 Miscanthus sacchariflorus
TTAGAAGATAGAAGTAAAGCCTCTAATTTAGACACATCTATAGGTAGGGCTATACTTCAAGACAAAGTGCCATTACATGTGCATAAAAACAAGGGGGTAAGGCTATTAAAAAATTTCATCATTTCAAAAAAAATCAAACGTTGCTATAAAAATTATCTTGATGGGAAATCGGGAATTTAACAAAGTCACACCAGAAAAGCAGAGATGATAGTTGTCACTGATGCACCAATAAAACCTTCCCAGGTTTTCTTTGGGGACAACTTGATTAGTGGTGTTCTNCCAAGAAAGAACCCGAATAANTAAGCAAAGATATNGTTGATCACAATAAGTGAAGCAGGCAAAAGAAACCTGAGTACACAGCATTGTAGATGCATGGAGTTCATTAACTGTAACACCCTGCTAGGTGTTAAGCATGCATTTAGCCTTGGCATTGCATGAGCACAAGCATTTTTTATCATTCATGAGCATGNNTAGTTGTCACTGATGCACCAATAAAACCTTCCCAGGTTTTCTTTGGGGACAACTTGATTAGTGGTGTTCTTCCAAGAAAGAACCCGAATAAATAAGCAAAGATATTGTTGATCACAATAAGTGAAGCAGGCAAAAGAAACCTGAGTACACAGCATTGTAGATGCATGGAGTTCATTAACTGTAACACCCTGCTAGGTGTTAAGCATGCATTTAGCCTTGGCATTGCATGAGCACAAGCATTTTTTATCATTCATGAGCATGAGCATATCAAATATTATCTCTATGTTGGCTTATATTGCATGTGTTGTCGCTAAAATACCTTACATGTGCTAGGGTTTACATGTAACCAATGTCTAAAATGTTGTGGGACCCTAGAAGTACCTTAAACATGTTTAGAATATCACATGGAACAACTTTCGTATTCATGACTAAGGCTAGTTTGGTCTCTAAGTCATAGTTATAGTGTAACTCATCATTTTCAAGTTGTATGTTTGACCTAAGTTGAACTATAGCCTAGAGTGTTTGCATGGCCGTGCACACTTAAGTAAAGTTGTAGTACTTGATTAGAGCAACAACTTTTATTTTTGGGTCAAGGCCTAATTCTGTGCCTAACATGGTCAAATACGGCTCATAAGTATCAACATTGTACTATTTTTGAAACTTAGAAATTTTTTGTAAGTCAAATTGATTTCACCGTTTCAATGTGCCTGACTTTGAGATGATTTAACTTCCTGACCATTGCGAATTAGGAGATGGTTCCTATAGCAATATTGTAGCCCTTACGTAGATCTACAAATTTTGTTTTAACGTCGTGCACTAATTCGCCGTGGATTAAGCGCTTAACCATCCTCATTTTGCGCTGTCAGTCACACTGTCGGGCGCTGATGGCCGCAGTCGCCGCGCCGTGGGTGGCCGACCGAGCACAGAGCCTGGCCGCCGTGTGGCCGCCACTGGCCGGCGTTGGGCCCCCGTCGCGGCAGGTTGGCATGCGATATCAGTGAAGCCGCACTGCTCATTTCACTCACTCCATCGCACTCTCTCCCTCTCTGCTGCTCCCTCTTGCGCGCGCAGCGGAGGTGCTCTCGCCGCCGAGCTACCGCAGTGCTCCACCGTCGCCTTGTTCCCTCGTCGCCGCACCATTGCCGCTTCCAGCTAACCATCAACTTCGCCATCTTCCTCTCTACCTCCTCGACCTAGCTGCAAGGCCAGGCAAGCCACGGTGAGGGCGAATTTGCCGTTCTTGTCCTCACCGGAATCTCGGTTTCCATGGCCGCCTTCACAGCGAGCTCGCCGCTGCTCGGCTCCATTGCTCCTTCCATCTTCTTCGCGTTAGCGCTAGATAAGGGTGTGTCCTAGCTTCTAGTGTGACCCTACGACGAACCGTAGCCTCGCCGGCGTTGAACACGACGGCTAGCGCCGTTGCGCTCTCGCCGCTGCACCACCGCACACGTGGATGAACCCCGTCGGCTCTTCCCAACTAACTGGTAGCCTCGGTAGGTTCGCGTGGTCACTGCGGAGCCCATGCGCTTCTCGCCGGGCCTTGCCGTGGCCAGTAACGGCCGGCGCACCTCCACGTAGTGCCGCCATGCTGCCATGGCCGGCGACAAGCATGCTCTGGTGCATCCGCGCTTCCACCACCTATACCGGTTGATGCGGGAGAGTGTGAGGAACATTATTGTGGGGTTGGTTTCACCAGAAAGCTCGCCGTTGGCGAGCTAGCGCCAGTTAAACCACTCCCCTGTCTCGGTTCGGCTGACAGGTGGATCCGCTGACCCGTGGGTCCCATGCGTCAGCGACTACAGTTTAGGGTTTTGTTTATTTCTTTTCCAGATTTTGTGCTAACTTTGGAAAATCATATCTAGAGCTAGGAGTGTCCAATTTTGGTGAACCAAATTTTGTTGGATTCCTCATGAAGTGTAGTATTTTATAAAAATATGAAATGCATTGTTTCTGGTATTTTTCTAGGTGAATAAATGTATCTAGATAAGTACTTTTTGAATGTTTGCAATCTTGTAAAATGTATAACTTGAGATAGGAAAGTGATAAAATGATGATTCTAATTTTGCTAATCTTGTGTTGACATTCTCTAGCTAAGAAAAATAATAAACTAGCAGTAAACTTGATCGAAGTAGGGTCTTTCTATTTATCTATTAATAAATAGTGTTTTCTAAGAAAATTTATAGGGATAAAAATAAGTAACATATTGCCATGCAAAATTTTGTATAGTATTCTGGCACTAGGGCGAAGCTAAGAAAAATATAGAATCTGTTGCTTGATACTTTTCTATAGGGTTAACTGTTTTTACTAAAATAAACCTTGCTAGCTTGTCATTTTTGAAGAGGATGTTATACTTGTTCAAATGATATGAAATTTTTACAGTAGTCTATTGGGAGGTCTTGAAAGCTACTGTAATTTTCTGAGAATTTATTGTGCACATTTGTTATATGTTTGTTATTTCACCTAATTATCTAATTAAATTAATAAAGGCATTTAAATAAAAAAATTGGGCTTGACCATGATGTTTTCTATGGTACTTGTGATACATATGAACTGTTTATGTTAGTAGTAAAGCTTAAAAGCAATTGGTTGTATGCAACTAATGAATTATTGCTTTATAATTCGACTAGATGACTGCATGTATAGTTTTGGTTGAGTTGATAATTTCATGATGATAATGGTCTTTTCTGTAAAACTTATTAATAACAAAGTTGTAGATAACTTACTGAGCTACCTTGTGTTAATTTTTTATAGTCATAGGCCTTATGGTTTAAGATTTAGGGCTGTTAGAAGTCTGCTGTCCGAAATACTTGCTCTCTGGATAGATTTGAATGATTAAATTGTTTGACCTAGATAACGGCTAAACCACATTAAGTTGATTAAAAGAAAGTTGTAGGAAATTTTATAAGCTTTCTAGAATGTCCACAACCATATTATTTTGATGTATATAACTCCAGTTAGGGCCAAAACAAATAACTACTGTCTTGTAGTCCAGAAAATAATTTATAGAAGTATTTGCTTAAGCAGTAGAGAAGAGATATGCACCTACGCAGTAGAATAAGATGCACTTGTTATTACTTTAATACCATGCTGTTGAAAACACTTATGAGGATGCATTCATCATGTTATATCATATTATACGTGTCATCATATATGCATTCGTGATATCTTATTCAATGCTCATGCATATAGGATCGTCCAAAGAGATAACGTTGTTGGAGTTCAACAAAGAAGAGGAGGAGAGTCAGCAGGAGACTCCTCAAACCATAGCTCTTGAAGAAGAGGAGCAGACTCCCGAAGATCTCCCTAAGTGCCTGGATCACCGGCCAACCTCTTTCCTCAAAGGCAAGCCCCATAGCATTCTAAGTCTCCCATGTTTTACAAAATATTACTTGAGTCATTTATGTTTGATGCATTAGGTTATAAGAGTTGATTGGAAACACTTGATGTATGGAACTACCTTGTCTAGTTACATATACCTTTAACCCTGTGTAGGTTTAAGATCGAAGATATGCTTAGCCATGCATAGACCGGTAGAAGTCAGGTGATTTCCTATCACCTGCGATATATAGGTGGATACCGAAGCACGGTTGGCTATATTTGCTATCATGGAAAAGAACCATGGGATAATGTAAATGGAGGCCGGGTGGAGTCTATGTGTAGGTTGACTCATGTGATTCTGTCTGTGCTGGTTAAGGACCGTACCGTTGTTGGCGCTTCTGACAAGATTGAACACATGCCTATCACTTAGCTGGCCCGATAACTCATTTCGATCGCGAAGCCGAGTAGCTCAACTCAGGTCGGGCCCCGTTCTATAAAAGTGTGCACTCTAGATGGTAGTAAGGATGTGTGGAGAGCCAGCCATGAGCCTAAGGGTAGGGTAGTCCTAATCGTCCTGGCAGCTAATTGTCCCTGATTGTGTGGCGCTGGTTGAACCCACGAAATGTGTACCTGAGTTGTACATTGGTTTTACCAAAGGTGACATAAGGTGACCGTTGATCTGGTCTGCCTAGGTTTGTGTTAGGAATAAATTCCTAGCTGGTTGAAATCGATTCGAATCACCGTCTCTCCCAGACAGTGAGAAACTTGGCTAGTCCCAACATCGTAGTAATTGTGTTATGGAATGTGATGGTTTGGATGAACATGGAATTACTACACCGGCTACGGTTACTATTGTATGCTGCTAAATGATATACCACATGTTTGGCACAGGTTAGTTGCTAATCTAGACATGAATAGTGTCAGGGACCAATACTAGGGTACCTGAAGAGGAGTTAATGACCATCAACGTTGATTCATCCGATCGATCAAGAGCGCGACTACACCTGTTGCTGGACTCCGCCTCGTTCGACCCCCGAGGCCAAGGGCTCTGCCTTGTCCAACCCTCGAGGGTTGTCTCTACCTCAGTGGACGTTGCGGTCGTGGGCTCTGCCTCGCCGAACCCCCGAGGGCTGGCTCCGCCTCGCTCGACGTCTGAGGGTTGGCTCCGTCTCGCCCGACCCCCGAGGGCTGGCTTTGCCTCGCCCAATGTCCCAAGGTTAGCTCTGCCTCACCCGATATCTAAGGGCTGGCTCCGCCTCGCTCGACGTCTGAGGGCTGACTCCATCTCGCCCGACCCCCGAGGGTTGGTTCCACCTTGCTCGACGTCTATGGGCTGGCTCTGCCTCGCCTGACATCTGAGGGTTGGCTCTGCCTCGCCCGATGTCTAAAGGCTAGCTCCGCCTCACCTGATCCCTCGGGCATGATCTTTACGGAAGCTCACGACAACCACTATGGTCTAGAAAGTACGACCCAAGAATTTGGTGGAGCAGATAAGGCAAGGCGCTCAAGTCAACCACAATACCGAGGGCCGTACCCTATATACCTGTAGGACAGTACCATCAAGCCATGCCAGAAGGGTGCTTTACAACCTTCCAGGCATGTCAGAACCCAAATAGTGCTGTGGGCACAGACATTTGCCTTACAGTGTTGTGGGCGCCATCATTTGCCATACCAGGCGACCATGGTAAAGCCTACCACATGCATCTGACATAAACAGTATTGTGGGCGCTGACGACCGCCTTGTACCCCACAGCGTGGGGTACAAGACTTAGGAGCACACGAGTACATTCGGACTCTCTCTCTCTCTGGTTCTCCTCTTTTCTCTCGCTGTAACCCGTGCTTTCCCTTAGTCTATAAAAGGGTAAGCATGGCACCCCACTAAGGGGATGGATTGATCACATCACGCATCATGCCATATGATAGCAGAACCACTAACCTCGAACACATAGATGAACAACGACCAAGCTCTCAGCACCCATTCGACTTTTCCATCAGAGACTTGGGACCTGTCCCTCTCTCGCCCATTTGTAACCCCTACTACAAACTTTTTAGTGTTAATAACACGAGCAGTAGCCATGAACTGGACGTAGGGACATTCTGCCCAAACCAATATAAACTTTTTGTCTTTTTAGCACACCATCTGGCCCAGACGCGCAATAACACAAATTTACTCATTGGTGTTTACTCGAAACACCGACAGTTGGAGCTCTAGGTAGGGGCCTTTGCACGTTCCGACGTTAACATCAGGCCATGGATGGCTAGTCATGGCATCAACTGGGTCTTGGGCGCACACGTGCACTTCAGAGACCTGGACTTCACCGGCCATGATGCGATCACCGAGATGCTTGAGGAGCTACGGTTGCATGCGCCGGAGGCCCGTGCCCCCTGAAGCGGCGAGCTCCTCGACTTCTACTATGAAAGGTTGGAGCATTAGCTCGGTGTCTTCCTAGGACCCCAGCCATCCTAGGAGGACCTATGCCACCTCACCCTCTCCTTCGCCAACGTCATGGCATAGCTTATTGGGGGAGAACCGCTCCCCCTAGAATACCTCATCCAAAGCACCTCGACAGTGCTTCCGTTCGGTCTCTGCAACGCCGTAGAGACCGTTGGCCACCTTATGGCGCAGCGCATGATTCTGTCTCCCACGAACGACGAGTTCATGGGGGTGATCGAACACGTCATAGAGTCTTTCCATGACCTCCTCACAGAGGAGCCAGAGTCACCCTCTGGCTCTGACTCCAACAGGGGAAGCCATCAACCCTCTCATGAATGCTTCATGATAGGTACCCCCGAGGGACACGTCAAAAGCATCCACGAGGAGGAAGCTACCCCGACAAATGACCTTGACGACGAGGCCGAGGGGGAGACAGTGGCCCCACCTCGCATGAAGGTGGAGCAGCTGAAATCCCAACACCAAGAGCTCGAAGAAGCGTGACTCTAGCTCGAGCAGGAACGCGTGGAGCTCGATCGCAAGATCAAGCGCCACGGAGACGACGGGCGCGCGCGCCACGGCCCACGACATGAACCAGAGGATCATTGTCGACGATGAAGCCCTCCCACACTTTGCCAGAGCGAGCCAGAACATCGCTGTTGTGGCAGCTTTGCTCCATGGGCTTCTGGGACCCACGACACCCGAGGATCATCGGGCCCACCATGAGATTCGCACGCTGCTCGAGCATGCAGTGGCGTAGCAGGTCGAGAGCTCGTTGTCTCGGCAACACGAACTTGACACCAGCCAACACACGCCCTTAGAGCGCCCTAGCAAGGACGCTTCAGTCCACTAGGCGCCACAAGGCAGTGGGCAGCGCATCGCAGTCCTAGTGCGTCAGCATCTTGGCCACAACTGTGACGCACGCGTCACCCTCAACACCCGTAGACGTACCCACAACGACCCAAGAGAGGGAGCTAGCCATGGCTATCACCCTCATTGTGGTGGACGCAACGACAGCAGCAAGGACCGTAGCCCGAGCCCCAGCCTGCCAGGGCCTCAGGCCTTCGGTTGACACATCCTCCATGCTACCTTCTTGCCAAGGTACTAACATCTCAAAATACTCTGGGGAGACGAACCCCGGACTGTGGCTCAAGGATTATCGGCTGGCCTGCCAAGCCGGTGGAGTAGATGATGATGATTTCATCATCCGCAACCTTCCATTGTTCCTCCTGCTCAACAGAATCCAAAGTTGGGCGGACCTGAAGAAGATCTTCGTGGGGAATTTCTATGGCACATACAAGTGCCCTGGGGACCCATGGGATCTCGAGAACTGCCAACAGAAGGCCGGAGAAACCCTTCGTGGGTACATCAGCACTTCTCCTGGCAGTGCAACGAGCTACCTAACGTCGCCGATGTCGACGTTATAGGGGCTTTCCTATCTGGGACTACCTGCGAGTCTTTGGTTCACAAACTGGGACGCAAGATCCCGCGAACCACCAAAGAGCTCCTTGACATCGCCACCAGCCACGCCTTAGGTGAAGAAGTAGTCGGAGCAATCTTCGACCGCCTCAAGGGCAAGGCGAGGCAGGACGAGGACGCCGGCGAAGGCGCCACCAATCGTCCCGCTAAGAAGAAGAACAAGCAGCGGCGTGAGGGCTCGCTCATGGCCGCCAACGACCGAAGGGGTGGTCGGAAGCCTACGGAGGGCACTCCAAACCACTTTGAGAAGCTGCTCGAGGGGCCATGCCCAAACCATGCCTTCCCTGTCAAACATCTATACAAGGACTGCGGCCTCATGAAGCGGTTCTTGTCTGGAGGCTCCAACAAAGGGGAGCACGGGAAGGACCCTGATCTGACCACGGACAATGCCGAGGGGAAGGACGGTGGTTTCCCAACACCGGACAACTGCCTCATGATCTTTGGAGGGTCAGCGGTCTATGACTCCAAGCGCCGCTAGAAAGTCGTACGTTGTGAGGTCTATATGACCGAACCGGCCACACCTACCTTCCTCCGATGGTCAGAATCCGCCATAACCTTCGATCGGACTGACCACCCGGGGAGCGTCCCGCAACTAGGGAGATACCCGCTCGTGGTTGACCCGATCGTCAGCACGAAGCGCCTTACTAAGGTTATGATGAATGGAGGCAACGGCCTCAACATCATGTACGCTAAGACGCTCAATGCCATGGGTATCGACCAAGCGTGCATCCGGCCAACCAGAGCATCTTTCCATGGTGTTGTGCCTGGAAAGCAGGCCGTGCCACTTGGGCAGATCGATTTGCCCATCACCTTCGGGGGTCTGTCCAATTACAGGATAGAGACCCTCACCTTCGAAGTGGTCGGGTTCCACAGAACCTATCACACCATCCTAGGGCAACCATGCTACGCAAAGTTCATGGCCGTCCCCAACTACACCTACCTCAAGCTGAAGATGCCCGGCCCAAGCGGGGTCATCATGGTCGGCACCTCCATCTAGCATGCCTACAAGTGCAAGGTCAAGTGTTGTGATCATGCCACAGCAATCGTCGCCTCCGGGGAGCCCGCGGCCATCAGGAGGGAGGTCGCCGAAGAAGCACGCGACCCCAAGTGGTCGACCGGATCTTTCAAACTAGCTAAAGGCTCCAAGGAAGTCCTCATAGATCTCGGCAGCCCTAAGGGCAAGGTAGTGCACATTGGCTCCACGCTTTCCTCCAAATAGGAAAGCACGCTCGTCGACTTCCTCCGCGCCAACAAAGACATCTTTACGTAGAAACCCTCAGACAAGCCAGGCATTCCAAGGGAAGTCGTTGAGCACACCTTGAAGATCTGCCTAGGCTTCAAGCCGGTGAACAGTTCCTGTGTCACTTCGATGAGGGGAAACACAGGACCATTGGCGAAGAGATCGCAAAACTTTTGGCGGCCAGATTCATCAAGGAAGTGTACCACCTAGAGTGGCTAGCCAATCCTGTTCTTGTACGAAAGAAGAGTGGGAAATGGAGGATGTGTGTTGACTACACGGGTCTCAACAAAGTGTGCCCAAAGGATCTGTTTCCTTTGCCATGCATAGACCAAATAGTCGACTCGACCTCAGGGTGCGAAACCCTCTGCTTCCTTGATGCGTACTTCGGGTACCATCAAATCATGATGAAAGAGTCTGACCAGCTCACGACATCTTTCATCACCCCCTTTGGATCATTCTGCTACATCACGATGCCATTCGATCTGAAGAATGCTGGGGCTACGTACCAGTGTTGTATGCTCAACTATTTTGGAGACCTCCTCAGGCGGACCATTGAGGCCTACGTTGATGACATCGTGGTCAAGTCCAAATGGGCTGACCACCTCATAGCCGATCTTGAGCATACCTTTGCGAACTCTGAGCAAACAGCATTAAGCTCAACCCCGAGAAGTGCATTTTTGGAGTCCCGAGGGGTATGCTGCTTAGTTTCATCATCTCCGAACGTGGCATCGAAGCCAACTCAGAGAAAATCTTAGCCATCACAAGGATGGGCTTAATTCAGAACATGAAGGGGGTACAACGAGTTACTGGGTGCCTCGCCGCACTCAGCCGCTTTATCTCATGCCTCGGCGAGCGAGGTCTCCCCCTCTATCGACTTCTGTAGAAGGCCAACCACTTCAAATGGACATCTGAGGCCTAGGAGGCACTTGACATGGTCAAGCAGCTTCTAACAAAGGCTCCGATCCTAGTTCCGTCTATCGATGGAGAACCCCTTCTGCTCTACGTTGCAGCCACCATGAAGGTGGTCAGCACCGCCCTAGTAGTAGAGCAAGAAGAAGAGGGGCACACCCTCAAAGTACAGTGCCATGTGGATTTCATTAGTGAGGTCATATCTGACTCTAAGACCCGCTACCCCCAAATCTAGAAGCTCCTGTACGCCATCCTCATCACCAAAAGAAAACTACACCACTACTTTGAGTCACATCTAGTGACAGTCATGACATTCTTCCCCCTCAGCGAGGTCGTCCAAAACTAGGATGCCACAGGGAGAATCGCGAATTGGGCACTCGAGTTGATGGGCCAGGGCATTGCGTATGCCTCCCGAACGGCCATCAAATCCCATGTATTGGTTGATTTCGTGGTAGAGTGGATTGAGGTCCAAATGCCACCAGCGGCTATCGACCAAGAGTACTGGATGATGTACTACGACGGATCGCTGATGAAGAAAGGTGTTGGCATGAGGCTAGTCTTCGTATCACCCCTCGGGGTATGCATGAGGTACATGGTTTGCCTCCATTTCCCCTCCTCCAACAATGTGGCCGAATACGAGGCGCTCGTCAATGGCCTACGCATCGCCATCGAGTTGGGCATCCGATGCCTTGACATTCAGGGTGACTCCCGGCTGGTCGTCGACCAAGTCATGAAGGAGTCAAGCTGCCATGATGTGAAGATGGCTGCATACTGCCAAGAAGTCCGCCAGGTGGAGGACAAGTTCGATGGACTCGAGCTCAACCACATCCCGAGGTGCCTCAACAAGGCAGTCGACGCGCTAGCAAAGGCGACATTCAGCCAAGAGCCGATGCCAATGGGTGTCTTCACTAGTGACCAACATAAGCCCTCGGTTCTCTACAAGGGGTCAGAACAAACCAATGATGGTCCACCCATTCTAAGCTTGGGGGTTGACCAACCGACGGCTCCTCCGGTCCTGAAGTCATGGAGCTTGAAGATGACCCAGCGACAGAGCCTGAACCTCTGGTCGACTGGAGGACGCCCTACCTCGACTACCTCCTCCATGATGCACTGTCGATGGACAAGATAGAGGTTCAATGGCTCGCTCGTCGTGCCAAGTCCTTTGTTCTTGTGGAGGGTGAACTCTACAAGTGAAGTCACACTGGGATCTTGCAGCGCTGCATCCCCATCGAATAGGGGAAGCGGTTGCTGAGCAATATCCACAGTGGGGTCTACGGTCACCACGCCGCACCTAGAACCCTGATCAGAAACACATTCCGACAAGGCTTCTACTGGCCGACCATAGTAGCTGACACCAAGCAGATCGTGCGCACCTACGAAGGGTGCTAGTATTATGCTCGGCAGACTCACCTACCGGCCCAAGCGCTCTAGACAATCCCCATCACGTGGCCATTCACGGTTTAGGGCTCAATCTGGTCGGACCTCTCAAAAAAGCACCCGAAGGCTACACCCACTTGCTTGTCGCCGTAGAAAAGTTCACAAAGTGGATAGAGGCTCGGCCGATCTCCGTGATCAAGTCCGAGCAGGACGTGTTGTTCTTCCTTGACATCATCCATCACTTTGGGGTCTCAAACTCCATCATCATGGACAATGGCATGCAGTTCAATGACAAGAAGTTCCTCTAGTTCTGCAATGAATATCACATCTACGTTGACTAGGCTTCCGTAGCGCACCCTCGAATGAACGGGCAAGTCAAACACGCAAATGGCATGGTCCTACAGGGCCTCAAGCCTAGGAGCTTCAGCTGGTTGAACAAGTTTGATGCTCGATGGATCGCCGAACTTCCCTTGGTGCTCTAGAGCCTGAGGACGACCCCCAGCCAGGCCACCGGTTACACGCCATTCTTCATGGTCGATGGTTCTGAGGCTGTCTTTCCAACCGACCTCGACTATGGAGCGCCAAGGGTCAGGGCGTACGATGAGCAGGGCACCGAGGTGTCCCTCGAGGACACCATGGACCAGCTAGATGAGGCACACGACGTTGCCCTCCTCTGCTTGGCCAAGTACTAGCAGGCACTACGATGATACCACAGTCATCGAGTGCGGGGTTGGGCCTTCAATGTCGGAGACCTGGTTCTCCACCTCATCAAGAGCAACAAGGACCGCCACAAGCTCTCCCCACCGTAGGAGGGACCGTACATCATCGTGGAGGTGCTCTAGCCAGGCGCCTACAAGCTAAAGACCATCGACGGTGAGGTCTTCAGCAATGCCTGGAACATCGAACAGCTACGTCGCTTTTACCCTTAATAAACATGCACCTTCTCTTATCAGTTTTATTATCATACTCCCCAATCTTTCGTGACATCCGACCCTAGCAACGGTAAAGGGTCGGACCTCACTCGGGGGCTGATATGAACACATTTATCTAGCAAACATTCTCTGTGCCTGCCCCTCTTTTTCAAGTTAAGACCTGAGAGCTAGGTTTACGGGAACAAGCTCTGAGTATAACTGGTCGGACTGCGAGAAACCAATGCCCCAGCGGCTATGGCGCCTCTGCTCACTAGCGTGATTAGAATTGGCTCACCCGCACTCCGAGCTTTTATGACCTTAACAACAGAAAGGGTCAGAGTGTACTAAACCTTTTTGTACAAAAAGGAGAGAAGAGCTAAAAATCTGTTTGCTGTAACGAAATTTAAGAACGTGTCCGTTTGTCACAAGTTCCAAGCCTAGCTTATCTGCTTAACTAAATTCTTGCGTGGGATGTTCTCATCCTCTATCTCCGTAGGAAAGTTGTCTCAGCAGGAAGGGAGCAAGTAGTATGCCCCACGCGGGTCATGCTAACCCCATCACGAACGACGGACCTGAATCCTGCTCAATCGTATTCGGTTAGAGCTTCCTGAACCTGTCACTTTTACCATCGAGGTAAAACTAGAGCCTAGGTCGATCGAACGGCTCAAGGTCGCTGCCGAGAGACAAGCACTCTTATTTCACACATTAATTTTGGTACTAAGCCTCCAACCCTAGCAACGACGAGGGGTCGGACATCGCTCGAGGGCTGGCGAGAGTGTCTATTCGGTAGACATTCTCTTTGCCCGACCCCTCCTTACGTTAAAAACTAGAGGCAAGGGTGCGAACACAAACTCTGAGTAAACCTGGTCAGACCGCTAGGACCCTATGCCCCAGCGGCTATGGTGTTTTCACTCACCAGCATGATCAGAGTCTTTGTCTCTGCACCCCAAGCTTTAGCCTCTACCTTCTAGGGAAGGGTTTGGAGGGGCCTACCTACAGAATCTCCATCGAAGAGAGGCCGCTAGGTCGCCCAGGTCGATCAAACGGCTTGGGCCGCTACCGAGGGACAGATAGGGAGTAGTGGGACACCCCATGTAGGTTATGCTAGCTCCATCATGAACATCAGACCCGGACCCCTCACGGACGTATCTGGTAAGAACACCCCGAACCTATCACTCGAGCCATCGAGGTAACTTTACCGACCCCACTTTTCTTTTCCATTACACGATCATTCATTCATTCATTCTCATGCATGCATTCATACATTCATCCCATACATCCAAGCATTGCATATGCAATTGCTACATCACAACGCTTCACGTTGCGTCACGAAGCGGTAGTCGTCTCATTTGATATGAGCGGCGACCGACCAAGGTTTGAAGGCTGGCCCGCGAAGGGCTCGAGGCCACCTCACGTCAAACAAAGCCAGGGATGGAAAACCGAGATGAGCCCCAGCGGCCTTGCCCGACCCTGCTCAAAAGCGAATAGGGACATCTTGACCTTTCTCGTTTGATTCTAACCTAGAGCCGAGCCCACATAATCTCCATTGAGGAGAGGCCAACAGGCCACCCGAGCCTATCGAACGGCTTGGGCATCTGCCGGGGCATGTTAAGAAGTAGTGGAATGCCACATGAGGGCTCTATCGACCCTGTCAGTGGATGACAGACCCAGATTCCACTCGAATATGCCCGTTAGTGAGCTCACCGAACACGACACTCGAGCCACCGAGGCAAGTGTCATTAGCTCAGCCCCTCCGGTTGTGGAAACTGAGGATGGGGTGACGCACGAAACACGGCCGACCCCTATCGAGACCCACTAGGCTTGGGGGCTCAAGCCACCCGACCCTAAATTGGGAGACCGAGGTTCGAAGGCTGGCTCATGGAGGGCCCGAGGCCGCCTCACGTTGAACAAGAGCCAGGGGAGAAAACACAGATGAGCCCCTACGGCCTCATCTCAACCTTCTCGTTCGATGCCCCCTCAATCGAGGAGAGGATAGCGACGCTAGTAGGGGAATCTATTGGAAGGCGGGTTAAGGAGCAGCGGAATGCCACACGAGGGCCTTTCCATTGAGGGGGCA
>CM009596.1:6741870-6754098 GCA_002993905.1 Miscanthus sacchariflorus
ACGGCATGGGTTGATGTTTGTTCGGCCTTTGAAAGCTTATGCCAAATAAGAAATTATATCTACTAATTACTTATATGCTCTTGGGCCCCCTAGCTCCTTGGGCCCCCGGTGGTCGCACCGGCTGCCCTCCCCCTAGAGCCGGGCCTGCTAGCCGGTCTACTCCTCTGTCTCAGATTTAGAGTCATTTTGGCATTCAAATTAAGTCCAAAAAGAGTGTCTTTGAGGCCATCTATGTGGGACCCATGCCTATAGAAATCAACTGCGCCTTTCCACCACTACAAAGCCTACCCAGCCTCATCCTTTGGCAGGCAACGGTGGCAACCTCTGTGCATCAGTAATGATGTAAACATAGAGCTATGCATGTCCTTTCTCTCTTTCCTCGGTACTCCCACTGAATGCTGGAACGAGCTTTTTAATGGGATGGAAGGAATATATTGGAAACGAGTGGTGTACACCTATGTTACAGGCCAAACCCAGGATAGGGGGAGGGGAGCACGTCCTATCTCCGTACATCAATCAATAGACCAAAAGTTTGAGCCTAGTAGTTCAACTTTTGCATAAGCTGATTAATTTAAGTCTCAAATATTTTTTTAGTTTGAACCTCTCCAATTTAATTAGTATGAATGTAGACGTGTAGTCAACTTGTTCATGGACTGGGTCAAAAGTTTTCAAATACATAATGGACGTTAATTAAACCTAAAATCTGAAAGTGGTTGGCGTTGGCACTTGCCATCAGGAAATGAAGGAAAAACAAACGTGTAGGAGTAGCATTTACTCACGCGGCCCACCTTGGGTTCCTGAAACGCATCTTGCGGGATCCGCTCCGCATGCGTGTCATTGTTGGCCATTGTTGACCGGCACAAACAAACATCGGATGCAACCCTAAAAGTGTTCGGTTGTTGCCTTGTTGGCCATTGGAGACGGATCCTGTTGGATGCTTGGTACAGAGGCCTAGAGGGGGCACTCCAATGATTGGCCCATATAGGTAAAATGGCCCCAAGCAACGTGCACACCAGGCCGTACACACAAGACAGCCACGCACAGGTCGTATATAGCTAAACTGCACCCGGATGTATACGCCCCATCTGTATTTACCCCATGTGTATTCCCATCAAATTTAAAATATACTCTATCGGTCTCATGATAAATACATTTACTCCCTCCACGTTGAAAAAAACTTCTGTAGCAGCGGCATCCGTTCGCTGCAGCTAAACAACATCTGTAGCAGTGGCTGCGTCTGCAGGCCTCCTCAGTGGGCACTGTAGCCAAACATAACGTATCGTTAAAGAGGAAGAGCCAGAGGATTGTGGGGTACGGCGTGGTCATCAAGTCTAAGACCGCCGACAATCTTATCGCGGACCTGAAAGAAATGTTCGTCAACCTGAAAAGGTACCGATGGAAGCTGAACCCTTCAAAGTGCATCTTTGGAGTTCCATCCGGTATACTCCTGGGCTACATCGTTAGTGCACGTGGCATTGAACCCAACCCCGACAAGGTCTCCGCCATCACCAACATGAAACAGCCAACATGTGTTAAGGATATACAAAAGCTTACAGGCTGCATGACTGCTTTAAGGCGCTTCATATCGCGCCTCGGCGAAAAGGGACTACCGTTCTTCAAACTCCTCATGGCCTCCGAGCGCTTTTCCTGGTCGGAGGAGGCGGACACAGCTTTCGAGTAGCTCAAGTTATTCCTAACAAAGCCTCTGATCATGACGGCGCCACTGCTAGACGAAACTCTCCTGATCTACATCGCCGCCACTTCCCGCGTCGTTAGCACAACTATCGTCGTCGAACGGAGGAGGTCAGGCACGCCTATAAGGTGCAACGTCCGGTATACTTCATCAGCGAGGTCCTTAACGAGCCCAAGACTCAGTATCCTTAGGTCCAAAAGTTGCTATACGCCATTCTGATTACGTCGCGCAAGCTCCACCACAACTTCGAGTATTACAAGATCGTCGTGGTCACCGAGTTCCATCTAGGGGACATTCTCCGCAACAAAGAGGCCAACGGCCGCATCATCAAGTGGGCTGTCGAGTTCGGCACTTACTCCATCGAATTTAGAAGCAGGCCTACCATCAAGTCTCAAGCGCTCGCTGATTTCGTCGCTGAGTGGACCAAGATTCAAGAGCCCATCGTCACTACTTGCCCCGAGCACTGGGTGATGTACTTTGACGGCGCCCTCAACATCAACGGTGCTGGTGCGGGCATTCTGTTCATTACGCCGACCAAGGATAAGCTCTGATATGTTCTTTGGATACATTTTCCAGCCTCCAACAACGCCGCCGAGTATGAAGCATGTCTCCACGGACTCCGTATAGCCGTCGAGCTCGATGTCAAACGCCTCATGGTATACGGGGACTCTGCGTTGGTCATCAACTATCTCAACAAAGACTGGTCCTGCTCCAGTGAAAAGATGGATGCATATTGCGTCGAAATCAGGAAGCTCGAAGGAAAGTTCTACGGTATCGAGTACCACCACGTGGTACGAGATCAAAATCAGCTCACCGACCACCTATCCAAGTTAGGCTCCTCTCGCGCCGTGATTCCACCGGGGGTCTTCGTTCAAGATCTTTTGGTGCCATCCATTAAGGAAGAGAAGGAAGTTCAGTAAATTCCCCCCGCCGAGCAGCTGGTACTTACGGTACCTTCACCGGTCGCCGATTGGAGGGAATAGTTCATCAAGTACCTCATCAGCGCCGAAGTACCCGCCGACAAGACTAAAACCGAACGCCTAATCCATCGACCGCGCAAAGAAGGCAACGGCCCAGCTCCTGAAACAGGAGTACGCCAACCTCAAGTTCAAGGATGGTGAATCGGTGGAGAACTTCTCCCTTCGCCTGCAGACGCTCATCAGCAAGCTGAAGAGCCACGCCATCACCATTGACAAAGAGGAGGCGGTCTCCAAGTACCTCCACTCCATACCGGCAAAGTTCATCCAGATCGCTCTCTCCATAGAGACGATGCTGGACTTGTCCACCCTCACCATTGAGGATGTGATAGGCCATCTGCGGGCAGTGGATGAGAACCTAGAGCAGGCGACAGCAACAAAGGACAGCGTCAAGCTGCTGCTGACAGAGGAGGAGTGGGATGCTCGGAGGAACTCCGAAGAAGCCTCCTCCAGCCGCGGTGACGATGGTAAGCGCCACGGCAAGGCTTCTTCGAAGAAGAAGAAGCGAGTCGACCCCAACGCCTACCGACGCTGTGGGAAGACGGGCCATTGGGCACGGGAGTGCCCAAATCGCAAGTAGGAGAAGAAGACTGAGGCTCATCTGGCGCAAGCTGATGATGATGATGAGGCCACTATCCTGATGGCAACGTTCTGTGCACTGCATGACATTGATGCCAAGGAGAAGGGAGAGGTGATGGCGGTGAAAGGACCTAGGAAGGCCTTGAAGGCTGTCAACCTCGATGAACCGTGCGCCCAAGTCCACCTTGGATGTGTGGGCAGCGAGCAGGAGCAGCGGTGGTATCTAGACTCTAGCGCCAGCAACCACATGATGGGCTCTAAGGCAGCCTTCTCCGAGCTCAACGACGATGTGACCGGTACGGTGAAGTTTGGTGACGGCTCAAAAGTGGTAATCCGAGAGCGTAGCACCATCATCTTCAGGTGCCAGAATAGCGAGCACCGCGCGCTAACGGATGTATATTACATCCCGCAGCTGCACTCAAGCATCATCAGCATTGGCCAGCTGGATGAGCGCGGTAGCGAGGTACTGATCAAGGATGGAGTTCTTAGGATCAGGGACTGGGAGCAGCGACTTCTTGCCAAGGTGAAGAGGTCCCTGAACCGGTTGTACCTGCTCAACTTGAAGGTAGAGCAGCCGGTGTGCCTGGCGGCAAGGCACACCGAGGAGCCATGGCTGTGGCATGCCCAGTTCGGCCATCTCAGCTTTGACACGCTTGGTCAGCTGGAAAAGATGGTCCGAGGGCTGCCTCACATCGAGCACAGAGGCGAGCAATGTGACAGCTGCCTAGCCAGGAAGCAGAGGAGGCTGTCGTTCCTAAAGGCAGCCAAGTATCGCGCAATGGACGCTCTCGAGCTCGTCCACGGCGATCTCTGTGGGCCAATCATGCCAGCCATAGACAGTAGTCGGCGGTATTTCCTCCTGCTCATAGATGATTGCAGTCGTTATATGTGGCTGCAACTCCTGATGAGCAAGGATGAGGCAGCGAAGGCGATCAAGAAGTTCAAAGCGCGCGGGGAGGCAGAGAGCGGCAAGAAGCTGCGCGTGCTGAGGACTGATCGCGGCGGCGAATTCACCTCGGTGGAGTTTGCTGCGTACTGCGTGGATCAGGGTATGGTGCGACACCACACCACGTCGTACTCGCCACAACAGAATGGCATGGTGGAGTGGCAAAACCAGACGGTGGTCGGCAAGGCTCGATCCATGATGAAGGCCAAGGGAATGCCGGCAAGGTTCTGGGGTAAGGCGGTAACCATGGCGGTGTTTATCCTCAACCGCACGCCCACCAAGGCCCTAAAAGGCGAGACGCCGTTTGAAGTTTGGTATGGGCGCAAGCCGAGCATGTCCTTCCTCTAGACATTCGGCTGCATCGGCCATGTCAGGAAGACGAAGCCGGTCCTTACCAAGCTGGAGGACAGGAGCACACCGATGGTGCTACTGGGCTACGTGGAAGGTACCAAGGCATACTGGCTCTACAACCCATGCGGAGACAAGGTGCTTGTCTTGCGTGAAGTCGTGTTCGACGAGAAGGCAGCTTGGGACTAGAACAATCCGAGCTCGAGGGAAGCTGGCGGCTTCACCAACACCTTTGTCTCATCGAGCACTTGGTCATCCACGGTGGTGGAGACGCTGGGGAAGTGGTGCTGAGCACTCCGAGAGGAGTGCTGAGCACTCCAGCAACAGAGCCGAGCACTTCAGGAGGGATGCTGAGCACTCCGGGAGGAGTGCCGAGCACTCCAGGAGTGGAGCCGAGAAGCCCTGTAGTGTGTCGACCACTCTAGGATGGGTGCCGAGCACTCTCATAGTGGAGCTGAGAGGTCTTGCAGTGGTGCCGACCACTCCAAGACTAGGGCTGAGCACTCCTGCAGTAGTGCCGAGCACTGCAGGAGCAATGATGAGCCGTCTAGGAGTAGTGCCAAGCACTGCAACTGGGGTGCCGAGCACTCTAGGTGTTGTGCCAATCACTACATCAGAACAAGGAACTCCATCGACGCCGATCGAGTTCGCCTCACCTCCAAGTGACGTCACTGAGTTCGTGGATGCCTTCCACGAAGGTGAGGAGGTCGGTTCCGCAGGCTGGATGACATCATCGGCGGCACAGGGCCCTCAGGCCTGGCGGGTCGACTGCTCAATGACCTAGAGCTGCTTTTCGTTAGTGCAGAGGAACCACCCACATTCGCGCTGGCCGAGCGCGATGGAAACTAGCGACGGGCGATGCTGGAGGAGATGAAGGCGATCGAGGAAAACGAGACATAGGAGCTCATCGATCCACCTCCAGGATGCCGTTCAATCGGCCTAAAGTGGGTGTACAAGGTCAAGCGGGATGAGCTCAACGCCATTGTCAAGCACAAGGCGCGTCTCATCACCCGAGGCTTTGTCCAGCACGAGGGTATCGATTTCGATGAAGTCTTTGCACCGGTAGAACGCATGGAGTATGTCCAACTGCTTCTGGCTTTGGCAGCAGCAAAGGACTAGCACGTCCATCATGTGGATGTAAAATCAGCCTTCCTCAATGGTGAGCTGGCGGAGATGGTCTTCATCAGGCAACCTCCGAGTTTTGCCATCAAGGGAGCAGAGCATAGGGTGCTTTGACTACGCAAGGCGTTCTATGGGCTACGGCAGGCTCCACGAGCGTGAAACGCCAAGCTTGACGCCACGCTGGGTGAGCTTAGGTTTACATGGTGCGCAACCGAGCACACGCTCTACACACGGTGATGGGGAAGGAGGAGCTCATCGTCGGTGTGTATGTGGATGACTTGATCGTCACCGCCGCGCGTGCGGAGGACATCGATAGCTTCAAGTGTGAGATGGCAGCTCGTTTTTGAATGAGCGATCTTGGCGCGCTCTCCTACTACCTCGGCATTGAGGTGAGACAGGGGAAGGAGGCGCTCACACTCGGTCAGAGCACGTACGCCTCGAAGCTGTTAGAACAGAGCGGCATGGCTGCGTGCAGGCCATGCGTGACTCCGATGGAGGAGCGGCTGAAGCTGACAAAGGCCAGTACCACGGCGAAGGTAGATGCAACACTCTACCGGAGCATCGTCGGCGGTCTGCGCTGCCTAGTCCACACAAGGCTGGACATTGCGTTCATTGTGGGCTATGTCAGTCGCTTCATGGAAGATCCCAGAGAGGATCACTGGGCTGTAGTGAAACGGCTGATGTGCTACGTCAAAGGGACGGTGGATCATGGGATCATCTTCCCCAAGAATGGCAGAAGTAGGTTGTAGCTCACTGTGTTCAGCGACGCAGACATGATGAGGGACATCGATGGATGGCGGAGCACCTCTGGCGTGCTCGTCTTCCTCGGGGCGGCTCTAATCTCATGGTTGCCGCTGAAATAGAAGGTGGTGGCTCTATCTACATGTGAGACAGAGTACATGGCTGTGGCCATAGCAGCGTGCCAAGTTGTGTGGCTACGCCGGCTGCTGGGCGAGCTGACCGGTGTGGAAGCTCACCCACCGGCACTGATGGTGGACAACCAGCCCGCCATTGCCCTCTCGAAGAATCCAGTTCTTCATGACCGGAGCAAGCACATCGAGGTAATGTTCCACTTCCTTAGGGACTGTGTCGATGGTGGGCAGATCGTCATCGAGTTCATTGAAACTGGTCGGCAACTCGTGGACGTCCTCACCAAGCCGCTCGGCCATCTTTGACTCACGGAGCTGAAGAAGATGATCGGCATGGAGGGGGTTCTAGGGTTAGTAGTAGGATTAGGGAAAGAATTGTTAGATAATCTGTTGTATCCCTGTGTGAATGCACGATAGGAGAAGGTGGCGCTGAAAAGGCTCCCTACTATGGTACTGTAGACGCTGCAGGGGCAGGCGCCGAAACGGCTCACTTGCCGCACTGTAGCCACAATAGAGGCAGGCGCCAAAGTTAGCCCTGCTGTCATATCTAGTCACTGTAGCAGCATGGCAGCTGTACTAGGACTAGATGGATAGAGTTGTATATATAGTTTGCCACTGCAACTCAGTAAAGAGAGCGAGTTCAGTTTGCCATCTCCTCTGCAGAGTTCTGGCCAACGTTGGTGCTTGTGCTGTGTGTGTACTCTGTTCTCCCTCCCTTCTTCTATCTCTAGCCATAGTACGTGGAAGCCAACGATAGTGTCATGGCCGGCATCGCTAGTGTGTGCTCAGCAACACTAGCGAGTGGTCGGCTAACTCCGTGCCAGAGATCCATTGAAATTCTCTTATGATTTCAGGTTTTGCTCTATGATTTCACGTATGCTACATGTGGCTTGCAGCCCATTCTCACACAAGCTCTTAAGCGACTGGGGTACACCTAGGACTTCGTGGAAGCGATGGGCCAAAGGACAACAGCTGGCATCCAGTATTGCATGAGATTTAGGTAGAACCAGGCCATCGATAGTTCGTTGGTAGGCTACAATTATGAGATGCCATGTCCTCGGCGTTGTGAGACAATAGAGAGTGTTGTAGTGTGGGCCTTGCATTACATAGACAATGATCATGGTTACACAATCTGAAACATACACTACTGGCAGTGGAGACATGCTAGGGTTGCAGCCGGTAATTTGTATGATCCATGTGTTAGTTAGGTTTATTCGTACTATTATGTTTAATCAGGTTTATTCGAACGGTTATGTACTTTAATTAGGTTTATTTGTATGGATATTTTAATTATGTTTGTATACAAGTTAATTATGTTTCATTAGGTTTATTTGTATGGACATCATAATTATATGTGTGTATGGATTGAAATTTAACTCGTGTGGGATTGAAATGCATATGCAAATAAAAAAAGTTATGAAACTTTATAGTTGACAACTTTTTCATTTGGAATCATCTACTATTTTGAAATTCTGTTTGAAATTAAATTTTTAGAGAAGTTTGATTTCTCTTTTTAATCTCTGGCTAAAACTTGTAACTAGTCTTTCTCCGTGATACTAACTTCAAATTTAATGATTTGTTTCCCTAAATTTTTCTAAATTCATGTTCTATCAATTTATTGTGTTCTTACAGTTTTCATTTTTTCATATAAATTTGTTTTATCAATTCAAACAGTATTTTAAAGAAGTAAATGAATTCTGCTGCGAAATTCATAAACATAAAAGTTGTAGAAGTGATCAAGATCTACAATTTTTATTTTGATCATTTCTTTGTCCGACAAAGCGGCAGTGCACATTGTTCATAAATTTACATCTCTCTCTTATTGTTAAACTATCTCTTATAGTTAATTAAACTATAAGAGAGATGTAAATTTTGAATAATGTTTACTACCACTTTATCAGATGGAGGAATGTCCAAAATAAAAGTTGTAGATATCAAAAAGTTATACAACTTTGTAGTTGACAACTTTTTCATTTGAAATCATCTTGTCAATGAAAACTATGTTTGAATTTCTCAAATTTGAAATTTATAATTATAATTTATAGCATATGTTATTAAACATGTAATGAAACAAAAGCTTAATAAATTGTACATGAAAGCAATTTTGTATTGCAGTTTTTTCAGCTATATTTTTTTACTACACAATTTACAATTTTAAGCCTATTTATGTTAAAGGAAATGTTAAGAACTGTTGCATGAATGGAAAACGAAACTACCGGGTAGGCAGCAGTTTCGCTGCACGCTAAAATTTGGCTTTAGTCCCAGGTTGGGCCACCAACCGGGACTAAAGGCCTTTTAGTCCCGGTTGGTGGCCCAACCCGGGACCATAGGGTTGAACCGTATATATATGAGTGTTCTTTCTTCTTCTCCACAGTTCCACTCACCGCCGCCGCCACGCCGCTTCAATCCTCATCTGCGGCCGCGCTCGCCACCCACATCGTGCACCCGTCCGACATCGCCCTCGTCTTTGGCTCACGCGGTGGCGTCCCCGACCTCGTACGACCTCGTCTCCCCGGCCGGCGCGCGCGACGGGGCCCTCTTCCTTGTCTCCGGTGGCCGGCCTCGCCGTGTGCCCGTCAGACCACGCCCTCTTCTCTGGCTCGCGCGGCGGGCCCTCGACCTCGTCTCCTCGGCATGCACGGCGGTTCCCTCGACCTCGACTCGATCCGGCCGTGCCCTCCACCTCGTCTCCCCAGCGCGCGCGGTGGCGCCCTCGTCCTCGTCCTCGTCCTCGTCTCTAGCCAACCTCGTCCTCATCCTCCTCTCCGGCGCACGCCGTGGCTCCATCGCCCTCCTTGTCTTCGGCTAGCGCCTTCGCGTCTCTGTCCTCGCCCTCATCTCCGCCGGTGCCTTCGTCTCTGGCCTCGGCCTCGACCTCGATCTCGTCTACCGCCAGGTGACAATATACTCATTGCTAACCCCTTCTCATCGTGTGCTGTGTGAAACCGAGCAGTCACCCCTAACTTATGCTAATTGGGTAACTATTTCTATTCGATCCGACTTGTATATTTTGATACAATTTGATATATATATATATATATATATATATATATATGTGTGTGTGTGTGTGTGTGTGTGCGCGCGTGTGTGTGTGTGTGGAAAGATACTCACTTTGGTATATGAATTTTAATATATAGACTTTAGTGATATGCATTTTGGTATATGAAAAATATTGACTTCAGTGATATATATATATATATATATGAATTTTGATATATATGGTTTACAGATGTGAATTTGATATATATGGTTTACAGATGTGAATTTTGATATATAGACTTTAGTGCCTGATATTTTGGTATATGAAAAATTTTGACATCAGTGATATATATGAATTTTGGTGTATGCATTCATATATTGACTTGAATTTTGATATATTTAGTGAGAAGAGATGACTAGACGTCTCCCTGAACCAATTGTCCTAGGTTGGGGCTATACAATTACTCGTGGATTCACACCAATGTTGCCGAATGTACCGTTCAACCATCCCAACATAGTAAACAACAATATATGTTTTCAATAAATCAATAGGTTTTACATACGCTTGTACACAATATAATTTTCTGATATGTATATATATATATGTTTCTTAAATGTACCGTAGGTAATTGACCCAATTATTTAGCTTGAGGAGACACTCTCGAATTTCGGGGTTGAGGTAGTGGATGTTGAATGCTTTGAGGTAGATAATAGTCGATTGATGCAATGTCGAGTTGGCTTTTCCATCGCCGCTAGGAGGGGTATAGGTGTTGTACAAATCTCAGAGGTGGGAAGAAAGGCAGCTGATAAGGCTATTGCACAAAATATGGTGTCCTAGCATGTGTAAATAAGCTTGCGAATATTGGGTACAACCTGCCTACTTATTCCTCCATGACGATACAAGCTATTGATGCGGGCTGTTATCATGATGTTGCGGGCTTTTGTGCAAGGATGGCTCAAAACAACCGGAATGATGTGATAAGTCGAAGTCGAAGTCGAACTCATAGTTTGTATCCAGATTTGTTGTTAATTGGAAAGCTTGGTTCTCATATCCATTTTTTCTGCCAACACTTAATTACAGGTTGAGGACTATGACTTAACCTACGCAGGATGCAGCTTTCAAGCCATTCTTAACCAAACAATGTATGCATTGGGTTATGAATGGAAATATGCGATGAATGGCCAACACTTACTACGGAAGAATTTCAAGAGAAGCTGCTTGCGACTAAGAGGAGATCATCTGACCCACCGACTTCTCAACCACCGCTAACCGTCGTGAGTAGACCCTGTGCTCGTACTTTTGAAACAAAGGGAGAGTGCATTATTTAATGCCTCGGATTACGTCAATGACATTTGTGCATACCACATCGGCGATCTACAATTCACCAAGTTGATAATACGATGTAGTCAAACTTGACGGTGATCTACTTGCGCTTGCATGAACTTGGTGTGTAGTTGAACTTTGGGGTGTACTTGGACATCTCTAGCTAGTTTGTAATGACTTGTTTTTAAATTACTATGGTTTATAAGAGCTTGATGAATGGGGATGACCATTGTAATATATAAGCTCTTACTTCATTAGTTTCGTTCTTATTTAGTTATGGATGACAAACAATAATATAGCATATATAATACGTGTATAAAAACTATTTGAAATGAAAACAAATTGAACAGAAAGAAACTGCAAAAGAAAAGAAAAAGAAAACAAAAAAAAGTTATATTTAGTCCCGGTTGGTTATACCAACCGGGACTAAAGGTGCCCGCTCTCGGGCTTGGCCTCGAGGCCCTTTTAGCCCCGGTTGGTATAAGCAACCGGGACTAAATGTCCCCCATTCAATCCCGGTTATGAGGCCCGGGACTAAAGGACGGGCCTTTAGTCCTGGATTGGCAAACCCGGTTGGAAAACCGGACTATAGAGGTTTCCCAACCGGGACTGCTACCCATATATGCACTAGTGTGGGGTTCCCCGCCGGCGACCCGCAGGGCGGCGTTGTTCTCGCCGTTGCGGATGCTGTCCATGACCACAAGCTCCTCCTCTCGTCCTGGTCTCGTCTGCCCTGTGTGGACTTTGTGGAGTGGTACGTGTTACCTGCCGCTGCTGATTAGCGAGTTAATTATAGGGGATCAGCGCGCGGTGAGGAGCAGCAGGGGGCACGCGGGCAAGAAGTCGCTAGGGTTAATTGGATCCGTTTGATCGCGGCGGAACGGCACGGATTGGGATGCCGTCGCAAGGAAGGAATGGAGATGGGTGTCCGTCCACACCACGCCCTGGGCAGCTAGCTAGATGTGACGTGCCGCGTGCGTGCGAAATTGGATGGATTCGCCGGTGCTTGTCTCTCAAATTTCATTTTTTCTATCTTCTTACACAGTTACATATATTTTTGTTCCTTCAAATTTCTCATGAGCATAGGATTTGCATCATCTATTCGTTCATATTTTTTGTTGAAATTTTTCGAGCATATTTAGATGATTGTTCTTTTGAA
Source organism: Miscanthus sacchariflorus (assembly GCA_002993905.1). Lineage (NCBI taxonomy): Eukaryota > Viridiplantae > Streptophyta > Magnoliopsida > Poales > Poaceae > Miscanthus > Miscanthus sacchariflorus. Next base: position 6,753,867 of record CM009596.1, read on the forward strand.
AAAAAAAACACACGGGGGCGTGGGAAGGCCAGGGCGGGTGGGAGCATACCTTCTCACGGTATAGCTAGTGTAGCAATGGTTGGTTGTTTGAAAAAAAGGATAAGCCTCGAGTTGATGCCAAACCCGGTCGATGGACTAGCTATGTATATATAACTCTCTTTAACACTAGTAGAGAACAGGCCTTTGATCCTCGGCCAAAATGGGCTCTAGTCCTGGAATTTTTTGCGCCCGG
>CM009596.1:6879500-6890106 GCA_002993905.1 Miscanthus sacchariflorus
ATGCATCTCTAATCTACCCTAAGAAAATTGTGTCCCCAATCACCAAAAGATCCTGCAGGTGCTCATACAGTCATCCGGCTCCCCTAGCTTCCATAATCAATCATGTGAGTGTTGCTTGTAAAGCCGATTTCGCAAGCCGGTATATTTAAAACTGGAGAAAGGCTAGGGCATCTGCCATCTGGGGAGAGAAGAAGCCCCAGTTTACGGTTCGTCTAATGATGCATCCATAATTGATTAAAGCGTAAAGAAACCATTAGCGTATAATATATATGCTGATTAACAATGTTATCAAGCAAATGCTTATGCGCCATCCAGAAAGCACGCAAATTTGTTATATAAAATGCTGCTAAGTGCTAGTAGATTGATAAATATTTGTAATATATAATTCATAAAATTTGGCCACAAGCATGAGATCATCAAGATTATAAAGTTTTAAGACGATAATCTTTAACTCTGGGTACCAATATTATGGTACGTCTACGATGCGCCGAAAAATTGATTCAAGAATGGGCTAAATTGAGAAAATAATATAAACTATTGTTCTATTTGGGAGGTGAGTTAAGCAACCATGATGGGCAAAGGAAGGTTGTTAGCTATATATAAGGACCTCACTGGAGCTTTCTTGCACAACACCTCTCTCACGCTTCTAGAGAGAGAGAGAGAGAGAGAGAGAGAGAGAGAGAGAGAGAACAATGCCTAGCTGGAGGAAGCATCCAAAGGGATCGCATTGATCCATCATTCCTTCCATTCTTTCATGGCTGGTCGTCCTCTACAAGGACTTCTCGACGGATCATGCGATCCTTTTGGAGGCTTCCCCTAGGCATTACTCCATCTTGCTACCGCTTGCTTCATCGGCAGTTTCATCGTCCATCAATTCCCCTCTCGTATGCATGGCTGTTAATTTCCAAGTGCCTGCATCAGAAGGTATGCAGTTAATTTCTCTTGTCTAGTGAGATGTTGGCTCGCTGACAATTTCTTGATTGTTTTCGCTTGTTTCATAACAAGAATAACTAGAGTTTCCGGTCTAATTACAATTATTACATGCTGACAACGATCCGCGATACTCCGAATACATATATAGACAAGCTGTGGAGATCGACTTCACCAGCTAGCTGTTGTGTGTATTCTTTGTCTTCATAGTAAGAGATTGAAAGATTTACTTTCCAATTCGAAGCATCGATTGTTTTTCATGGTAATAGGAAAAAATAGGTGATCTTTATGTCATTGTATATGTGGATGACTGCAGTTACACACCATGTGAATTTTCTTTTAGGCAAACCTTGCTGTTCAGGCTATAGATATACTCCATATATACTGATGGTACAAAAATGGAATACACATAGAGAATCAGGCATCTTCAGATACTTCCATGCTAATATAACTATATAAGTTGGGTAGTGTACATTGCAAACGGAATTACTGATTTACTGATCATATTTGCATTTTAAGGGGCTAAGTGCATCCAAAGCATCACTTTATTTGCGCCTAAGGTGAGTACTTGACAGCTTAACATCTATCACAGCTAGCATGACTAAGGTAGATTCAAGAACATACTAATCCAATTCCTCACTAATGTGTTATGTTTATTTATAACATAATACTGTGTAGCAAATTACTCCAGATGCAGTGGAATAAACTAGTGACTGAAAGGACTCCTCGCTGCTCTAGCTGATCATCATTTCATCAGATGCATGCAGGCCCTAATTGTACTATTTAAGATTAAATTCTTAGGTAAGCAGCTAAGCGTCGAGATAGATCTTCAGATCTTGTGGTCGTCACATATGACCTATATATATACAGTTAGTTAGCTAACAAAAATACCGGATGTCCGGATCGATGCTGCCTCAGCTCCCTGTACAGTCGCAGCACTGCCAGATGCCCTTTGACCCGTCCGAGAGATCCAGTCTCATCGCATGCGGCATGCGCATCCACATCGATCAGGAGCAAGAACGTCGCCGCCGCTGAGGAGAGGATCCTGGCCTCCAGGCTGCTGCCTGCATGGTCGCCGACATGGACGCCATCGTTGATATATATGCAAGCCACCGACAAGAAATCTTGCTACAACTTCTTTTCTACGGCTCCCAGTTTAATTTGAGCACTGCCACCAAGTTTTGCCTGTTATTCCATTATAAATTATAAGTTACTTTGATTTTTCTTCCATAGGTACATAACTTTTGCTATGTATCTAGATTCTAGACATAGCATATGTATATCTAGGTGTATTGTAAAAGTTATTTTGGTGAACTCATGTTTGCCAGTTGGATGTTTTATGATGCCGATGATATTTTGACGGTATAGTAAAACATTATTTGAGTAAACTATATATCTTAATCTTACTATTGTTAATTGAGGGCCCCTCATGACACACTAGGAAAACAAGAAAAATCCTACAAATTCTTGTAATATAAGAATTAGAAACACCTAGACATTAATTTCATAGACTCTAATCATCATCTCTAGCCACTATCATTATGAAAGATAATTTAAAATAATCCCTTTGCTTTGACATAACCACATTTATTTGCCACTATGAAAGATAGTGCCTTTAAAATAACCCTATAATTACAATTCCTATCTATTGGAATTTGAACCTGCCACCCCTGGACAAGGTGATAGATGCCAGAACCAACTTTGGGAGCCCTATCTTCAGAGAAATTTGAATAACATCTTGTTGGGTTACCTGGACAACACGAAATGCAGTCATCTTTGACAATGGACAGATTAGCATTAATGATTGTAAGAGGAGATTCAAAGGGGAGCTTGGCCAAGTGTGCACTAAGGCCAATTCAAAAAGGCAGCCCCCCCTCACAACCTGGAGAGATAGCTATACTTTATGATTTTGATCTTTTTGTTTTGGGCCTAGAAGCCTTGTACTCTTTTCACTTTTGCCTTTTGTAAATACTGTAATTATAATTCTTTCATTTAATGGGAAAAGAAAAAAAATAGGTAGGGGGGGGGGGTGCTCCCCTGCTGATTCGGTCAAAAAAAATAACCCTATAAATTTCTAACTAAATTACCTAACTCTGATACTATGAAAGATAATGCAAAGTAACTTGCATGTTGCATCTAAATTATCTATATCTACATTATGAATGATAAAATATTTAGTAACAACTCTATTTTTTATCTAAAGTACACATAACTTAAATGTCCATCAAATCTACATATAAATATAAATATAAGCTATTATGAAAAATAAATCAATATACATAAAGCATGTTATCTATGTTTCTAAATTAGACACTCAAGAATCATTTTTAGTTAAATTAAAAGTAAGCATAATGCTATGGGCCACCATGTAAACATGCATATGTTATATTTATTTTAGTATTTTTATTAAGAGATGAAAAATGTCTTCACCACATAAAAATGACACTAATAGTTCACTTTGAATTACATTAACACTCCATACAATAAATTTATAAGTTTTTACTTTAAATAAGTTCATACATTTTGACTGAAACATTATATCACATTAAAAGTAAAATTTTGAATAAAAGATATACAACAATTACAAGTGTTTCAACTTAACATGTGGAGAAAAAATTGCATCAACTAATGAGATCAAAAGTTCAAAGCAAAAATATATATTAATCATGTCACAAGAAAATGTTGCAAACAAGAGCTTCGATAACTTAAGTTCAGGTTCAACTAAATACATATAAAAAAACATGCTAACTAGAGGCCCGAAACGGAGCCTTCGAATTAATTCTCACAACATGTGCTAGAAAAAAGATAAAATTCCTAGAAATTATTCCAAAACTGATAAGGTTCTGACCACTAATTTGGTAGACTCTAATCGCCACTAATAATATAGCAATCAGATCTATTATATTTTTATAAATAACTTCCCATATCTGTCATTATGAAATACAACATAAAATAATCCTGAATACGTATCTAAACTATCCACCTATGCCATCATAAGATATAATATCAAGTAAACACCAATTTGTGTCTAATTACTCACCTACCATTATGATAGATAATCTAAGTAACATCTAAAATTTGTATCCAAATTACCACTTCTGTTATTATTAAAAAATTAAGATATCTCCTCTCAAATATATATCTAAATTGCCAACATATGCTATAACAAAAAATGTTTAAATAACCATAAATTGTACACATATGTTTCTAAATTGCCCACTTCTATCATTATCAATATATTAAAATTCGCTAAAGTAAACATACATGTTGTACTATCATGAAGATCAAATATGCATGCATCACTGTTTGCCTAAACGACCATTTAGCTCGTTTAAACACCGTGTAAACACTACATGACGGTGCGCCATTTCCGTTTAATCACCTGTTTACCCCGTTTAATTGGCCGTTTAGCCCGTTTAATGGGTTTTGCCCGAATAATGGCTAAACGGTAGGTGTCGGTGTTTCGAGTAAACACCAACGAGTAAATTTGTATTATTACGCGTCTGGCCCGGATGGTGTGCTAAGAAGACACAAGGTTTATACTGGTTCGGGCAGAATGTCCCTACGTCCAGTTCGTGACTGCTGCTCCTATTACTAGCACTAAAAAGTTCGTAGTAGGGGTTACAAACGGGCGAGAGAGGGATAGGTCCCAAGTCTCTGGTGTGATACGGTATGATATGCGATGCCGTGAACCAATGTCCCTTAGTGGGACGCCCTGCTTTTCCTTTTATAGGCCAAGGAAAAGCAGGGGTTACAATGGAAGGGAAGAGAGAAAAAAGAAAGAGAAATAAGGCTCTCGGAGGTGTGTCGTCCTCCTCTTCGTGTGGGTCCCGCTGACCCTGTAGATCATGGTGGCAGCGGCGTCGCACCGGGGTCCTATTGGCCGCTGCAGCATACATACGGGCGTCGTGCATCGTTCTTGTCTTCCATCCCATCCGAGCGGACGGAATGGTCAAAGGGTTCCCTGACAGAGGCCATACGAGGGGGCTGGCGGTACAGTGCCAGCCAACTAACACCGGTTGACTGATGTTGGACGGTGGTCAGGCAGGGAGTTGGCAGCACAGTGCTAGCCTGTTGACGCGGTGGGCGTCGTGAGTCTCCCAGCATGGCCTGATGCAACCACCAGTCGCATCAGGACGCGTTCGAGACGTGCTCCCGGACGTGCGTCTCCATGCTGTAGTGGTTGAAGCGGTTCGGATCCTACCCTAGGGCCACTACTTTTGTCCGGTAGCAAATCTAACCCACAGGGAACGGGCGAGGCGGAAATCTCACCCTGGAGGGCGGGCGAGATGGAATCCGACCCCCATGGGTCGGACGAGGCGGAGCCCTCCCCATGGGAACGGACGAGTCAGAGCCCACGCCTTGGGCTCGGATGAGGCAGAAACTTTGTCCTTGGAGGTGGAGCCCACGTCTTGGGGTCGAACGAGGCAGAAACCATGTCCTTGGAGGTGGAGCCCACGCCTTGAGGTCGGACGAGGTGAAAACCTCGTCCTTGGAGTTTGACGAGACGTGGCTCGGCCCCTGGGGGTCGGACGAGGAGGAAACCTCATCCTCGGAGTTGGACGAGGCGTGGCCCGGCCCCTAGGGGTCGGACGAGGCCGTAGTTGTGTCCTTAACCATCGGATGAGGCGACGTGATGCTCATTTAATCCTTCGGCTTGGATACTCGGGTATAGATATCCAACAGTAGCCCCCGAGCCTTTGGAGGAGTGAGACACTCCTACAAAAGGCTTTTTGCGATCCGTCGCTTGAGGGCGCATGGGAGTACTGTTCGTTATGATCGCTTTGCAGGATGCCGAGCTGCGTATGACACTCGTCATTTGTCTGCGACCGCGTGTTCGGTCTCTTTGCGATGCTGATCCCCTGAGCCCCCGCACATAGCTGGGGTCTGGTCGGGGGGTCGGTTCGTCTTGTGATCGTCATCCCTCACGCGTCCATTTGCTAGGACGAAGGGGCTGAGCCGTGCCGTGCCTTCCTCGCTGAACAGAGCACGATGCTTGGTGAGTTGTCAACGGGCTTGTTCGATTGGAGCTCTGGCATCCCCTTCATGGGGGCCCGGTTCAAGATCAGCTGGTGACTGACTCTAGATTCTTGGTGGCCGGTCCATATAGTTCCCGGATNAGTTCGACCGGTCCGAGGGCTTGATGCCTTTCTTCGGGGAAAAACCTTGTCCTTGGAGGTGGAGCCAATGCCTTGAGGTCAGACGAGGCAGAAACCTCGTCCTCGGAGTTGGACGAGACGTGGCCCGGCCCCTGGGGGTCAGACGAGGCGGAAACCTCATCCTCAGAGTTGGACGAGGCGTGGCCTAGCCCCTGTGGGTCAAACGAGGCGGAAACCTCATCCTCAAAGTTGGACGAGGCGTGGCCCGGCCCCTGGGGGTCGGACGAGGCCGCAGTTGCATCCTTAACCATCGGATGAGGCGACGTGACGCTCATTTAATCCTTCGGCTCGGATACCCGGGTATAGATATCCGACAGTAGGTCACCGATTGTTTATAGTTTAGCGTTTAGGAAAACACTACATGCATAAATGAGCGATAAATACATATACATTATATTTCAGCAACCATGAAAAGAATTTTCTTAATGACTCATATATGAATGATACTACTAAATTATTAAGATTATTTTAATATCCTCAGCATATAATTTATGCAAATTGTTACTTGAGATAAACTTACAGTTTTACATGAAAAGTTTGTAATATCTATATTGATAGTATAATTATTATTACTAATTTTTTATAATAAAGTAATACTACAACACATGTAATTATTTGATAAGAAAGATCCAACATCTTGAGAGGTGGATGAGGTTAGTAAATGCTAAAGGCACCTGTGACTTTCTTGTTCTTTAAGATTCTTTTGGAGTATAAGTGATTATTATAAGGCTTAAATATTGATACCTCTATAGGTCTTTCTAGATCTCACATCAAGCTCTATACATGGTGCATGTTTAAATGACCATTTATGCCATAAGGCCTTAGCTAATTTTCCTAATCTTCTATTAAGCACTTTGGTGGATAGAGCGTTAGTCGATGAGTCTCAACTCAATTATGCCTTCAACTAGCTCACACACTGCATTTGGTCGGTTGGGAATATATATAGCCCCAACACAACAAACTATTTGTTAGGCTCAGACTGCATATCTTTAGTGAGCACTGGAGATGTTTATTGCACCACCGGAGGTTTCCGGTGCCGCCACAAATACTAGCTGTTGCAACAGACAGTTGAACGCCATATATTTGGTTTTTGGTAATTGAGACAACTTGTGGACTAACGAAGCTAGGTTAAGACACACCAAGGTGGTGGAAAAGGCTTGGAGATGGATGAAGGGTGATCAATCCAATTGGAGCAAGCCACACATGGAAAAGAAGAAAGAGAAAAACAAAATCCTATGATGATCAAGGCAAAGGTATATGCTAGGGTTTTGTTTTTGCCGGCCAAGACCTAATAGAGTGTGTGGTCAGGTTTAGGATAGATAGCCATACTATTAAGAGGGAAACTCTAAAGTCTAATCGGTTATCTAAGTGACACTAGGTATGAAATGACTTTGCATATGCATTAGACCTAGTGACATTATGAGATGCAAGTGAAAACCCTTTGGGAAGTTGTTTGAAGAATTCTAACTCAACTGCACATGTGTTGGGCACTTGAAGGAGTTAGCACATTTGAAAAAGTGGTCAAAATGGAGCTTTTTGAGGTGCCTCTGTAGAGGGAATCAGACAATGTGCTACAAAGAGGGTGTTGGACGAAGTCACTTAGTCGAGGCTAGGGTTTGCAACTAGACATGTTCGGTGCTAGCCCACTAACAAGCACCGGACAAAGCGCTACACAATAGAGTCATTGGCAGGCCAATGGCTAGTTTTCTGTGGGCCATGATTTGAGTTGCCACCAGATTTGTCTGGTCGTGCTAACACCGAGCACCGGGCAAAGCACTAGGGTGTCTGTTTCACGTAACGGTCAGTCCGGTGATGGTGTTCAGTGGGCACCAGACCAGTTCGGTGCCTACGTAGTTAGCCCAACAGCTAGTTTTTGGAGGATGCCTATTTAAAGGTGTTGCTGGCTCTTTGAGAGCTCTCTTGCATTGTAAGCAATACAACACACTTGTGAGCCTCCAAGAACACCTCCCACTCATCTCTTGACTTGTGCTTGATCCAAAGTGAATTTGGGAGAGATCTAGTGCATTTTGCTTTGTTGTCTTATCTAGTGGCACTAGTTCTTCGATTAGGCTACGGTTTTCTTTTTACTCTTGGTGGTTTCCACCACCTAGATGGCTCAGAGCAGCTGTGGTTGTTGAGGGGAGTGTTGACGATTGTTCTCTGCCTCCAACCGGTGATTTGTGAGAGGTATGATCCCACCTCGCTGAGTTGCAATGGGATACTCTAGTGGAATGCTCGTGGCTAGTTGGAGTGTACCATGTGCTTGATTCTTGTGGCACCCAAGTTGTGGGTCTACCTTGTCACGCTAGTTAGCACACGAATCATCACTTGGGGACTCGAAACAACATGGACGTATGTTGCTAGCAAGCAACCGAACCACAAGGATAAATCATTGTGTTGATCACTTGTCCTCGTTGGTTTGCTACTACTACTACTCACTCTTGTATTTACTTTCTTATTGTGCTTGTGAGTGGTAGTTGCTTGATTTAGCTAGCTAGAGTAGTGTAGTTGTAGTTTTAGTAGTAACTAGTTCTTAGTTGCTCTCTAGTTTGTTTATGTAGCTAGTATAGCTTGTGTGTGGTGTTGTGATTTAGACTAGAAATCTCTTGCTACTAGAATTGTGTAGGGGCTTGATCGGGTGATTTAGACCTAGAGCAAGTAGAGGCTATTAGGATCATTTGTTGTACTAATCACCTTTGCTCTAGTATTGTGCTTTGGAGAAGAATTTTTTATAGGCTATTCAATCCCCCCTCTCTAGCCACCTAGATCCTTTCAACCATTGTTGATTTGACTCTCCGGTGGTTTCTTCGATGCCCACATCGGAGATTTCTGATGTAAAGCCCAGGACTTCAAACCTTCACTAGATAGCACATGTCCTTCCAGTGCTCACCTGATACATGCACTGGAGAGCTCCCATGCTCTTTATCTCCTCCACCATGCTTTTGCACTGTTCACTGTTTCAAGCTCCCACGCCTAAGCTTAATGTTCACCAGAGAGTTTTGGTGCACGCCTTGTAGCTTGCCTTGGACTAGGCTTCACCCTGTTTATCCCTTCATGCACACCGAGAATCTCTGGTGCACCCCTCCGATGCTTACTGAGAGCAATTTCAGCGTGTCTTTTTGTCCGGGCTTTTTCTACTTGATGTCTTGAGCTTATTTCTTGTCTTCCATGATCTTTATGGCAGTCATTATCCTTTGCTTGGGGTGTTTGATCACTTTATCTTCATCGTCGCCTCGCTCAAGTCCATCCTTGCAAGTTGCATCCATAGGACTAAAACCTTGTATACGCAAACAAAGTTAGTCCAAATGGTCATGTTGTTATTCAATCATAAAAAACACTGATTGCCCTTGCTAGGAACAATTTTTTCTTACAACATCTAGAATTTTGCAGCTTACAATGCAAGACTGCACTGATTAGGATGCATTCTAAAAGGAGCAAATATGAAAGAACGATACAAAACGGTGTGCCGGAATTGTAATAAGCCTATATATAGCTTATTTTGGTAGCTTGAGGGAGATGCGTTTCCAATAAGAACCTTAGGAAGTGGTTAGCTAATAGCTAGTGACTAAACTAGTAGTCACCCTTTTGGTCCTACACTAATGTTATAGTATGCGATCACTCATCCTTGGATGTACCTTGTGTTTGCTTTGGGGGCAAGACAGGGATGAAGTGGGATATTAGGGATGGGAGCATGAGGGATATATCCCAATTTGTTTCAGTGTTTGGTTTGAGGACATGAGGGATGGGAGCATCCTCAGAGAGGAATACTCCTCTAGATTCGGGGCTCCCTTCGTCTCTAAAAAATTTAGTTACACACTCGTCCCTTCAGACGGTGTCTGGTTTGGTCCGTTGTCGCCTCCTCTTCCTCTTTGCATGTGTGAGCGCTCCGACAAATGTCTAACGTAGCATAAAGTTATGTATCCTATTCATCCCCATCTCTCCAACAAAACACAAAACAAAAATGTCCCCATTCTCCTAACTAAACACAGAGACGAAACCATTCCATCTAAAAAACTGAAATGCATCCATCACATCCCTCTTATCCCAAAACCAAATGCACCCCATGAAAGATTTGGCCCTTGAAGCTTCACGGAGCGAAGTTTCTTGTCCCCATCCTCCTAACTCGTGTTGGGCGACGTCTTCACCGAGCGGCGTGGAGCTCGCCACCTTGCGCTCAAATACGTTTGTTATAAAGAAAAGCAGGCATGCTTCATCGCTTCCTGCATCCAAAGAACATTTGTATCCCAAGGACAAGGAGACGCAGTGAGTCCCACCGACAGCAACTCGACGCAACTGGAGGCCCAAATTTTTTATTTTTTAGCCCTTTTTTGAAAAAAAAATCACAAATATGCCCCTAGAGGAAAGATTTCAAAATCTGAACCCTTACCTCGGTGCCATCGTTGCTGGCGCCGAGCTTACACGTCTCGGCGCCAGCGTCCGTGGCGCCGAGCTCTTGGGCTCAAAGCAGACGCGGCGGTGACATGGCAGGCAGCTCGACGCCAGTAACCCTGGCACCG
>CM009596.1:6892554-6913656 GCA_002993905.1 Miscanthus sacchariflorus
ATCAATATCTCCATCTCTCTGTAACATCGATCCTAGATAACGAAAGGTGTCCTTCTTAGGCACTACTTGACCTTCCAAACTCTCATGTATTCGGTTTTAGTTCTGCTCAATCTAAAACCTTTAGACTCAAGGGTCTGCCGCCACAACTCTAGTTTCCTATTTACTCCCGCCTGGCTTTCGTCCACTAAGACTACATCATCAGCGAACAACAAGACGTGTACAAAATAAGTTAGCAAAATTAAAACTCTACTGAAACAGATAAAAGACAGGTAGGTGGTTTGCTGGATTTGTAAAAAATAACACCTATGACGATCAGGCATTACTAATTTTTAAGGTTCGCAAAAGGTGTATCAATGAAGAAAACGAAAATCAAAGCAGCGATGTAAACAGTAGCAGTGCATATATATAAATATCAAAAGCGTGCAATATTTTTAGGCATATATGAAGATTAAATAGTTTTGACCCTGTAGACGAGATGAATAGAGTATCCAGCTAATATTTGAATAATTCTGGTGATGTATTCAGATTCTAATAGAGCTTTTAAGAGGCAATCTACACAAGAAAAAATTCTGACTCGGACAGTTGTTTGTCCAAACTAACCAGTAGTCCTATTTTAGTAGGAACATGAGCAAATACATCCAACATTTTTCTGAGTACGGGAGGCACCTCATTTTCCATTGCCTTGATACTATCACCAAAATATGAGCTGCATAATGATTCCTGAATCTGCATGAAAAACAGCACAAAATACATGCTATTTAAGAACCTCTTTTTCTTTTAGGAACATAAATGTTAAATGTAAAGAAGTTGGCTAGTTTCATTCTACTCACAATAAAACAATAAGCAGAAACAACCAGATTTTATTTAGGTTGACCAAACCATAAGCTTACTAACTCATATTCAGCTTCGTTGTCCACTACTACAGCAATAATGAAGAAACTAACATTGTTTTTGTGACAGGTCTTTGCCTAATGCCTAGTACATGTGCCTGTATTCCCCCTCCGCACCCACCCATAAAAGACCAAGATCCAATCAAAATGTCACACGAATGGAGCACAGAAAATTTAACTTGAACAACTCCCACTTTTTTTTTAAGGTAAAGGCAGGAGCTCTACCACTCAATTAAGTAGGGAAAAAAGAGTTTTATAACTCACACATTTTTCATCAATACAAAATCTCCACTGCCTTCATGCTACATGGCAGCAGCAGCTAGGACAGCATATTATGATTTCTTGATGCAGTAGCACTATCGCTGAGCACATTGTACCCATCTTACACCTAGACCATCTAATTATCTTGACCTACCATCACCAAAATTCAAGCTTGGAGGGTGCTTGATCATGATCTAAATGTATGAACTAAATTGTAGAATCAGAATATTTGTTTGTTTATTTATACTAGTAATAAAAATTTGTGCAATTTGGTAAGGTAGTAACACTCAATGACTACCCGAACTCCATGGGATTGATGAGGTACAATCCAGAAGGAACAAGTCACCAGACACAGAGCATACCTTGATATTTTCCTGCTCATTGATCAGAGACTGGATATCAAGTTCCATCGCTCTCACTACACGGTCATTCTCCTCCTCTAAAGGACCAAGTTTCTCATCCACCACTTTAGATTTACTATCCCAAAGAGATTCTGCAAGCATAGTTCAAAATATATCAGCATACAAAAGAGAAAAAAATACAAGAAACTCCATTAACATCATAGGACAAAGTAGATTACGCTTGGAATGTAGGAATTTCACTGGAATTAGTTTAAATTACGCTTAGAATGTAGGAATTTCACTGGAATTAGTTTAAATTTCACACAAAAACACAGGATATGGGTAAATTTCCTTCTTCCAAACGGGGCCTAAAAATAGAGTACAGTTTTTTAATAAGCAGAATTCGATAAAAAAAACATTAACCCTAAAGACTAAAGTTCAGTTGTTAAACTATCGCAATCGCAAGACTGTCAATCGCGAATCACAAAATTAGAACACGGGTAAACAAGCCGCATGCTCTGATACAAACAGGATTAGCCCTAACAGGACATGGAGCTTAGGGTTTAGGGTTCTCCCAACATACCAAGCCGCGCCAGCTGCAGCTTAAGCTGCTCGACCTCCGACCGCAGCTCCTCGCGGAAACCGCCGTGCTCATCCCCGCCACTGGAGACGGAGGCGACCGGGGCGGCGCACTCCCTGGCGTGGTCACGCGGGAGGGCGAAGATGACGGCGAGGAGCGCCGCCGCGACGGCCAAAGCGGCACAGGAACGGCGGAGGTGTCTGGCGCTAGTGCTGTGGCGCCCGGACGCCAGGCGGAGGCCGAGGGAGACGAGGCGCAGCGGGAGGAGGAAGGCGACGACGATGGCGAGGAGCGCCGCGTCGACAGTCATTGTCGTCCGTGGCACGGGGGGAGAGCCCCCGCTACAACTGCAGATGGGTTTTGTGAGCCGTGGTCCAGTTGACCAATTCACACGCCTGACTTTTATTTAGGGTACCCTTTATTTAAGTAATAATATACAGAATTAATCAATCACGCCATCGTCATCTCATCTCATCCTGTCTTCTTTTTTATTTTCAATCGTGATAACAGAACTGAGAGTTTTGTTTTTACAGAGTCTCCTGTAACCTACTCCTTCTCCCTAAATATCTATCGTTTTCGCTTTTCAAAAAATAATTTTGATTAAATATATATTAAAAAATATTAATATTTATGGTACATAATTAGTATCATTGGAAAGATTTTTTAATCTAGTTTTTTTAATAAATTTATTTGGAGAAAAAAAATACACGTATTTTCTATAAGTCGAGTCAAACTTGCAGCACGCACACCAACGACGACAGTTATTTAGAGACGAAAAAAATAAACTATAATATTTGTTCGATCCAAATGTGAGATGTCGTGTCATCTGATCCTTTCATAATTTGAGGGTACAAGATTTATAGGATTTTAACATTCAGTAAGTTACGATTTTAGCATTCTCTTAATCTCAAGATTTCCATTACATAATTAACCTTGCATTTTATGGACTCCTAACGGACGTTGACTAATATTTTTAATACGAAGCCACTTGCAGGAGATATAAGGCTTTGAATCGTACATATAAGATTTTTGACATTCAGTAACTTATACGATTTCCCCTTCTCTTAATTTTAAGATTTTCTTGTTTTTTTCAATTACATAACTAACCTTCGTTTTTATGGGCTTCTATCGAATGTTGACTAATACGAATCCAGTTGCATAAGATATTTCGCTTTTACTCCTATTTAAGTACTCATAAGTCATACTAAGCAGAATTCATGAATCCTAAAGGGCCGAGAAACTCAAGGCCAAGCTTCTCTTCGTCCGGCTTTTTTCGCACTATTATGGTTAGTCAAACAATAGGAAAATTGTATTGAATTGACAATCGGTGCTATCAAAATAGGAGTGACTATGGATTCGAACCATAGCATGTGGTTTCATAAAATCTGTACGATTTTCCCGATCTAAATTAAGAGGGTTTCTATGAAAATCTTGTTCAACAGGTTCTATTCAATATTGGTATGAGAGAATCTGACACGATATTCTTAAAAACAAAAAAGGAAAAGCAAAACCAAATCAAGATGATATGGATCATATCTTCTTCTTGCGTCAAAGATCTTACCATTTCATGAAGAACTGGATCTATTTTTTTTTAATTTCTGTTTGATGGTTTCTATCTGTGTCCATGTCCTTTTTTCACGACCTCCAAACATGAAATGGACAAATTCTTTCTCATCGCACTATAAAAGAGTGAGCTTTTTTATAGAGGCTCTTTCTCTGTAATACGAGTTCGATGTAGAAGTCACCTCATCATCTTCCATCATTTGAGGATATAAGACTTTGACACTCAATAAGTTACCATTTACTCTTTAAATTCAAGATTTCCTTGTTTTCTGGATTACATAACCGACCTTCTATTTTATGGACTCATGTCGGTCGTTAACTAATATGAATCCAGTTGCAATGTTTTAACGGAAACGCTCCAACCGAGCGTCCGATGCTCCCAAAAATATCGGACAGACTCTAGACTCATCTCAACCACTCATTCTTTACGTTAAATCTTATCCACCTATTTCTCAGCCTCCACCGACACCGTCTCTTGCTCTACCTATTCTTCAGACTCGTGTCCGTCCCACTCCGTCCCATCGCACCACCCTTACCCACCACGTCCCGTCCCTCGCCACGCCGCACCCCATCATTGACCGCCCCCGCACGCCCATCCCCTGTCGCGCCCCACTCCACCTCGCCCGTCGCGACCACAGAGTCACCAGGCCACCACCAACCCGACGCCACTAGTAGGAGGTCATCGTCGGCCGAGACATTGGCTCCGACAGCCAACCGAAGACACCATGGCAGGAAAGGAAGTCCTGCAACGGAGGTGTATGCTGGGCCGTTGTTCTGGACGTCCTGACCCGAGCTTGCTGGCTACCGCAGTTCCACACAAGGTAGGCCATGGCCACCGGCGGCGCTGTGTTTAAGTGTTTCAGGCATTTTCAAACATGTTGCGAGCCTATGTTTTAAGTGTTTCAGTTGTTTCCAGATGTATGTTTTAAGTGTTTCATATTGATGTTGCAAAAGTACATCGGGATGTTGTATATGTTGCAATGGTTGTACACTTATGTTGCAAGCGTATGTTCTCAATATTTCATCTATTTTTCAAATATATGTTGCAAGTGTGTTTATCTGGATATTGCATATGTGTCGGTGTTTTCAGACCACTGACGAGTAAATTTGTATTTGCGCGTCTGGCTCGGATAGTGTGCTCGGAGGATACAAGGGTTTATACTGGTTTGGGCGGAACATCTCTACGTCCAGTTTGCTGCTGCTCGTGTTACCGGCACTTGGTTTGCAGTAGAGGTTACAAACAGGCGAGAGAGGGAAAGGATCCCAAGTCTCTGATGGAATGAGTGAACAGATGCTGCTCAGCCGTGTGTTCGTGTCGTGCTCTTGTGTTTTTATCTCGTGGTTTGGCGCTTTCATGGGGTGCCATGCTTCCCCTTTTATAGGCAAAGGAAAAGTGCGGGTTATAACAGAGAAAAAGGAGAAGAACGAGAGAGAGGAAGGCCTCTAGAATTGCCGGGTCCTTCTCCTTCATGCGGGTCCCGTCGATCATGTAGATGTCAACAGGGACGGCTCCACGTTCCGGCCTTGTTCGTCACTGGCGCCATGCGCAGGCATCATCTGTCGGTCATGGCATTCCATTCCGTCCCGGCGGACCGTGGTGAACTGACGCGTCTGTCAGCGTTCGTACGAGGGTTAGGCAGAACAGCACCGGCACACCCGACACTGTTCTTGATGTGAATCCTTAGGTATGGCCCATCATGGCCACAAGTTACATCGAGGCATGTCAGTCTCCTCCCCGGTGTCAGTTTTGACCCAGGCCCATACGCTTGGACCTAGAGTGGTTGGCGGTGGTATGGGCCCCTTTCAGACGAGACGGAGCATGAACCCAAGGGGTCGGGTGAGATGGAGCACGAACTCAAGGGGTCGGACGAGATGGAGCACGAACCCAAGGGATTGGGCGAGACGGAGCCCGCACCCAAGGGATCGGGCGAGACGGAGCACGAACCCAGGGGGTGAGGCGAGACGGAGCCCGCAGCCAAGGGGTCGGGCGAGACGAAGCCCATGGCCTCGAGGTCAGGCGAGAAGGAGCCCACGGCCTTAGGGTTGGGTGAGACAGAGCCCGTGGCCTTGGGGTCGGGCGAGACGGAGCCCGTGGCCTTGGGGTTGGGCGAGATGGAGCCCGCGGCCTTGGGGTCAGGCGAGACGGAGCCCACAGCTTTAAGGTCAGGCGAGATGGAGCCCGTGGCCTTGGGGTCTGGTGAGGCCTTTTATTACGTCTTGCTCCATCCAAAGAAGTCAGCATAGGCGTTAACTTCCTTGCTTTGGGTATATCTAATATCGATACCCGACAGTAGCCCCCGAGCCTATGGAGGAGTAGATACTCCTTTGGAGGCTTTTCTGGATGGGAGGACTCTGAGAGCCTTAGCCTTCTTTTTGTAGCCCACAGCATGTCCTAGTGGGATGGTGGTTCCCTTTTGTCACGGTCGGTCCTTTTGGGGGCATGTAACCATAAGATTCGGGAGGTCGGAAAGATTTTTCTTGATTCTGGTCCCTTAGGATCCGATCGGTCCGTTGTCGTACTGTGACCGTGCGTTCGGTCTCCTTACGAGTCCAACTTTCCTTGAGCCCCTGTGCGTAGCAGCTCTGGATCCCTTCTTACCTGTGACAATTCTTGGCCCATTGAATGGGCGAACCGTCATCCAGCGTATCCTTCGAGGGCACAGCTAGAGATAGCGTGGACGTGATCTTTGGAGGGAGGTGACGTGACACGGCGCTGCGGGCGCATGAATCTAGGTAGACGGTTTGCCTTCTCATCCTGCTCCACCCTATAAATAGCGGCCTCTCCCTTTGCGTTCCTGCACACCAAAACTACAGCCTTACCTTCTCTATTTCTTCGCTGCCGCTGTTCGGATCTGCTGTAATTGGTAATTCGCCGCCGGAGCCCTAGATTTGTAGCTTCCGCTTCTCCACCACTTCCTTTGCTTCTCCACAACCGCCTCCCTCCTCCAAGGATTCATGGTACTGCTCCGATGTTAACCATGCGCGCATGGAGAGCCTCGTCAAGTGCGATCTTCTCCGCGGGAGGACTGATGTGGCGGAGTGGCTTGTGTCCAGCCGTGAGGATGCGACGACGCCGCCCGACGGCTACATCGTCTCCTTCATGCTCTTCCACGAGCGTGGACTTGCGGTTCCTCCTCACCCGTTCTTTCGGGGTCTGCTGCACCACTATCAGATTGAGCTATAGCACTTGAACCCCAACAGGATCTAGCACATCACGGCCTTCATCGCGATGTGTGAGGAGTACCTGGGGATCGAGCCCCACTTCGAGCTCTAGAGATATTTCTTCTCCATCTCCTTGATCAAGAAGAAGGAGAGAGGCTGGGAGATCCCGGTGCCGATGGGATGCGTAGGCATCCACCTTCGGGGCAGTGGGTGGCCGAGTACATGCCTTGCTAGCTCTCCAAATCTAACAAGGGGTGGCACTCGTATTGGTTCTACCTAAAGAACGACCATGCCGCTCCCTTGCCGATCTTCTCCGGGCGCCTGGTTGAAGAGGTATCGCCATCATCGCTGTGGGGGCCACCCCATCAAGGAGAAGAAGAGGATGCACGACCTCCTCGAGGCTATTGCATTCCTAAAGACACACGGCCTTCGCGGGGCCGATGTCATCACTGGGTATCATGCAAGGAGGGTGGCGCCGCTGATGGCGCGCATCCTCCCGTTGTATGGGATAACGCCCGACGCGTAGCTCATCGGGACAACGCTCGCCCAGGGGCTGCTTGGTCACACAGCATGTTAAGGAGGCCATGGGGGAGGCCGACGTCGTGTTCCTGATCCTAGGGCATCCCATGATGCGGCCAAACGCGGGCTTCAACGAGCTGCCAGCGGGGTTAGCCTTCTAGGACTCTATCACGCCGCTGCTAGAGCATGTAGTCATGAGGGTGGCGAACCATGCTACGGATGAACAAAGGAAGAAGAAGAAGAATGACGAGGAGAAGAAACGGCGGTCGAAGCAGCGAGCGAAGCTACAATGGGGGAAGCGGCGTCAAGGCTCATCAGAAGAAGAGGAGGAAGAAGAGGAGGAGGAGGAGGATGGCTCCATGTTGCCCATCCCATGGGATGATCTAGCCGCTAGGGACGAGGACCCACCTTGGCCGCAGGCGGGGCCCTTCCCATGGCATATCACGAGGCAGGAGGGAGAGGACGCGCCCCTAGAGCCGATGGAATCAAACCACCCCGCCCCGTCTGAGCCTTCGACGGTGGTGTTGGGGACCACTACTAGGGTACCCTAAGAGGATGAGCTAATGACCATCAACATTGATACACCTGAGCAGTCAAAAGCGCGACTACTGCTCCAACCGACCCCCAGGTGCGCAAACTTCTCCTCGCCCGACCTCTAAGGGCTGGTTCCTCCTCGCCCGATCTCTGGGGGAGGACTCTGGCTCGCCCGACCCTAGGGTCGCAGGCTTCGCCTCGCCTGACCTTTGGGTCTACACTTTGCCTCGCTCAGCCTCTGGGAGAGGACTCCACCTCGCCTGACCCTGAGGCCACGGGCTCCGCCTTGCCCAACCTTTGGGTCTGCGCTCCACCTCGCCCGGCTTCTAGAGGAGGACTTCACCTCCCCTGACCCTATGGCCATGGATTCTGCCTCGCTCGACCCTTGGGTCTGCACTCTGCCTTGCCCGGCCTCTAGGGAGGATTCCACCTCGCTCGACCCCAAGGCCGTGGGCTCCACCTCGCCCGACCCTTGGGTCTGTGCTCCGTCGTGCCTGACCCTTAGGTCTACGCTCTGCCTTGCCCGACCCTGAGGCCATGGGCTCCGCCTTACCTGACCCTTGGGTCTACGCTCTGCCTCACCCGACCCTTGGGTCTGCGCTCCTCCTTGCCCGGCCTCTAGGGGAGGACTCCGCCTCGCTCAACCCCGAGGCCTAGGGCTCTGCCTCGCCCAACCCTTGGGTCTGCGCTCCGCCTCGCCCAACCTCTAGAGGAGGACTCTGCCTCGTCCGACCCTAGGCCGTGGGCTCCGCCTTGCCCAATGGAGACCCACACCGCTGCCAACCACTCCAGGTCCAAGCGAATGGGCCTAGGTCAAAACTCTGACACTAGGGAGGTGATCGGCATGCCCCGATATAACCCGTGGTCATGATGGTCTATGCCTGGGGATTCACATCTGGAATAGCATCGACGCGTACCGGTGCTATTCTACCTAACCCTTGTATGGGCACTGACAGGCGTGTTAGTTCACCATGACATCCATCAGGACGGAGTGGAGCACCACGATAGGGAGACGACGCCAGTGCATGGCGCTAGTGATAGATAGGGCCATGACATGGAGCTATCCCTGTTGATGTCTACAAGGTCGTCGGGACCCGCGTGAAGAAAAAAAGGACCCAGCGATTCTGGAGGACTTCTTCTCCTTCTCATTCTCCTCTTTTCCCTCGATTGTAACCCATGCTTTCTCTTGGCCTATAAAAGGGAAAGCAGGGTGTCCCATGGATGGGATGGAACTTGACTCAAAGAGAGGCGACTCGAATCGATCGTATCACAGCACATCACACCGGTTCGGACTCAAACCCTGAACTGATTAGAACACATAAGCACATAGCCGAGAAGCAACCGAGTCCTCGGTACTCGTTCGTTCCTCTCACCAGAGACTTGGGACCTGTCCCTCTCTCGACCGTTTGTAACCCCTACTATGAACTTTTAGTGCTAGTAACACGAGCAGCAGCAATGAACTAGACGTAGGGACATTCAGCCCAAACTAGTATAAACATCGTGTCCTCTTAGCACACCATTTGAGCCAGACGCACAATATTAGAAATTTACTTGTTGGTGGCAACTCAAAACACCGATAGTTGGCGCACCAGGTAGGGGCCTTTTGCTTGTCACGGCATCCACACCAGGCCTCGGATGGCTAATTGCAATGTCAGCCGGGTCCCGGGCGTGCACATGCGCCTCGAGGATCTAGACTTTATCGTCATGATGGAGGGAGTGCTGGTGTGGGCTCCCACCGCTGTCCAACCTCTCCACTCCCCCAGCCTCGACGCGATCGCCGAGGTGTTGGAGGAGTTGTAGCCGCACGCACTAGAGGCCCGCGCCCTCAGGAGCGACTAGCCCCCCAGCTTCGACTACGGGAGATTAGAGCACCAGCTCGGTGCCTTCCTAGGACATCAACCGTCCCGAGAGGACCTGCGCCACCTCACCTTTTTATTCAACAACATCATGATGCAGCTTGCTGGAGGAGAGCCGCTCTCTCTAGAATACCTCATCTAGAGCACCCCGACAGCGCTCCCATGCAGGCCACGCACCGTGGTTCTGGTGCATGAGCGTCTCGGCCCCCACCATGATGCACGCAACACCCTCGATGCCCATATGCATAACGCGCCCTCAGAACAACCCGATGAGGGCGTGTTGGTCCACCAAGCGTAGCAAGGTGGCAGGCCACGCACCGTGGTCCCGATGCATGAGGGTCTCGGCCTCCACCGGGACGCACGCAACACCCTCGATGCTTGCAAGCGTAGCTGCGGCGATGCGAGGGAGGGGGCTAGCCGCGGCTACCACCCATGTCGTGGCGGATGCTACGACAGCTGTGAGGATGGAAGCTCAAACCCCAACTTGCTAGGACCTTGGGCCTTTGGCCAATGCATCCTCAAGGGCAATGCGAAGCGAGACGAGGACGCCGGTGAAGGTGCCTCCAACCGTCCCAACAAGAAGAAGAACAAACAGTGGCGCGAGGGCTCGCTTGTGGCCACTGCTGACCGTATGGGAAATAGGAAGCCCGCCGAGGGTATCCCAGACCACTTCGAGAGGCTGCTCGAAGGGCCATGCCCGAACCATGCTTTCTCCGTCAAGCACCTATACAAGGACTGCGATCTCTTAAAGCGGTTCTTGTCTAGGGGCTTCAACAAGGGGGAGCATATGAAGGAGACCCGCTAGATGAAGTGCGCGATGTCGCCCTCCTCTGGTCGGCTAAGTACTAGTAAGCATTGCACCGGTACCACAGCCATCGAGTACGGGGTCGGGCCTTCAACGTCGGAGACCTGGTGCTCCACCTCATCTAAAGCAACAAGGACCACCGCAAGTTCTCTCCACCGTGGGAGGGACCACATGTCGTCGTGGGGGTACTCTGACTAGGAGCCTACAAGCTCAAGGCCATCGATGATGAAGTTTTTGCCAATGCCTGAAACATCGAGCAGCTATGTCACTTTTACCCTTAATATACACACATTTTCTCTTATCAGTTTCGTTATCAACTCCACGATCTTTAGGTGACGCTCGACCCTAGCAATGGCAAAGGGTCGGGCCTCACTTGGGGGCTAATAAGAATATATCTATCATGTAGACATTCTCTACGCCCGACATTTTCTCATGTTAAGACCCAGAAGCAAAGTTTGCGGAAACAAACACTGAGTAAAACTGGCCAAACTGTGAGAAACCTACGCCTCGATGGCTACGACGCCTTTGCTCACTAGCGTGATCAGAGTTTTTCTGCACCCCGAGCTTTTTGGCCTTGGCCACAGAAAGAGTTGGTACACGTTTAAGAGTATATCCACCTGGCAAACATTCTTTGTGCCTGACCCCCTCTCACGTTGAGACCTAGAAGCTAGGGATACAAAAACAAACTCCGAGTGAAACTGGTTGGACTGCGAGAAACCTACACCTCGGTGGCTACGGTGTCTTTGCTCATCAGCGTGATCAGAATTTATTCACCCGCACCCCGGGCTTTACGGTCTTAAACGGTGGAAAGGGTCGGAACGCACTGACCTTTTTATACGAAAGGTGAAGAAGGGCTAAAAAACTATTTGGCCATAACGAAATCTAAGAGCTTGTCCATTTATTATGAGTTCATCGCCTGGCTTATCTGCCTAACTAAGTTTTTTGGGTAGGATGTTCTCATCCCCTATCTCCATAGGTAAGTCCTGTCCCAGCGGGTAACACAAGTCGATCGAACTGCTTGGCCGCTGCTGAGAGACGGGTAGGGAGCAGCAGGATGCCCCACGCGGGTTATTNCAACCCCATCACGAACGACGGACCCAGATTCCACTCGAACATGTCCGGTAAGAGCTCCCTGAACCCGTCGCTCGTGCCATCAAGGTAGGTCCTGTGCCAGTAGGACGCCCTTAATTTACGCGCATTAATTTCGCTATCAAGCCCCCAACCCCAGCAACAACAAGGGGTTAGGTCTCGCTCAGGGGCTGGCAAGAGTGTCTATTCGGTTGACATTCACGATGCCCGACCCCTTTCTCGCACAAAAACTAGAAGCAAGGTGTGCAGGAACAAACTTTGAGTAAAACTAGTTGGACTACGAGAAACCTACGCCCCGACGGCTACAGTGTTTTTGCTCACTGGTGTGATCAGAGTTTTTGTCCCCGCACCCCGAGCTTTAGCCACCGCCTTCTCAAGAAGGGTTTGGAGGGGTCCACCTATGGAATCTCCATCGAGGAGAGGCCAGTAGGTCGCCCAAAGTTGATCGGACGGCTCTGGCCGCTGCCGAGAGATAGGTAGAGAGTCACAGGATGTCCCATGTAGGTCACACCAACTCCGTCATGAACGACAGACCCGGACCCCACATGGACATATCTGGTAAAGAGCTCCTCGAACCTGTCACTCGAGCCATCGAGGTAACTTTACCAACCCCCACTTTACTTTTCCAGTACCTGAGCATTCATTCATCCATTCTCATGCATGCATTCATACATTCATCCCATACATCCAAGCATTGCATATGCAATTATTGCATCACAACACTTCGTGTCGTGTCATGAAGCGGTAGTTGTCTCATTCGACATGAGCGGCAACCGACCGAGGTTTGAAGGCTAGCCCATGAAGGGCTCGAGGCCGCCTCACATCAAATAGAGCCAGGGGAGAAAAACTTAGATGAGCCCCAGCGGCCTTGCCTGACCCCGCTCAGAAGCGGACAGGGACATCTAGACCTTTCTCGTTCGATCCTAACCTCGAGCTGAGCCCATAGAATCTCCATCGAGGGGAGGCCAGCAGGCCACCTGAGTCGCTCTATGGAGTGACATGGGCATCTACCGAGAGGTGGGTTAAGGTGCAGTGGAATACCACATGAAGGCTATGCCGACCCCGTCAGCAGATGATGGACTCAGATTCCACTTGGACATGCCCGTTAGCGAGCTCACCGAGGGCTATGTGTCATTAGCTTAGCCCCTCCGGTTGTGAAAACCATGGATGGGGTGATGCATGAAACACGGCCAACCCCCACTGAGCCCCGCAGGGCTTGGGGGCTTGAGCAGCCCGACCCAAACTCAGGAATCCACCTGACCGGGGTTTGAAGGTCGGCCCACGAAGGGCCCAAGGCCGCCTCGTGTCAAATAGAGCCAAGGGAGAAAATATAGATGTGCCCCAGCGGCCTTTGCCTGACCCACTTAGAAGCGGACAGGGTCATCTTGACCTTCTCATTCGATCCTAACCTCAAGCCGAGCCCATAGAATCTCCATCAAGGAGAGGTCAGCAGGCCACCTGAGGCGCTCTCCGGAGCGACACGGACATCTTCCGGGAGGCGAGTTAAGGTGCAGTGGAATGCCACATGAGGGCTATGTTGACCCCATCACAAATGACGGACCCAGATTCCACTTGAACATGCCCATTAGCGAGCTCACCGAGCGCGTCACTCGAGCCATCGAGGCAAGTGACGTTAGCTCAACCCCTCCGATTGCCAAAACCGTGGACGGGGCGATGATCACAAAGATGAGCCAACCCTAGATCGGACCCCTGCTACACACGGGGGCTCAAGGAAAGTTGGACTCGCAAGAAGACCAAACGTGCGGTCATAGAACGATGAATTAGATCCTAGGGAGGGGATACGCATGAAAACAAAGAGCCGCTTTCTCCTACTAGTTTCGCTATCCTCTCCTCAATCTTTAGTGACACCCAACCCCAGCAACGGCAAGGGGTCAGGTCTCACTCGGGGGCTGATAAGGGTATACATGCACCCTTTCTGAAATAGTCGCCGCACCCAACACCCTTCCTCACATTAAACCTAGTAGCAAGGTCGGTGGAAACGAACGACTGAGCAAGGCTGGTCGTACTGTGAGAAACCTATGACCCAGTGGCTATAGCACTCTTGCTTACCAGCGTGATTAGAGTTTCCCTCCTACACCTCAAGCTCTACGGTCTTAACAAACAGAAGGGTCAGAACACACCAAAACAAAAGAACATACTTGGTCAAATGAAACAAAATTACAAGTTTGTTTAAGCATTATACAAAGGTTGGCACTTATCCGCTGATTACAAGAATGATCGATCTATTTCACTAACTAGCCCCTCCGGGGGAGAACTATGTTTTCGATCTTGTCCGCTAGGTCCTACGAAAGGGGAGCCACCACCGCTTCCATCTCCTCTAGCTCATGGACTTCATAGCCAGGCGCGAAGCTGTGGCTCATCGTCTCTAGGTTGATGATGTCCCCATAATGAGAACGAGCAATCGCGAAGGATAGGTTGAACCTAGCACAAAGCGCTTTCCTCTCGAGCTGGTGCACCCGAGCTATGATCTCAATGGCACAGGCCGTGAGCAAGCTGGTCCCCTCCGACCGCACCACCTCAAGGTCATCACAGACCACTCCGAGGGCAGCGCTTAGGATACCAAGCTCGTCGCTCTCCGCCTGAAGATTCCTCCTCGCCTCGGCGAGGTCCATGGCTAGCCTAGCTGAGACGCTCTCAGCCTCTATCTTCTGGATCGTCACGTTTCCGAGCTCGGCCTAGAGGGAGCCAACCTTCTGCTGCATGTCATTGCACTCTTGGTAGGCCTGGTCACGCTCTCGGAGGGCCTGGTTGCGCTTCTTGTGAGCTACGGCATGCTCTGAGCGGAGCCTCTCCGCGGTTTGGAGCAACTCATCCTGCTCCTTGCGCATCTGGGCAACCGCTGCGGCATCTAGACTCATCCTCTTCTCTAGGGCCGCGAGCTTCTCCTTGGCCCTCAGCTTCAGCTCCCTTTCCTTCTCAACCTCGGCCATAAGGTCGAGGATCCACTGGTAGGTCTCGGCGTCCTTCTAGAGCAGCTTATCCTGCTCCTTCCTATCCTTGGCAGCTTCCTCCTCATCCCTCCACGATCTCATTGATAGGGCCTCGAACACCCCCTCGGCCTCGTCCACATGCCGATGAGCTCCGGCTACCCGCGACCAAAGACTGTCCACCTCCTTGGTGAGGGGAGTCAGCTCGGCCACCCTCTGCTAGGCGATAATAAGCTGAGCAGTCACCTCCCCATGTAGCCGTGCCTCCTCGACGAGGCGGTCCTAGGTTTCCTTCTGCTCATGAAGGAACCGAGACTTCCCCTAGCTATGAGCAATGAGGGACTAAAAGGAGACGATGGTCAGAATACAAAAAAAATATTTAGAGAAAGAAAAGGGCGAGAAGCAAGGTCAAGCGAATACCTAGCCAAAGGGAATGACAATGTCACACAAGGCACCTCGGGTGTGGTCTAGGGCTTCGAGCATGGACGCGATCCCCAAGTTGAGGCTCTCCCGCTCCATGCCCTCTGTGGTGTCGACGAGAGTGAAGAGCGTCGACGTTGGATCCTCCGAACTCGCCCATCAGAGCAAGGGCTCGCACCACGTAGGCGAGTCATGGCCCACTGACATTAGGGCTAGGGATGACTCCTCGTTGGCTCCGATAGCCGCCGACCCTTCTCACCATGATATCTCCACCAGGGCACTCCCTCCAGTGATGGAAGGGGTCAGCGGTACAGACGTTGACTCCTCTCCTAGCACCACAACCTTCGAGGACCCCTTGGCCGCATCCCCCACTATCCAGCCCACGCAAGATGTCGTCATTTGGGCTGTCGATGGCTTGGGTCGCACCTGTTCCTCAAGCGCCGCCACGATAGCGCCCGACTATGACCCGCCTATCATAGCCACCACCACCTCTGCCTGCGTCGGTGGGATCCTGACCAGCTACATCGTGCCTGCCACGGTCAATGTCACGAACGCGGTCGGTAGCCCCATCTGCCCCGTTATTGGTAGCGGTATCGCCGCCATCGCCGGTTGTTCCACGACCTCCGAAGGCGTCCCTTGAGCCCCCGTGTCCACCTGTCCTGCCAAGGGCACGGGCGCCACCGTGGGTGGCATCTGATCGGCCAGCGATGCAGTCACACTAGCACCGCTCCCACCCAAAATAGGTGTGACACCAGCCAACGGCTGCCGCCTCGCTTGAAGGGCGACGCTCTTCTTTGGTGCCAGCGCCAAAAGATTATGTTGCCTCCCAACGCTGCAAGAGATGAAATGCATAAGTCATGATGAAACCCAAGCAAAACAGGGAAAAACAGAGGAGCTGGTGACTCACCTCAGCGCCATCACGTGGCAGATACATTTGGGGGGTGAATCCCCTGACCTTTGCTCCGCCTCGTTGGGGCGAGGCTGTTTCGAGCATGCCCCTTGATCTTGGGCAGAGGGGCTCGCTCCCCTTGGATCTTGGGGTGCGACAGTGGAGCCACCCACCTCCACTGGCACCTCGGGCGTGGTGGTAGATCCACCTACCCCTATTGGCTCCTAGGGCAGGCCGACGGTACGACCCATCTCCGCCGGCTCCCTGGACGTGCCCTCCCCTCCATGGAATGGGAAGGGTCCCGACTCCTGCAAGGATGAACTGATACCTGTCAGCACATCCTCATTCTCTAGGTCATCCCACTCAATGTCATTGACTACCTCATCGTCGTCTCCATCATTATCATCATTATTGCTATCAGTTTCCTCCCCTCACTCCCGCGCCTGCAGCTTCCGCTGTTGCTTGTTCCTCTTGTCCTCCTACGCCTTCCTCAGCCGGTCGCCCTCGGCATGATTTGCTGCCCTCACAAATGAATCCCTCAGCAACGATGCTGAGTGATCCATGAAGATGAGTCCTCAGCTGGTCCTGTCCCTCTCAAAGTTCGTATCAAAAGGTCGGGAAATCAATTGAAGAGGAGGTATAAGGAGGGGAAACTTACGAAGACGATATAGCCTGGTTCTGGCCGCATCAGAGGATGCCCCAACATCGGGTAGATGAAATCAAGGGGGTGCCCGTGTCGTCTTGTGAAGGCTCCATCGCCTCCTTAATGTGTTGCGTGACCTCAGAGTGGGGGAGTGCTCCCTCGGCAAGCGTCGTTTCGTCGAATGACACCCCGGGCGCCATCGCGTACAGTGGGAACGCGCGCATCATCAACGGCTCCACCATCCTTGCATGGTAGGCTTTGATGACGCCTGACCCCTTCAGGCCGCTCTCCTTCAGGATGTGGATGGTGGTGATGTGGTCCCGAATCTTCTTCTTGTCCTTCTCCGGAATGCCCCACTTCCTCCATGACTCCGGGGCCTCTTCGATCAGGCGTCCGGTAAACTTCAGTAGAGGGGCGGCGGCGGCGTTCTTGAGGTAGAACCACTATGAATGCCACCCCTTGTTGGATGTCGACAGCTGCATCGGTGGGTACTCGTGGACCCGGTTGTTCTAGAGTTGGATGCCAGCGCACCCGATCGGCATGTGCAGCTCCTACCTGCCGCTCTTGTCCCTCTTCTTCTGGTGGGTGATGGCAATGAAGTACCTTCACAGATCAAAGTGGGGGCTAATCCCCAAGAATCCCTTGCATAGGGTGATGAACGCCACCATGTGCTGGATCCCATTGGGGTTGAGATACTACAGCTCGATCTTGTAGTAGTGTAGCAGCCCTCGGAGAAATCTGTGGGCAGGGGTTGCTAACCCATGCTCATGGAAGTGGGTGAATGACACTATGTAGCCATCGGGCGGTGATGGCAGATCCTCCTCGCTGGGCAGCAGCCACTCCTCGGCCAAGGTCCGTGTGCGGAGAAGACCGCGACAGACGAGGCCCTCCATACGCTAGAAGGTGATGTTACAACGGCACCATGGATCCATTGGAGGTGGGGACGGTTGGATGTAGGCTCGATGGTGGCGGGGATGCAGAGACGGGGAACCCTAGGCGATTGGTGGCGGTGGTCGTGGCTACGGAGTCAAGAATGTAAGGTATGAAACCCTAGGAGTGAACTCTTTGGTTTTATAGGGGTGACGGATGCGAGGAAACCAACCGTCCACCTAGATCTCCACGGCTACCATGATCTGCCACAACGCCCCTCCATGGGACGTGCGCACGCAATCTCTATCTGTTCCCTTAGAAAACTTGTCGAATGTTTCGCCTCTCTGGACGGGCCGTGACTCATCACGAGTAAAAGGAATACGGATCTAAAAGCATCTCTATGGCCTGACTAGGCCTAGGAGTTCGCAGGTCGGCCCATCGATGGGTTTGACAACTGCTCTAGGCACCTTTAGGGTGAGAGGTGGAAACGGATGGGCCTGCTAGCAGCTAGTGCCCGAGCACACGAGCGCCACGGGCATCCCGGCCCACGTTCGAGTCTCGACCGATTATGATCCACGGTTTTCCTCGAAAGAAAAAGGCAGAAGGCCCTCAGGACCGATCGAACGGACCCAAGAACTATATGGATTAACCACCAAGGGTCTGGAGTCGGTCACCAGTTGACCCGAGCCGAATCCCCACGAACAAGATGCTGTGGCCCCATTTGGACTACCTAGCTAACAACTCACCAAACACCGTGGCTTGTCCATAGAGGAAAATCACGGCACGATAGCCCTTCGGTTGTGGAAACCATGGATGGGGTGATGATCGCAAAGACAAGCCGACCCTCGACCGGACCCCCGCTATGCACGGGGGCTCGAGGAAAGTTAGGCTTGCAAGGAGATCGAACGCACACTCGCAGAGTGATCAAACCAAACCTCACGACTATACCCCCGAGGGGTCCGATCTTAACGAAAGGGAATCACCATCCTCAGGTCATGCTGGGGGTGACAAAAGAAGGCCAAGGCCATTGGAGTCCTACCACTCAAAAAAACCCTCCAAAGGAGTTTTCTACTCCTCCGTAGACTTAGGGGCTACTGTCGGGGACCACTACTAGGGTACCCGAAGAGGAGGAGCTAATGACCATCAACATTGATATGTCCGAGTAGTCAAAAGCGTGACTACAGCTCCATCTGACCCCTAGTTGCGCAAGCTCCGCCTCGCCCGCCCTCAGAGGGCTGATTCCGCCTCGCCCGGCCTCTGGGGAGGACTTCACCTTGCCCGACCCCGAGGCTGCGAGCTTTGCCTCGCTCAACCATTGGGTCTGCGCTTTGCCTCGCGTGGCCTCTATGGAGGACTCCGCCTCACCCAACCCCGAGGCCATGGGCTCCGCCTCGCCTGACCTTTGGGTCTATGCTCAGCCTCGCTCTCCCTGTGGGGGAGGACTCCACATCGCCCGACCCCGAGGTCGCGGGCTTCACCTCGCCCAACCTTTAGGTCTGCGCTCCACTTCACCTAACCCTTGGGTCTGCGCTCTGTCTCGCCTAGCCTCTGGGGGAGGATTCTGCCTCGCCCAACCCTAAGGCCGCGAGCTCCACCTCACCCAACCCTTGGGTCTGTGCTCCGCCTCTAGGGGAGGACTCTGCCTCGCCCGACCCTGAGGTCATGGGCTCCACCTCGCCTGACCCTTGGGTCTGCGCTCCACCTCACCTGACCCTTAGGTCTGTGCTCCACCTCGCCCAACCTCTGGGGGAGGACTCCGCCTCGCCTGACCCTTGGGTCTACGCTCCGCGTTGCCCGGCCTCTAGGGAGGACTCCGCCTCACCCGACCTCGAGGTTGCGGGCTCCTCCTCGCCTGACCCTTGGGTCTATGCTTCGCCTCGCCTGGCCTCTAGGGAAGGACTCTGCCTCACCCGACCCCAGGGTCTTGGCTCCGCCTTGCTTGACGGAGACCCATACCGCCGCCAACCACTGGACTGTAACCCGTGCTTTCCCTTGGCCTATAAAAGGGAAAGCAGGGCATCCCATGGATGGGACGAAACTCGACTTGGCGAGAGGCGACTCGAATCGATTGCATCGTAGCACATCAAGCACACAGCCGAACCCTGAACCGATTAGAACACACAAGCACACAGCTGAGAAGCAACCGAGCCCTCAGCACCCGTTCGTTCCTCTCACTAGAGACTTGGGACATATCCCTCTCTCGACCATTTGTAACCCCTACTATGAACTTTCAATGCTAGTAACACGAGCAGTAGCAATGAACTAGATGTAGGGACATTCTACCCGAACCATTATAAACCTCGTGTCCTCTTAGCATACCATCCGAGCCAAGCACGCAATATTAGAAATTTACTTGTTGGTGGCAACTCGAAACACCGACAGGTGGCCTCAGAACCTACAGAGTCAGGCCGCCTCACCTCGTCCGGGCCTTCGACGGCGGCCCCAGAGCCGGTGGAAACTGGTCGCCCTGCTCCGTCTAAGCCCCCGGCGGTGCCTCCGGGGTCAGTGGGAGGCAGCTGTTCTGATTCATCTGAGCCCTCCAAGCCGAGGGAGGGCTCAAAGCGGCAACATGCCGACAAGGAGCAGCCAGGGTCGGGCAAGCCGACCCCAAAGCATCCTCATATGATGGCGTCAAGGTGAGTCAAGAGTTTTTGTCATTCTTTTGTTCTAATGAATTTTTGCCATGAACTGACCACCATGTCCCTTGCAGCATCGGAGGACGCAGGACTCTCCTGTGGCTTGCTCTGAAAAAGATCCTCCTCCGGCAAACATGCCAGGAGCAGGCTATCGCCACGTCGGTGGAGGGCATGAGTGGCGTCGGGGCAGCCACAACATCGATCAAGGAGGCACAATCGATGGCTGTGTCCATGGGAGAGCAGCAGGAGGAGGGCGCATCTAGGGCACCTATGGCGGACGCGGCGCGACAAGCCATGTCCTCAACGTTGTAGGCGGAGGAGGCATGGCCGGAACCTCCATCCGTGTAGGTGGCCATGTCCACGGTGGGGCAGACAGAAGGGGGCGCACCTGAGGCATCCTTCATAGATGTGGTGATAGGGTAGGCCACTGTGTCCACGTCACTCGCCCCCTCAGTCGCTAGAGGACCTGCCGCCGCTAGAGAGGTTGGTGTCGCTTGAGGTCGGCGTAGGGACATCCTAGTCTCTGGTCTGGGTGGCTGTCCTTGATGAAGCGGTAGAGGAGAGGGAATGGGGGAGCGTCCACATGGAGGTTGGGGACATGGTTCGCGCCCTGACCACCATGCTGGGCTCGATGCGTGATATTGTCACCCTAGTTGGCCGGTATGATATGACCATGCTTTCGACCCCTATGTTCTCTTTCCACGCCTCTAAGTCTTGTCTTCTTCATAGGTCCTTATGACCCGCAGCCGGGAGAAGTCCCAACTCCTTGCTGAGGAGACGCGGCGGAGTCAGGGGCTGTCCACACATCTCGCTGCCGCCAGTCAGGAGGTGGCTGTGCTTGCCCCTACCGCCCGGGAGGTGGACGACCCCTGAGTTAGGGAGAAGGACGCTCGTGATGATGCCCGCGAGGCCAAGGAGAAGCTCGTGGCCCTGATCGAGAGGGCGTGCATGGACGCTGTCACAGAACCAACCAATTTATAAGAGCACAAGTACAAAAACAATCGCCGAAACGATTAAATTCTAGACCTTGAGCCCATATAAACCCGGTAGTCAACTGAAATCTCGAAGGATTTCAAACCAACTTGCATACAACCAA
>CM009596.1:6940455-6954464 GCA_002993905.1 Miscanthus sacchariflorus
TTGATGTCAAAGGTCGTTGGACAGTGACAGGTGTATGTGGGCCCTATAATTTAGGAGGTTCTGCCACAATCTGGCATGGTCGAGGGGTTAGGCACGGCTAAGGGGTCAGGCGAGATGGAGCACAGACCTAGGTGTCTAGCGTGACCGAGGGGTCGTGCGCGACAGAGCATGGACCTAAATGTCTGGCCCGGTCGAGGGGTCGGGCACGATGGAGCGCGGACCCAAGCGTCGGGCATGGCCAAGGTGTCGAGCATGATGGAGTGTAGACTCAAGCATCGGGCGTGGCCAAGGGGTCGAGTGCGACGGGGCGCGGACCCAAGCGTCGATCGTGGCCGAGGGGTCGGGCGCGACAGAGCGTGGACCCAAGCATCGGGCGTGGCCGAGGGGTCGAGCGCAATGGAGCATGGACCCAAGCGTTGGGCGTGGCCGAGGGGTTAGGCATGATGGAGCGCTGACCCAAGCATCTAGCATGGCTGAGGGGTCGGGCATGGCTAGGGAGTCGGGCGAGACGGAGCGCGGACCCAGGTGTCGGTCTCAGCCAAGGGGTCGAGCGCGATGGAGCGTGGACCCAAGCTTTGGGCATGGCAGAGTGGTCAGGCATGATGGAGCACGGACCCAGGGGTCAGTCTAGTTTTGTGCATTACCCCATCCGTATTTTCCGTAACTGGAGGGGTTGAGCTAACATTGCTTGCCTCGATGGCTCGAGTGACGCACTTGGTTAGCTCACTAGCGGGTATGTCCGAGTGGAATCTGGGTCCGTCATTCGTAATGGGGTCGGCATAGCCCTCATGTCACTGCTCCTTAACCGCCTGCTAGCAGATGCCCGAGCCGTTCCGAAGACCGACTCAGGTGGCCCGCTGGCCTCCCCTCGATGGAGATTCTATGGGCATGGCTTGAGGTTAGGATTGAATGAGAAGGTCGAGATGACCCTATTTTCTCTTGAGCAGATCAGGCAAGGGCCACTGGGGCTCATCTATGTTTACTCCCCTAGCTCTATTTGACACGAGGTGACCTCGAGCTCTTCGTCGGTCATCGCTCATATTGAATGAGGCGACTACCGCTTTGTGATGCAACACGAAGCATTGTGATGCAACAACTGCATATGCAATGCTTGGATGTATGGGATCAATGTATAGATGCATGCATGAGAATGGATGAATGAATGATCATGCACCAGAAAACAAAAAGGGGTTTTGGTAAAGTTACCTCGATGGCTCGAGTGGCGAGTTCGGGGAGCTCTTTATTGGATATGTCCAAATTAAACCCGGGCCCATCGTTCATGATGGAGTCAGTATAGCCCACATGAGGTATCCCACTTCTCCTTACCTGTCTCTTGGCAGTCGCTCGAGCCGTCCAATCCACTCGTGTGACCCATTGGTCTCTCCTTGATGGAGATCCCATTGGTGGGCCCTTCCAAACCCTGCCTGGGAAGGCGGAGGGTCGTTTGTGTGCAATTGCGCCATGTTTCCTATGCCTAGGTTGCGGTAGTGTTGGGCTCTACCTAGGCCATGTCCCGTTTAACCAGGCGACATTTCATTGGGCAGGGTGCATCCCATCAGTTAGGATGCGTCCCACCACATGCCTATCCACATTAAATAGGGGGAAGGGAGAGGGTTTTCCTCCCATTCTTTCGCCTTTCTCCATTTGCTACCTCTTCTCCGTCTTCCTTTTCGCCAAGCCCATTCGTGCACTGCGGCAATTTCTAGGAGAGAAGGTAAAGGGAGGGAGAGGAGAACTTACAAATTCATTCATGAATCCGAGGCGTGATGTCGAACTAGAGGCCATCCAATGTGGATGAGGAGGTGCTGGCTGCCTTTGCCAAGAAGGGGTTGCTCCCGTCGAAGGAGGTGGTGCATTGGAGGGCTCCTGCATCAGGGGAAGTTGTTCCGCAACCCCAGGCTGATGAGGTCGTCTCCTTCATCGCCTTCCATGAGCGCGGGCTTGGGTATCCCGCGCACTGGTTCCTGCACGTGCTCCTCAATGAGTTAGGCCTAGAGCTGCAGCACCTCAACCGATTGGGGTGCTGCACATCGCCGGCTTCATCACCATCTTCGAGGCCTTTCTCGGGATGGAGCCACACGTGGACCTCTTCCAGTGGATCTTCAGTGGGCAAGCCCTATCCGAGGGGAAGCTGCCTAGAACCGTGTCGGTTGGGGGTTTCGCCTTGTAGAAAAAGCCAAAGCCATCGACCCCCTACCCTACATACTCCCCCTATGACTCCAATCGAGGGTGGCATGGCAAGTGGTTCTACATCAGGAACCCGACAGAAGCGCCATTCCCAACATTCATCGGAATAAGGCCAGAGAGGAGGGAAAGCTGGTCGTGGGGTCCCGCCGGTCGGTAGAACAAGCTGGAGGTTATCGAGGCAGAGCTTTAGAAGCTTGTGTAGCATGGCCTCGACGGGTTGTGGGTCTTCCACACCTTCTTCTGCCATCGGGTCGCCCTGTTGGCGGAAAGGACGCAGCCGATGTGGTAATACATTGTCCCGATGGATTCTGACCGCGCATCACCGGAGAGTTGCCAAAGGACAAAGTCTGGAGTTGATTCAATCAGGTGCTACAACTGAGGGATAAAGACTCCCTCGAAGTGATGCTTGGACCTTGGCACGCCATGAAGTTGTCCAATCTGGTATGCCCCTCTTCTTTTCCCGTGACCTTTTCCCTCTTGCTCTTCTTTGTTTTGATTTTGAGTTGCCCATTTCATAGGGACTCACGGGTAACAAATCCCAGCTGCACCTTCCGAGGGGACCGGAGGGTGTAGCTCGGCAAGATGCCTAGAAGGAGGTGGCACTTGCCAAGAAGAAGAAGAGAGCCAAGAAGGCCCGGAGGAGGTTCGAAAAGGGGAAGGAGATCAGCCGGTGGGTCCAAGGGGGTGAGCGCTGGAGCGACGCGGAGGCAGAGCTCAAGTTAGAGGAGCCCATAGAGATGGGTGGCAACACGATTGCCTCCAAGGACAAAGGGGCCAGGGGCACTATTGTGACCTCGGTGGAGCACCATGTGCCTATGGGCACATCCGTCGGTGGTGGACGTGATATGGAGAGGCACAGTGACATTCCTGAGTCAAGGAAGCATGCCACGAGTGAAGACACCGCCGTTGAACGAGAGGCGAAGCGGGCGCGGTCGCCATGCCCTTCGAAGGCGTTGTTGGCTCCGCACCCCATGCTCTAAGTGTGGCGAAGTAGGCCAGCCGGTTGGAGGAATGTGTTCGTTCCCCTGCATCTTTGGGGTCGGTGCATGTGCGTGACCCCGAATGAGGGCATGTCCCATCGGTGGCTCCGGTGGTTTCACCACAAGCTGGTGGTCGTGGTCATTCACAGGCCGATCGGGAACCGGTCGGGTCGGCTCCTCCCTTAGTCGATACGAGGGGGCGTGGGTTGCGACCCGCGAGTGGTCCTCGTTCGGTCAACTCGTCATCAGCCGGTCAGGGCTTTAGGGCTCTACCGCTGTCGTCTAGGTATGCATTCATACTCCCTCCTGTTCTCAAAGCTAAGTTTTTGAGTGTAACTAACCCACGCTTGTTTGATAGTAGCCAAGGGCTGGCGGGACTGGGAGTCTCCCCACCTCCTGTGCTAGAAGAGTGGAGACCCAACCTACAGCGGGTCGCGATGAGCGGTGTAGGAAGCAGGCTGGCGGCGGTGTGACCTTCCTTACTGGGGGTTACATCTTCCTAGCCAGTCGTGAGCATGGTGACAGTGGTGGCAGTAGTGATGGCGGTGATCCCTATGGTGATGATAGAGGTTGGGTCAGAGATGACCCTCGTGATCCCTCCCCCAATAGCTGCAGAGGAGGAGAAGAGGGAAACTGGGCTCCCTGCCTTGCCCGACGGAGGAGCGCATGGTTCACCCTCCTGATCAGAGCTAGAGGGGTCAGGAGGAGATGCGACTAGGCCAGAGGTAGAACATCTGCTGATGAGACATGGAGTCCATGCGGTGGAGATCCCCTACTCCGACAAGGCAGGCACTGGGGTGGAGCCACCAGCCATCCTACCGTCACGGGAGTTGGTGATGATCCGGTCATCGCATGACACTGTGATGGCTGGATCTTCTAGCAGGTCAGGGGTGACTCATGAGCTAGTGTGGCCTTGCCCCGGTGTGCCAAGAAAGGCCTGGTTCGTCCTTCGCGACGAGGAGGTGAAGCTTTGTCACTTGCTCAGGGAGAGAGGACTATCGATGGAGTCCGATCTCGCACTTACTAAGGTGAGGCTCAAGGAGGCCTTGGAGAGGGTTGAGCTCATCCATCAGGCCATGAAAGTCGACCTGCCACACATCGTAGAGGTAAGTTCTCTGCGTTTTTGGTGTTGTCATTGACTCCTTGGCTTTTCACCGGTTGTCTCAGCATGCCAACTTCTTGTCTCACAGGATTTGGAGACGATGTCGATCCATAAGTCCTATTTTCTTCGAGAGGAATACGGTCAGATAGAGCGGGAAGCAACGCCATCGTGGTAGGTTGATGAGCTTTGGCACCAGCTGGAATCCGCCCACCACGAGTTCCAAGACCGGGCGGCCGAGGCGATGGGAGCGCCGGCTGCGGAACTGCTTGCAGTTGAACGGGCGACTACTGCCAAGCGGGAACTCAACACAGTGAAGGTCCATTTGGTGGAGACTGAGGTGGCACTTCAAAAGTCCTTGGTGGCTCTAGAGATAGAGCAGAAGGCCTGGTTGGAGGCTGAACAAGAAGTGGTCGTGCTTCGGGGGTAGGTGCTCGAGGCAGAGGAGTCGAACGCTCGACTGCTCAAGAAGGTGACCCGATAGAGGAAGCACTCTCCATCCTCGAAAGCACCCATCTTGGTATGTATCTGTTCCACCTTTAGTTGATGCCTTGGTTCTTCCTTTCCTTTGCTTCTGAACTTGTTGTCCTTTTTCTAGAACTGGGTGGAAAAATTGGCTCTCTGGAGTAAGAGCTGGAGACAGCCAAGGCAGCGGTCGATCGGGGCATGGAGACACTAGCCAAGTTCTTTGAAGAGTGACATGCTCTCGTGGGAGAGCTTGACCAAATTCATAACGTCACCCAGTTGGTCATCTCTGAGGTGTTTGGGTTAGGACCGAGAACCAGTACGCCCACCATCCAGCTGTCGGAGGTCCCGAACAAAGTTCAGGCGCTCATCTCCGACGGCAGGTTCTATGGGACATTAGGGGTGGTGACCCAGCACCCTGATCTGGACTTTGCCACCATCTATAGAGGGTATGCTGATGGGTGGAGCGTAGATGAAATCCATGCACTGAGGGAGAGCTTGGTGCCATATGCATAGATGGTTGCCGAGCAAGTCTCCGCGCAGTGGGTGATGGAGGCTCGCCGTTCGAGCATGGTTGAAGACGTGCGTCGGGAAGATGTCATCCAACCTACGAAAGGAGTGGAGACTAGGTCAGAGGCGAATGTCGTCCTGCCCCCAATAGAGCCGAACGTTGTCCCGACTAGGATCGAGCTGCCTTCGTCCTCGTCGACCGTGTCATCATCCGATGCCACCGGGCGGCCATAATAGAGTTTAAAGTAGAAATAGTCTGTACATGTAAAAGTCAAGTTTGTGGGGAAGCCCCTATATGAACAGTTTTACACTTGTGACTATTTTGCGTTTGTTTTTGTGGTGAAATCACTTGTGAGAGGAAGCTTGTCCTATTCGCCCTTGTTTTTACCCTAGCGTAGCTTTGTTTTTTATCCTTTCTTTTTCGCACCTTCCCGTTGACCCGTAGGCTGCAACTTTAAGAACCTGGGCATGGCCTGCGAGGCTCAGCTGCTTGTAACAGTAGGTCGTGGCAGGGTGTGATCGGTCAGGAGTTTAAAACACAAGTTACGTAGGGTAATCAAATGAACGAATATGCCCTTTCGTTTGGGCGACGCCTTTTCGTTTGGGCGGGAAGTATTACTATATGATAGTAAAAAAGGAGGGTGGTATCATACCCCCATGGAGCCCCCAAGTGACCTAGGCCAAGAGTGCTCAGGCTAGGGTGCTGTAGGAGCAAACATTGAATGGAAATAAAAATGGTAAGACCGAGCTTTAGGGGAAGAAACGATGTAACTGTTCGATGTTCCATGTGTTGGTGAGAACATTGCTGTTGTCGTCCTTTAGCCAGTAGGCGCCTGGTCAGATCACCTCGGTCACCGTGAAGGGTCCTTCCCATGGTGAAGAGAGCTTATGTTTGTCCTTGGTGGACTGGGTCCTCCAGAGCATGAGATCACCAACCTTGAGGATCCTCCCCCTGATTTTTCTTTCATGGTAGCTGCGGAGAGTTTGCTGGTAGCGAGCGGAGCGGATGATGATCGTCTCACAAGCCTCCTCGAGTAGGTCAACCACGTCCTATTGAGCCTCAGTCGGTCTTGGTGGAAGGCCTGTACTCTTAGGGCGTCATGGTCGAGGTCGGAGGGCAACACTGCTTCAGCTCCGTAGGCCAGGAAGAAAGGTGTGAACCCTGTGGATCGGTTTGGGGTCGTTCTCTGGCTCCAGAGGATCGCTAGGACCCCTGCAACCCATCGCTCGGCATACTTATTGAGTCGGTCGAAGATGCGGGGCTTGAGTCCTTAGAGGACCATGCCATTGGCCTGCTCGACCTGACCATTAGTACGTGGATGTCCGACCGAGGCCCAATCGATCTTGATGCCGTATCCATCACAGAAGTCCAGGAACTTCTTCCTGGTGAAGTTTCTTCCATGGTCGGTGATGATACAGTTAGGAACACCAAACCGATAGATGATGCCGAGGGAAAACTTGACCGCCTCTTCCGAGCAGATATTGGTGATGGGCTTCGCCTCTATCCACTTGGTAAACTTGTCCACCGCTACGAGCAGGTGAGTGAAGCCGCTCGGAGCCTTTTTGAGGGGTCCAACCATGTCAAGGCCCTAGACCACGAATGGCCAGGTGATGGGGATAGTTTGAAGCTCTTACGCCGACAAATGAGTTTGCCAAGCGTAGAACTGGCATCCCTCACACCTGCAGACGACCTCCTCTGCATCTGACAGCGCAGTGGGCCAGTAAAAACCTTGGCGAAAGGATTTTCTGACCAGCGACCTCAGGGCCGCGTGATGTCCATAGATTCCAGCATGGACTTCGAGGAGGAGTTGTTTCCCTTGGTCGGTCAGGATGCACTTCATGAGTACTCCTGACGGACTTCGCTTGTAAAGTTCATCACCGAGGGCGACGAACGTCTTGGCGCGTCGAGCGATTCATCGCGTTTCAGTCCTTTCGAGTGGGAGAACCTCCTCGAGGAGGTAGGCAAGTAGTGGTGCTCTCCAGTCAGCCAGATCGAGTGCCACCATGGCGACATCGGAGGGTGATGTCATCATGGAGGCACCAAGGTCAGAGCCCCCAAGCACTTGGTCGGGGTCAGGACATGTTAGGAGATCAGAGCCCCCGAGCGCTAGATTGGTGTCGGAGTGTGTCTAGATCAGATTCTCTAGAATGCGGGCAGATGGCTCGTGGAGATCATTGATGAAGACCCCATCTAGAGATGGAGCCTGGCTGGCTGCCAATTTTGTGAGGAAATCGGCGGCTTCATTGTCCTTTTGGGGAAAATGATGCAGTTCGATCCCTCAGAATTTGTCCTCGAGCTTGCGCACCTCCTGGCAGTATGCTACCATAAGAGGGCTTTTGTAGGACTCCTTCATGACTTGGTCGGCGACCAACTCTGAGTCGCCACGGACATATAGCCACATGGTGCCGAGCTCGACGGTGATGCGCAGTCCGTTGATGAGGGCCTCGTATTCCACGGCGTTGTTTGAGGCTGAAAAATGGAGATGGATCGCATAGTGGAGCCTGCTCTGATCCAGGGAGATCAGAACCACTCCAGCCCCTGAGTCAGGCGCCATGACCGACCCATCGAAGTACATCGTCCAGTACTCGTGGGTGACATCTGGGGTCAAGAGCTGGACTTCCGTCCATTCGGCGATAAAGCCGGCGAGAGCCTGAGACTTAATAGCAGTCCAGGGGATATACCTAATGTCATGGCCCATGAGCTCGAGAGCCCACTTGGAAATCTGACCCATGGCATCGTGGTTGCGGACGACGTCTCCCAGTGGGTACGAAGTGATGACCATAACTTCGTGGTTGGTGAAGTAGTGGAGGAGCTTCCGGGTCACCATTAGCATGGTGTATAGAAGCTTCTGAACCTGGGGGTATCAAACCTTGGCATTGGTGAGTACCTCACTAATGAAGTATACTAGTCATTGGACCTTCTGGGGGTGTCCTGGCTCCTCCCTTTCGATGACTAGGGCGGCGCTCACCATGTGGTTGTTTGCCACGATGTAAAGGAGGAGGGGTTCTCCCCGTTTGGGAGCGATGAGGATTGGGGCCGACGTCTGTGATGCTTTGAGGCTTTCCAAAGCCTGATGTGCCTCCTCTGTCTAGACAAATGTGTCTATCTTCTTGAGATGTTTGCAGAGAGGCATCCCCCACTCGCCTAGTCTAGAGAGGAACCGGCTCAGGGCAGCCAAATAGCCGGTGAGCCTCTATATGCCCTTGACGTTGCGTATAGGGCCCATGTTGGAGATGGCCATGATTTTATCAGGGTTGGCTTCGATGCCCCGCTTAGACATGATGTATCCAAGCAGCTTCCCCTTTAGCCGCTTAACTTGGTCAGGCTAGTTGGGCAGGTCGATTTGGTCAGTGAAGCATCACTGCATGCACCATTGATAGGTGGCGCCAGTGTTCTTTAGACCGGAAGGCGTGGTTACAAAGCAGTATGAACCATATGGGGTGATGAATAAAGTCATGAGCTGGTCAGACTCTTTCATTGCGATCTGGTGATAGCCTGAGTAGGCATCCAGAAAGGAGAGGATGTCGCATCCTGAGGTGGAGTCGACTATATGGTCTATGCATGGCAAAGGAAAATGGTCCTTTGGACACGCCTTGTTGAGGCCAGTATAATCAACACACATTCTCCATTTCTCGGTCTTCTTTTTAACTAGAACAGGATTGGCTAGCTAGTCGGAGTGGTATACCTCTTTGATGAATCTAGCTGCCAGGAGTTTGGTGATCTCCTCGCCTATGGCCCTATGCCTCTTGTCATCAAAGCAACGCAGGCGTTGTTTGGTGGGCTTTGAGCCTAGGATGAGGTGTAATGCGTGCTCGGTGACCTCCCTTGGTATGCTCGGCATGTCAGAAGGTTTCCACGCGAAGACATCACGATTGGCGCATAGGAAGTCGGTGAGCTCGCCTTCCTATTTAGCTGGGAGCTTGGTCCCGATCCACACCGTCTTGGTTGCGTCAGCGGGGTCAATCCCCACCACCTTGGTTTCCTCGGTCAGGTGGAAGGCACTCGATGAGGTTGGCTCATTGCAGTCCGGGACTGCTGGAGTCGATGAATTCTCGAGCTTCGGGAGCTCGATGGAGTTGATGACGGTAGTGGTGAGCTCGTAATGCTCGCGGTCACATGTGTAGGCATGCGAAAAGGTGCTACCCACGGTGATGACGCCACTCGGTCCCGGCATCTTCAGCTTGATGTAGATATAGTTGGGGATCGCCTTGAACTTGGCATAGCATGGCCATCACAAGATGGCGTGGTAGGACCCTAGAAAGTCCACCACCTCGAAGGTGAGGACCTCCGAGCGAAAGTTGGCTCGGTCGCCAAACATGACAGGCAGGTCGATCTACCTGAGCGGGTACACCTGCATCCCTAGGATCATGCCATGGAAGGGAGAGCTCAGTGGGCAGAGCTCCGATCAAGGGATGTGCATGGCGTCGAGGGTGTCGACATAGAGAATGTTGAGGCCACTGCCTCCATCCATCAGCACCTTGGTGAGGCACTTCTTGTGGATGATAGGGTCGATGATGAGTGGGTAGCGACCCGGTCGAGCAATGTGGGAAGGATGGTCTCTCTGATCAAAAGTGATCGGGGAGTCTGACCAGATAAGGAAAGAGGGGACGGCCATCTCGGTGGCACATGCCTCTCTGTAGCGCACCTTGTGCTAGCGTTTGGAGTGGATGGCATCGGATCCCCTAAAGATCATAAGGCATTCCTCGGGGTCAGGGAAGCTGTCATCATCCTTGCCTGCCACACCTCCTTTCTTGGCCGCTGCCTCCTTGCCCTTTCCTTCCATCCTTGCCTAGTAGCTCTTGAGGTCATTCATTCCATCCAGGATGTTGCGCTAGACCTAGCGGGCATGCTCCCAGGTGCCGCTCACTGGGTTATGTGTGCATGGCACAGCGTGTTGTGCCTAGCGCGCCAGCGCATGTGGCGGCTGGCTCCACTGCCTTTGTCGTAACTCCTCGCCGTGCTCCTACACACGTGCCAGAGCATTTGTGCTAGGGTCCAGAGGGGTGTGAGTCTATAGAGACTCCGTTACCACCGGTGTCTGTCCCGGAGTGTCCACCATAGCACACTCCCAGGACAGAGGGTGGCCAGGTGCCACGATGTCCCTAATGCTGGAGCCGTCGCTATCAACGTCATCGTCAATGAGGTCGTGGAAGGAGGCGGGAGCATAGCCCACCATCCCCATGAACTCAGAAGTGAGAGGGGGCGTCGTCAGCATCCTTCGAAGCCCCCGCACATATGCGTCCACAGGGGACATGAAGCCATAGGGCAGCCGGTCGCACGGCGATTGCGGTGGGGACTACGGGGTCCCTCTGGAGAGTCGGCAGAAGGTATAAAACAACGAGTAAAGAACAATATGTATGTTACTCATAGTGGGGTTTGAGCCCAGCGTGGGCTCAAAGCAAAGTGCAGGTGTCTCGTTGTTGAGGTCGTCGAGTGGCCTAGAGCCGATAGAGGGCACTCCTCCTCCAATGGGCGTCGGGACAAGTGCCTCCTCATGGAGGCGAAGTACGTCGAGATGGTCGGCGATGAAGTCCAGACTTCCAAAGAGGAAGGTCTAGAGCGGCTTGAAGATGGGAGGAACCCACATCCCAACAGGTGGGAGAGTGGAAAACTCTAGTGAGCCAAAGCAAATCGTATCACTTGAGCCCACCATGCCAAAGATGGTGGAAAGGTGGGCCATCCGATGACCAAAAGCGTGAACGCACAGCGTCCTCCCCACGGATGGCACCAACTATCGATGCGAAAAGTGAAGAACAAGTAAATATTTGCAGTTTTGTCATGCATTGTGATCGGATGTGGCCTAGCACACAATGACACAGGATTTATACTAGTTCAGGCAATGTGCCCTACGTCTAGTTTTGGTCGGTCAGAGACTTTATTCCTAAGCCCAGGTGCTCGAAGTTTGCTGTGGGGTTACAAATGAGTAGGAATAAGAAGGAGGTGTTAAAGGCTCGGTCGAACTTTGAACCAAAGGGCCAAGAGTGACAGGGGCTCTAATATGTGCTAAGTATTGGAGCGTGAACTCTGTGTAGCTTTAGAGTTCATAAGCTATGGAGCTGTTTGAATGCTCAGATTGTCTAGAGGCAGCCAGAGAGAGTCTGAATGACTGTCCCTGTTGGGAGAGAGCACATCCCCTTTTATAGGTGAAGGGGATGGCCTTACAAGTTAGAGAGAAAGAGAGAGAGTGTGTACGTGTGCCACCTAGTCTTGTTGCCCATGTTGTCGGGTACAAGATGGTTTTCGACGCCCACAGTACTGTTGATGTCCAGATGCATGTGGCAGGCCCCACCATGTTCGCCTGGTATGGCAAATGTCAGCGCCTACCATACTATAGGACAAATGTCGGTGCCCACAACACGGTTTGTATTTTGACACGCCTGGAAGGTTGCATAGTACCTATCTAGCAAGGCCTGGCGGCACTGACCTATAGGTGTGTAGGGTATGGCAGGGTAGGGTCCTCAGTATTGCAGTTGACTTGAGCGCCTTACCTCATCTGCTCCGCCTGATCCTTGGGTCCTTACCGAGCGGGCGTCCCCGGTCGATCATTCCTAGTCCGCTCCGACCATGTCGGTCGGGGAAGAATTACAAGCGGAGGTCCGGCGTATCCCCGGTCAGAAAAAGGAGGTTAGAGTCGGACTATATCTCCTCTTTAGCCAAGCCTTCCAATCGGAGACCGGATCTTTCCCTCG
This sequence comes from Miscanthus sacchariflorus, assembly GCA_002993905.1. Taxonomy (NCBI): domain Eukaryota; kingdom Viridiplantae; phylum Streptophyta; class Magnoliopsida; order Poales; family Poaceae; genus Miscanthus; species Miscanthus sacchariflorus. Next base: position 6,952,387 of record CM009596.1, read on the forward strand.
ACCGGTCGTTAGGTAACTGGGCTGGCCCGAGAAGCGTGCGTTGTCGCTATGCCATCCGCTGGGTTAAGTTTATCGTTGGGAAGCAGGCCCATTGGGGACCCCGGGTTTATGAACCCAAAAGTATCCCTTGGCTTGCCCAATAAGCAAAACCCCTTCATCGCAAAAATTCCACTAGCACCTAGATCGAGCAGCCCCCACCGTGCCCAGATGTCGGTAGTACCCAATCTTGAAGGCCTTCTCCCAACGCTGCTGCTGCCGCAGGAGGAGTTGGAGAAGGAGTGCCATGGCGATGAAGAAAATATAGATGGTTGGCTCAAGATAGCTTTGTTTGTATCTATCTATTCTAAGGAGGAAGGAGTGTGTGGATTGCCAAGAAGCGCATCTAGCCCTGGCTTAAATAGGCCAACCTTGAAGATGGAGAAGCCGAGAGGAGGCATAGAGTAATGGTGATGCAACTGTGTTGTGGGTAGTTGGCAAATGGGGAAATAACTCACGCTGCAATTACTATCGTCGGTATACCAAATGGTCGTGTAGGGCCAGCGGCCATAGTGCCTATCATAGTCGGGTCGGCTTTTCATACGATGAAGAAAATACCACTGTCGCATCTATTGTTAACCCATCGGTGGTAGAAGTTTGAACTGCCGGTTTCCTTCTTAGGAGGCCTAGCTATCGGTCCAACCGGCGGTGGAAGTATAACACCATCGCTTCTATCGCTATGGCAGTGAAAGTGGCGATAGTGATAAGTCAATCTGTAATAGTGGAGGTCCATTTTGGCGGCAAGCATGTCTGCCTCCTTTACGGCATGCATGCCTTTTTGTGTTTTTTTTCTTCCCCCCAGCTTTGATTTGACTCCATCTTTTTTATGAGAGCCGTGGCTCCATCGATGGTGGGGGAAAGGAAAGCACCTCCAGCAGCGGCATCAATGCGCCCCCTTCACATGGGTGTTAACCCATTATAGAAATTTTGGAGCACTAGCCAATTCTCCATTCTGTGATGTGGGCATGCTTGAATGTACTCCTACAACCTTTCCCACACCTCGGGAATAGTTTCCATCACGTGCCGCTGGAAGTTGGAAATTCTTCCCCTCAAGGCATTGGTTTTGCCCATGGAGAAGAATTTGGCGAGGAACGTCGCGGGACATTTGTCCCACGTGTTGTGTCACATCCGGCCCAGTTTGGAATTTGGCCCATAGTGGCCCATGTGCTTGTTAATAAGATATTGTGGAGAGTTTAGTCCCACCTTGGCTGTTATAGGTGGGATAGACCAACATATAAGGCTTCTAGAGTCCATCCCACCATCCCCAGTGTTGGCATTTCTTAGCATCACTTGTTACTAGGTTGTCATCCCTAGCATAATGCCAGAAATGTGTGGTTGGTAATTATTAATGACACTTGTAAGCTTCAGAGAAAAATATATATATTAAAGTATCCGCAAACGCACAGATAATATACCATTGTAGCATTTCACCCGAGAGTATTCCAGGTATCATTATTTATATTTTTACCATAGGAAGGAGCTTATGGAGTGGTGCTGGCATAGAGATAGTGACAAATGTGTATACTTATGATAATAATCACTCTCATGCCATTGCAGGGGTAAGTCAAAGGGTAGATAAATAATAAGTGTAAGGTAATAGTGGTATTCTAGAGATAAAATTAGAGACTCGTAAAATGTAGTACAACTAAGCAGGAGATTCGTTAAGAGCAAAAGATTCCTAAGTCATTACTTATCTACTAAGTCTTTTGTACACCCTAATATATAAACTCTCATTTATAGTATAACTAACTCTGGATCTATGCATAAGGAACATTACTAAGGAAGATAATGAACAGAGCTTGTCTACCTTCGCAATCACGTTCTACGTGCTCTATAAACAGAGAATGGACTACAAAGGACTCAACGGGAGTGTCACATCCGCCGTCTACCACATGACCCGGAGTGCAGAGGGCATCCGTAGGCAAACAATATCTAAGCACCATGCTTACATAGTGTCAACCACTTAACTCACGCGCATAATGAGCTAAGCGCTTTGCGAACATGTGCATAAACTCATCATTAATCATAACTATATCAAGCAT
>CM009596.1:6978185-7003875 GCA_002993905.1 Miscanthus sacchariflorus
CCATTTTAGTATTTATGCTTTCTAGGACCTTATCATTAAAAGCAAGCTTCTTAGAAATATTCTCATTAATACTAGCTTGTTCTAAGATTAGGTCTCTCAAGGATGGTTGCTTAGGAGTATTATAGCTATTACCTGGGTACTTACCTTGGTAAGTCGACCGTTATTGTTGATTCCACCCTTGCATCCTCCTGATATTAAGGGAATTCAACACCCAAATATTCTCCACATACATTCTGAGCATTGAATGCATCTTGAATAGCCTGACGATCTTTCTTGTAATTGGCTAGCTTTTCAAGCCAATTCAATAGTACATCCATCTTGGTTGATAATGCACACACCTCTTCTGGTACTTCTTCACTCTTATTGAATAATTGAATGTTGCATGATGACCGGCCTTGATTAGAGGCTATCTTTTCCGTAAGAGTTTTACCTTTTCCAAGGGTGAGTGACATAAATGATCCTCCACCAGTGGCATCGAGTTGTTCATGAGCTTTTTTAGTTAATCCATGGTAGAAACTTTGCATGAGCAACCAATGTTCCATCCCATGATGAGGACAATTTGAAATGTATTCTTGAAAACGTTCCCATGCTTCTGGAATGGTTTCTCCTTTCAGCTGTTGGAAGTTTGAAATCTTTCCTCTCAAGACATTGGTCTTGCCTACAAGGAAGAACTTTTTTAGAAAGGCCTTTGAACATCTTGCCCAAGTGTTGTGTGATCTTTGTTGATGTAGAACCACTGCTTCGCTCTTCCCACTAGTGAGAATGGAAACAGGCGAAGTAGTATGATGTCTTGAGCAACATCCTTGATGACGACTGTGCTGCTAATCTCTAGAAAATTCTAAAGGTGAGCACTAGCATCTTCATGTGCCTTTCCACTGAATGGAGTAGCCTGCTAAAGTAGAGGTTATGATTTTATCAATACGTATTTATTTGGTCAATTCTCTTTAGCCATGTGCCCCTCCCCGACAACAGCGCCAGAAATGCTTGTTGGCATTTCTTAGCATCACTTGTTACTTGGTTGTCATCCCTAGCATAATGCCAGAAATGCGTGGTTGGTAATTATTAATGACACTTGTAAGCTTCAGAAAAAATATATATATTAAAGTATCCACAAGCACACAGATAATATACCATTGTAGCATTTCACCCGGGAGTATACTAGGTATCGTTATTTATATTTTTACTACAAGGAGGAGCTTATGGAGTAGTGCTGGCATAGAGATATTGACAAATGTGTATACTTATGATAATAATCACTCACATGCTATTGCAGGGGTAAGTGAAAGGGTAAATAAATAATAAGTGTAAGGTAATAGTGGTATTCCAGAGATAAAATTAGAGACTCATAAAATATAGATAGCTAAGCAGGAGATTCGTTAAGAGCAAAAGATTCCTAAGGCATTACTTATCTACTAAGTCTTTTGTACACCCTAATATATACACTCTCATCTATAGTATAACTAACTCTGGATAAATGCATAAGGAACGTTACTAAGGAAGATCAAGAACAGAGCTTGTCTACCTTCGCAATCACGTTCTACATGCTCTACAAACGGGAAGTGGACTACAAAGGACTCAACGGGAGTGTCACATCTGCGATCTACCACATGACCTAGAGTGTAGAGGGCATCTGTAGGCAAACAATATCTAAGCACCATACTTACATAGTGTTGACCACTTAACTCACGTGCATAATGAGCTAAGCGCTTTGCGAACATCTGCATACACTCATCATTAATCATAACTATATCAAGCATACAACTAGAGCAAACTAAGAACATAATAAATAGCAACACAATAATATTAAAGTAGCACAAAGTCATAAATAGAGATACAATGGCTATACCAGTCTCGAGATGGCAGATCNAGAATCCTGAGCAATAGCCCACACTCTTCTTGAACCTTGCTAGCTAATCTATACTAGAAACTTGAAGAACTAGAGCTCTAATCTCTAATCTCTAGAAACCCTAGTTTCTGTCTAGCCCCAACTTATGATCTGATGACTTGATTCTCCCTAGAGAGAGGGGGGCTGGATTATATAACCCTAAGGATACAACGTGAGCCCTTGGATCAAACCGACTTAAGCAATGGCTTAGATGCATCCTAGGAGGCGGTGAGAAACTGACATAGCGACGAGGCTGATAGGTGGGCCCCTGGTGGGCCGGGCGGCCTCCAGGTGGGGTCGGGTGGCCCCACTTGGCAAACTCTCGGCCTTCGCTTCGATGACGTGGCTTCTAGAGTCCCCTAGAACCTTCTAGAGTTGGTTTCATGGCAGAATTCTGATTTTTCCTTTGACATTTAGGTCCCCCTTGATGGTTTTCTGATTAAACCCTACTGAAAACACAGATTCACCAAAACTCGTGAAAATTGTCAGTTTAAACCCCTATGTCTATGTTGGTGATCATTTTCATGCATTATTTTGAGTTATATTGATGTTTATAATGGTCGGTAACTACCGTCAACACCTGGGTTAATCCTTTTACATGAAGCGAGAACGAAAGCGTGAGTGGGATGGTGGTAGGCGTGGTTCGCTCAGCGTGCAGAGTGGATCTAAATTGTTTGGACTCTGGGCGTTACAAATGGTATTGGAGCCGACCTTTGTGGCCACGGGCGCGTGCGGGTCAGGGGCGCGTACATGGTGTTCATTGCGCGTGTAGGCCATGCGGGGTGCACGGCATGGCACATGTGCCGGCACTAGATACACGGTTGCATGTGCTAAGAGGGAACGTTCCTGGTCATCATTTGCCTGGTTGTGGTTGTGTTGGGCCGACAAGGATGTCGATTCCTTTGAGGGGGGTGTATGTCACATTTGGCCCAGTTTTTAATTTGGCCCATAGTGGCCCATGTGCTTGTTAATGAGATATTGTGGAGAGTTTAGTCCCACTTTGGCTGTTAAAGATGGGACAGACCAACATATAAGGCTTCTAGAGTCCATCACACCATCCCTGGGTTAATCCTTTTATGGGAAGCGAGTACGAAAGCGTAAGTGGGATGGTGGTAGGTGTGGTTCATTTAGCGTGCAGAGTGGATCTAAGTCTTTTGGACTCTAGGGCATTACATGTTGATAGCTTCCCGATCCTTGTAGAACCACTCTTTCGCCTTCCCCATAAGGGAGAAGGGAAACAAGCAGAGCCTGATGCTCACTGGTGCGACATCCTTGATGATGATGGTATCACACAGCTCGAGGAAGTGCTGTAGGTGACCGTTTGTGTCCTCGCTTGGCAAACCATAAAGTGGGTTTGCTTGCACCATCGTAATGGTGCCGGTCTTTAGCTCGAAGTTTCGCTCACCCGTGTTGACAGCCGGCCCAACGAGTACGTTGGCAACATCAGGGATGGAGTAGTCACGGAGGGTCCTGGCCATGACAAAAGTAGCGGATGGTGCGGGGGTGATTGGTTTGGTTGTCGGTGGAGTAGCCGAAGAAGAAGCGGCGCTAGACCGACTCTTCCTTAGGAGTGACTCTAGGTTGTCGAACAAGTTGTCTGGCAGATCGAAACATGTCATACACTATCCTATTTTCATCCACAATAGGAGAAAACAAGCAAAGTTAGCTTGCATAAACAATGGCTACCGTACATGCATAGTATCATGAACATGTCCTACAAGATTCTTTAATCAATTGCCTTCCTCGACAACGGCGTCAGAAATGTTTGTTAACATTTCTATACGCATTCACCAAGTATAAAGATAGAATCCATCCCCAACAATGGCGCTAGAAATGTGTGTTGGCATGTCTTAGCAACATTACTAATAATTACCAATGTCGCCAAGAAAAGCCTTGATAGTTCCTTAATAATTTTAGATATTTATCGGCAAGCGCACGGATATATCATTGTAGCATTTCACCCGGAAGTATTTAGGATATCGTTATTTATATTTCTCAAAGGAAGGCATAATTAATTAAGACTCTAGTATGGATATGAACTCAATAACATATTTGTAAAGTAAACCAATGTTCATAACCGGGGTAAAATGATATATTTCAAGATAGTGGACACACGCTTGGGCATTCCTCAAGGATAAAATAGAAATAAAGAATAAAATAATATTCCTAAGTAGAGCAGGCATGGTCTTAATATAGTCATGCAAAGAATAGTGAATAATCATACAAGTTAGGTAATCAGAGTAGAACTAAGTGCAAAGTGGGTTGGGAGGCCACCGAGTACTGGTCTGCCACCAACCTCATGTGACAATTTAGACGCGTGCACCCCAAATGAACATGGGGGATTACAAGGGATGAACAAGTCACCACTTGCTGCCTACCCCTCAACCATGGAGAAGGACAATGCATTCACCTATTCCTCCATACCCGAGCACCATGCTCATGTACACAGAAACTACCCAAATCGCCCTAGGATCCCGACCCTACGGATCGACAAGCATAGGAAATGGGCACACCCAAAGGCACGATGAACCGCCACCTCAACTTAGCTCTAATTCTAATCATATGAATTATATGAGTGATTAAGCATAAAGTCATATATGTTAATCTCATAACATAGAAACTATATGCTAGTTCATATGCTAAGATCATAACATAAAGACTATACTCTAGTTCATAAGTATAACTATAATGATAAGTAAGGAACAAGATTTTGTAGAAATGATCCATCTTATTCATACCAAGATCTCTCTCCAAGGAGTCAAGTCCTCCAAGATAGCTTTGCCTTGCTCTAGATGACTACTAAAATGTAAAAGTACAGAGGAATTGAGGTGTTGCTCCAAATGTTGTGTGTTCAGAGAGGGGACTCTCAAAGACTAACTAAAGAGCCTCACTAACCACTAGACCCGACATAAGCTAGCTCTCAAAACTAATTACACAAAAGAGCTTAGCTATAGTAAAAATGTAAATACACGAGGTGGATAGCGACTTATACCGCCGTGTCGAGGAATGAGACAATTACAAGATGAAGTCAACCAATCACAATAGAATTCTGGTAGCAAAAGATGACACAATGATTTTTCACCGAGGTTCACTTGCTTGATGGCAAGCTAGTCACCGTTGTGGTGATTCACTCACTTGGAGGTTCACGCGCTAATAGGCATCACATGCCTAACCTGCAATCGGGTGCCGCACAACCAACACAAGATAAGGATTACATAAGCCATGAGATATCCACTAGAGTACCTTTTGGCTCTCCATCGGGGAAAGGTCAAAAACCCCTCACAATCACCAAGATCGGAGCTGTAGACAAGCACCTTCCTCCGCTTGATGATCCTCGCTTGTCACACCCCAAAATTTATGATTTTGGGTTGTGCATAGAAAACACTAATTAAAATATATGTTTTGATATTTAGATAAAATTTCCCAAGTTTAGTTTAGGATAGCGTATATTAGTTATAGGAAAAATGTGAATCTTCAGACTTTTTTGAACTAATTTGACGGGCTATTGCTTGATATGATGTTTGCATGTTGCTTCTTTGTGTGTTGAGAGTGGGCAAAGTCTTTAAAATGCATTTCGTAGGTCGCTTTTGCTTCTCCGGCACGCCTTTATCTTTTTCTATAATCAAATTCTTTGTTTCTTAGCTCAAGTTTTCGTTGGGAGCTTCCTAAAATCTTTTATTTGTAACGCAAATCACTCCTTTCAGTTTCTCGTCCGTCAATGAATCTCTACAAACTTCTCGAAAAAATTTCTAGCTTTTTCTAGAACTTGTTCCTACTTGTCTGTGAGCATAATTTAATTTTTAGATGCTCCAAACTATCTTATCATGAGCTCCAAATACTTTATTTAGGTTCCTCATGTTCCACAATGTCTGGAAATTTTCCCCGAATTTTTGGAGCTTTCAGAGTATTTTTTGCAGCTTAAATAATAATTCTAGACTTTTCTAGAATTATTTTATCTATGAAATTAATTAATTCTAAAAATAATAAATCTCTCATTTTTCTTAACGCTCAAAGCCCATGTGCAATAATCCTAATAAATCCTAAAAGCACATGTCTTTATTTAATGGGCTTTAATAATTAATTAAGCCTATTAGTAAAGATGGAGGGTGCAACATTAATTAGTATCATATTGCTAATTGATGTAAATGTGGGGAGTTCTCCTGCCTATATATATGTACCAATCCCTTGTACAAAACACACCAAAATGACTGTAAGGGGAGCCCCTAGTTTAAAAAATTCTTCGTGTAGTAAATTAAATTTTTCTCCTCCTCTTCCGCAGTCCGCCGGTCCGCTGCTGTCCTAGCCTGTTCCCCTCCCACCAGCCAGGGCCCTACCCTGCTGATCGGCCATGGCATGGAGGCCCTCATGTTCCGTACGTCATGCACGAGGTTGAAGACCAAATAATTACGAGTTTGTCACTGCTTCATATTATCTTTGCCGTTTCTTCGTTTTAATTCCGATTCCGTTCGTTCAAGTTGCTTTAGATTCATGTTCATGCGCTCTATGCAGAAATGCTAATGTTTTTTATGTCACTTGTTTTTCTATATATAGTTAAATATTAAAATGATTTAATGTTAATGCAACCAGTTTTATAATTAAAATCGATATAGGTTTTCTACTGCGTTATTTTATATACAAATATTAATATGATTATTAATTGCTAATATAAATATGATTTTCAATTATAAATTTTCTTAGCTTAAACACGCATCATGTACAGCTTGTTTAGATGTTCTCATATATTTATTTATTTTGCAAAGTTTAAGTTTAACTTGCTTAATAAATTACGTGATAATATTTATAAGATAAAATTTGGACAGCTTCAACTTGATTTTATGTATAAATATGATTTATTTAAACTAAATTAATGAGTCTTCCATGTTTTTGTTTAACTAAAATAAATCAAGCTTGTAGTTGTAGGCCTTTTCTTTTATATAATATAAACTCATGGTGGTCGTTCGTTTTTACGATAGTTTCGGTTCCGGTGTTTCTTGTGATCTCGTAGCACTAGCTCTCTTTTAGTATGTTGTTTATCTCGTGTGGTATACTGCTCTTAGTTGTCTTCTTGTATGTGTGTTCGGTGTGCTACGATCTACGAGTAGAAGAAGAGCTGTCCGAAAGCGTTGGAGACTTAAAGAACACAAGATTGAAGGTTCTACGAGAAGTTGATCATTAGTTGTAAAGCAAGTGAAAGGCAAGTATAGTATGGGATCTTTCTGGTTGTCCTATACACCTTTAATCATTTAATTAATGCTGCATGTGTCTACCTCGACTATCACTAAGGATTTTCTAGTACTTTGCTAGCTTGTACCTTGATTCCTATGGGTTTATGCATTTGGGTAGTATGATGCTAGCGCTCAATTAAATAACCATGATATTGTAACCTGACTAATGGTATATGCAATAAACACTAAAAGAGCAACACGGCTCAAGAGGGCTAGAGCATTGGACTGTTGTTATGGTGCTCTAGATTCCTCTCCTTAAGGACTTATCTATAAGTGGTCAACCAGGACTTACAGTACAACCATGTGTGCCACATGACTCTAGCTTTAGTCAAGTATGAGGACCTTTTCTAGGTTGTTAGTGGTTACCTTCATGGCGCAAAAGGGGCTTGCCAAATCAGGTATAGTGCGGCCTTTGTCTTTATGTGTATAGCATGCGCAAAATATGCCATTTGGAAGGGGAGCTCTACATTTGTTTGCCAATTAAAAACTTAGCGGCCCCAACTTGTTAGACGAATCTTTGAAAGACTTCATAGTGATCCCTGCCTACTCACTTTGGAAGTGTTTTGGGAGTAATTAACCCAGACATATGGGAATCACGGCTCATGGTGAAAGTGTACAACCTCTGCAGAGTGTAAAACTAGTATATCAGCCGTGCTCATGAGCAAGAGCGGCCTTGGAACTCTTACGGAATAGATGATTATTCATGAATAATTAATTGTTTATGCTATTCATTATTCATGTTTACCTGATCATGTGTTTATATGGGCTTACGATAAATTTGATGCTACTCAATTGTTAAAATTATGACTCACTAAAAGATAATTGCAGTAAACCAATGTCAACCTTTTGAGCCTCATGAATACCATGTTATATTTGCTGAGTACGACATGTGCCCACCCTTGCTATTTCCCCCACACCTCAGACTATAGTAAAGTTGCTTAGAAGATTGATGAGGACACAAAGGAGTTCCCAGAAGATTGATAGGAGTGCTTGGCGTATGTTACCCCCAGTCAGCCATCCCTGTGAAGAATAGAGTCTGAAGATTAGTTACTGTTCCGTGATACTCTGATATAAGTGTTAATACAGCTATGTATACATTATTTAATAATATTGTTTATGATACTATTCATTCTATTGTTGTATGTGTGGACTTCCTAGGCACACATATGGTAAACCTGGTTTTATCTTTAAAACTGGGTGTGACAGATTAGTATCAGAGCAAATAGCCAAGAGGGTAAGCTAGAGCCGGCCACATGGCTTTTATAGAGCCCCCAAAAGAATAGAGCCATTGGGCTCACACTGCAGCCCAACTCAGGTCGACTGGACGCACCGGTGGGTTTGACCCAATGCAGGACCCCAGCGTCCAGTCCTAGGATTTGTGCCACATGTCCCCCTATGTTCAACCTCAGCCGCTGATCATCAACAGCTAGAATCTTTTGCGCTCACATTAAGTCTTTACCGGACACGACGATCAACAAGACTGGACGTGTTGGTGCACAGTCAGCCCACGCGCACACCCAAACCACCAAGCACTGACTAGACATGCTGCTCTTCGTGGCTTCTCAGCGTCAAGTCACTTCCAGCAAGCATCCAGAGCTGATTTTTCTCGACCGGATGCATCAGGTCACGCATGACCAGATGTGTCAGTGAGTCTAGTCACCTCTACATCACTCAATTGCTTGCGTCAGCGTACGTCATCCCTTGATCAGACACAGGCCCTGCACGTCTGGTCACAAAGACTTTTCATCATCCGATCAGAGCCAAAGAACTCCCAACACCGTGTTTCACTGACCGGATGTAGGCCTCCGAGTCTGGTCACCTCGAGAAGTCTCCTCCACTTCGCCAACTTCACCACCCTTGATCAAATGTGCTAACCACCTAGTGTACTACCTTATGCATGTGTGTTAGTATATTTTTACAAACATTTTCAAGGGTGTCAGCACTCACTATAATCTAAATACATATGCAATGAGTTAGAACATCTAGTGGCACTTTGATAATCACATTTCAATACGAGTTTCACCCCTCTTAATAGTAAGGCTATCTATCCTAAATATGATCACACCCACTAGGTGTCTTGATCAAGAAAACAAAATGGCCCTATAAATTTCACCTTTGCCTTCAGCCCATTTTGTTTTTCTCTTTCATCTTTTCCAAGCCTGAGCTCTTGATCATCACCATGGCTATCACCACCATCATCACGATCTTCACCATTTGCTCCACCACTTGGAATGTGCTTCCCTATTCTCATGATCACTAGGGCAATAGGTTAGCACTTAGGGTTTTATCAACTCACCAAAACCAAACTAGAGCTTTTAGGCGGTGTTGGGGTTGTGGCGCACCCATGGTGTGACCATACCCTGGCTGGCCTAGCTGGCCACCGCCTTCGTCTGATGAGCCTCTAGCTTGGTATGGGCCACTCCTTGGATTGTACTTCGCCCAAATTGTCTGGGTAGATGGGCCTTTCTATTATTCCTTTGCTTATATCTGCATTATATCTTGTTGGATTGCGCCTTTTGCTTTTATTTTCCACTATATTCGAGTTTAAGTCCTGCAAAAAGAAATCTCCAATTACATGTGGAACTTGATAAATATTAAAGGCATGTGTGCATAAGTGTTTCAATTTGTCCTCATTTTATATCTTAACTAGCGGTTAAAATTGGTCGTTAAGGACCACCAACATTGGCTAAGCGGGTTGTGCCCCGAAGTGCTTGAGAATCCCCTATAATTCTTGATTTAGCTGAGTTGCTAAGTTTATCCCTAAGTTGTGGTTGACCAGTAGAAGTTGCATATGACTCTTTTTACTCACTATCCCTGGCCTCTCCCACTAGCTATGTCGTTTACTGTCTAGCTACCTATAACACCCAAAAATTTGCATGGTTTTAAAATAGGAGAAGATGATTTAATTATGCATTTTGTGGGCATTGAAATTTAGAAAAATAATAACTTTGTTAAAATTAAAATCAAATGTAGGTCTACATACATGTATGTGCACACATGCTGCTGCATATTTTATTTGTGATGTTTTGGTTTGAATGGAATTTGCAAAAGGATTTGAATTTGGTTAGCATTTGAGGTTGAAAATAGAATTGGAAAAAAACAAAAACAAGAAATTCTTCCTCTCCATATCTGCTTTCGGCCCGAGCAGCCAGCTCTTCAACGGCCTAGCCTCGCTCGCATGGCCTACCTCACGCCTGCTCTCTCCCACAGCGGCCTAGCTGGCGGCCCAGCAACGTGCCGCGTCATTCCTCTCCTGCGCCCTAAGTCGCTGACCAACCGGCCCCACTCATCAGCGCCGTTCTTCAACCTCGCAATCGTCTCCTACCCGGACTCCACCGCCATCGGGAGTCCATGCCACCCTCGCCTTCCTCCTTGCCTTGCGCCCCAAGCCACTCCCGGCCATAAATATCGGATGCCCTCATTGTGCCGCTCCCCTTCCAAGCTTCGAAGCCGCCTCGCCTCGTCCTGAGCTCGCAGCACCGCCACTAGCCCTAGCCGCCGCCACCAAGATCAATCCACCAAAGCCGCGTGCCGCTTCCATCCACTCCGTGCTTTGGTAAGTTACCTAGCCGAGCTCGCCGTCATCTTCTCTCTCTCCCAGTGTCCTTGGTTTGCTATTTCATGGTCCGTAGACCGTATTTCATGAGCGCCGCCCATCTCCGGTCATGGCGCCGCCGTCGGGGCTCACCGCCGTCCTCGCCGGCCGTTTTCCTTTCCCTCCGATCTGATCTGCGCCGTCCGATCCTGATCCAACGGTCCAGATCTTAAGATACCCCTTTGCCTGTCGTTTTGTAAAAAGGCCCTTATAATTATTTGGATCTTAACTCGCCGTCCCCGCACTTATTCTAAAGAGCCCCTGTCTTTTCTTTAAATTCTATCCGTAGTCCCTGGCTCCATTGAAAATCTGATTTTATTTATTTAAATTCAAAAATTAAGTTTCATCTATTTATAAAATTGCCACTATCTTCTGTAGGCCATAAAATCTTCGTTTTAACTCTGATTTGATCCGTTCAGCTTGTGTTAGGTTCGTAATTCCATAATCTACATGTTCATACTACTGTTAAGGATGTTTTCAACTTTTAAAATTCAAGGTTAGATTTAATCTATTATTTTATTAAAGGAAATGATGTTTAATTCATAACGTTTTTGTTTTAGCTCTGATTTTTGTGATCTCCGCGTCTGTGTGTTCATAGCGAGACATAGATTCGATTTACAAACTTTTCATCTTGATTTTATGCTGGTTAGTGTACTGTTCTAATCTATAGCTTTTGTTTGCTATGCATGATTTCTTCTAGATGCTTGTATGTTGTTGTGTTTATCGAGTATAGACGGTGAGCAATTCGTGGGTGATCAAGAGTACTACTTTGACGAGCAGGATCAGCAGGAGCACTTTATTCAAGGCAAGTATACCATGGGATTATCCTTGTTTCCTATCACCTTTAATACATTTAATTCATGTTGCATGTGTCACCTTGATAGGGATTCCCTAGAATTGTACTTATACCTCGTCTCCTATGGGATATGTATTGGGTAGCTTTGCAAGTGCTCAATTAAACCATGATCTTATAACTTCACTAATGGTATATGCAATAAACATTAAAATATGACTTTTTAGCAACTTGGAAATAAGGGACTAGAGTGTTTAGCTACTTTCTAAATACTTCAGATTCCTCTCCCTAAGGACTTATCTGTAAGCGAACATCCGGGACTTACAGTACAGCTCTGACTTTAGCTCAGTATGAGGACATTTTCTAGCTTGTTAGCGGTTACCTTTATTGGCATAAGAATGGCTTGATGAATTGGGTATAGGACAGCCTCTACTCTTATATGTATAGCCGTGATGGAATTGTGCCATTTGATAGGGGGGTTCCTACATCTGTTTGCTGAGTGAATCTAATGGCCCTAACTTGTTAGATGAACCTTTGAAAGGCTTTATAGCGAACCCTGCCTGCTCACCTTGGAAGTGTTTTGGGAGTAATTAACCCGGGCATTTGGGTATCACGACTCACAGTAAATGTGTACAACCTCTGCAAAGTGTAAAACTAGTATATCAGCCGTGCTCACGGTCACGAGCGGCCTTGGACCCTTATGGAATAGATTAACACTAAGAATTATACGTTTATGCTATTCATCATTCTTGTTTACATTGATCATGTGTTTTACTTTGGGATTGAAACAACTTGTTGCTACTCTTATGCTAAAATTGTGACAACTAAAAGTTGAATGCTGTTAAACTAGTGTCAAGCTTTTTGAGCCTCATGAACCCCATGTTACACTTGTTGAGTACGACATGTACTTACGCTTGTTTATTTTCATTATTTGGATAAAAATCCTGGATGGGTAACAGATGGCTATGGTAATGACAACTTTCCTGAGGATTACTAGACTTGTGGTCAACCAGTCAACGCCCCTGTGACATGGAGCTTCCATGACAGATTTATCTTTATACTTCTGCTATATTGATGTGAAGACTCTGTCTTATTATTCGGGATGTAATAAATACTTGTGATGATACTACTTATAATTTGTCGGCTTATGTGTGTGACTGATCTCTGGGTGCATATAAGATTATGCATCATATTTTATCCTTAAAATCGGGTGTGACACTACCTTCTATAGTGATCAATTACCTTTATCTTATCGTTCGTAATAGCAATGTGCACCATAGTCATTTACCTCCAACTAAGGTCATGCAATTGCTTGAGAATTTAGTTCACAAGAAACCCTATTCTTCACTATCTTAACTATAGGGTTTCACTATGGTAAAATATCGACACGACCTCAGAATACTCTAGTGAAGTGCTACATCAAATTTTCTATGCGCTTGTGAAAAAATCCAATACTCATAAGAAATATCAACAACAGCGGTGATGCAACATCAGAAGATGGAACACCTACGACACACACACTAACCTAGTTTTCAAGGGCAGTAGCTATGGGTCAACTCCAGTTGAAGAAAATGAAGCAAATACATGCATTTGGTGGATGAGATCACCGAACCTTCTCCCTCCAAGCTATACATGCCCTAGCAATTGTTTCATCTTAAAGTGGTGATCATCAACCAGATCTGGATTACCGTAGAAGGGATGATATTACATAGTCACCCAATACCGGCAAGGTACACTAAGGTCAACATCGAGTCCATGCTGAAGAACAAGTATAGGAAGATAGAACTTGATTATCCCCTTGAGGAAGACATGTCAACACTTGGGGAGAATAGTAGTAGTTTTGTGCAATGGTACAAACATAGCATAAAGTTTGGGGATCTAGAGTCATCTTTAGATGTTGAGGGTGATGAAGGCGATAAATCATTAACATCGCCTAGGGATTCGTTGTCACCATCCTCGTCGCCCCCAAAACAGATCTATCTCCTCCTCAGTCGCCACCGTTGCCGCCTCTCCCATCGCTAAGTCAAATGGCATATGATTGACTACAAATTTGCCAAAATTGCTAAACACAGTAGTTTTCTAGCCCAATATTATGTTCATGGCATCCTACGCAAGTTCGAGAATCCTAATGATCTATGCACAACTTTTGATGTTGTCTTGCGGTAATATTTTTCTCATACATTGAATTTAGAGATCTAGTGTTCTAAACCACTTTTTTTTGCAAGTATGCAACAATTTTTTTAATTTTTATAACAAATTGCTTTGGGTAAATCATCATATCTCCTTGCACAAGCCACAATCATATCATAAGTGCAATTGTTCATTGCAGATATGCAATTATTTTACTCATACTATTATTAAATTTCATTTACTTCCACTAGATGAGAAGAAACCACTTAGACAAATTTGTCCTAACATAAGTGGTGGTTTACAGCACGGATAAGCATTTGTTGGGGATGATGGCCCACTTTAATTGTTCCCTATTCCTTTGTTGTGCAACAAGCTCATGTGACCATGATACTTTTGTTGTGAGCTAAACACAGCATTACAGAGCTTACATGTGTACTTCTGCTTCTTGACTCTTCGAAAATTAATTGTAGAGCCCATAACCTCTTTGATGGCATCACAAGAATTGCCGCTTGGAAAACCACTTGGAACATGTTGCTCTCTTTGGACAAGTGAGGACATGGGGGTTGATTAAACAAAGTTGGTTCGACATATGGTATTTTCCCATCAAGGTCATCATGGGATGAGGATGAAGATCCAAGAGTTTTGTGCATCCTCTCCTACAGGTAGATTGATGTGAGAGATTGTAGAGTTACATAATTTAAGTACAATGATAAAGGTCAAAAATGATAGGGATAAAACCTTGGGAACATGCAAGGCAGGGTCATGGAAGATCATACTAGGATCAGAAACTCCAGCAATGTCAAGGTGGGCTTGAAGAATAGCCATAGGGTCTCCTTGGAGCAAAGATTCTATTGATTGGGGCTCCAAGGACAAAGCCTTCTTCCGTGCATCCTCACTTACGGGAGTTGTTAGAAACATGTGCATAATCTCTTGTTCATTCTCTGGCCTTTGCTCTAGCCTTGTCGATGCAATGATGCTAGGTGGTGGTATGGGAGTAGAAACTGAGTGGAGTTGGTGTGGTGTTGCTTCACTATTATTGTAGTAGCTCTAGAAGGAGTGAGCATGGTCATTAGGTGCACTGCTAGAAAGAGCTGGCATGGTTGTTTTCCCCCTTAGCACTTTGCGCAAAGGGGAAATTTCATTACCATAGTGATATGATTATCTAGTACTATCATTAATCCATTGTAGAACTGGATGCGGCGGAACGATATCATAGTGCATGTATTTTTTTATTAATCTATTACAAGAAAGATGCAGTTAAATACTGTCATTAATTAAATATAGAATTAGATGTCTATAAAAAAAATTCTAAGTGTGGTCTTAAATACCATGTATTTTTTTTTAAAATGCAATACCCCATATGCATGTATTGTATTTTTATAATAATAATGCCATAAACATGTCACTGTTAAAGTCAAACACATACAAATCATTTTTATTTTCAAGTGTCCCTTATCTGTGTTCATAGTCAATATGATGCTCAAACAAATCTCTTAACTCTACCATGATCTTCATTTGTGTAATGATACATGCTTGCACCTTTCCAAGATCTTTACTACGATAGCTTGGCTACTGTCAGCATCTACCTTCATCAGTTCGCATGTGGAGTAGCTCGCCAACTTTGAGCTTGAAGTTGAGCTTCAGTGGATGGCATCAAATTTGAGGAAGAAGGATCATATGTCACACCCAGTTTTAAAGACAAAACTATATTTGCCATATGTGTGCCTAGGAAGTCCACACATACAACAACAGAATGAATAGTATTAGAAACAATGTTATTAAATAACGTATACATAACTATATAAACACTTACATCAGAGTATCGTAGAAGAGTAACTAATCTTCAGACTCCATTCTTCACAGGGATGACTAACTAGGGCTAACATACGCCTATCACTCCTATCAATCTTCTGGGAACTCCTTTGTGTCCTCATCAATCTTCTAAGCAACTTTACTACAGACTGAGGTGTGGGGGAAATAGCAAGGGTGAGCATATGTTGTACTCAGCAAATATAACATGGGGTTCATGAAGCTCAAAAGGTTGACACTGGTTTACTATGATTAGCTTTTAGTGAGTCATAATTTTAACAATTGAGTAGCATCAACTTTATCGTAAGCCCATATAAACATATGATCAGGTAAACATCAATAATGAATAGCATAAATAATTAATTGTCCAATAATAATCATCTATTCTGTAAGAGTTTCAAGGTCGCTCGTGACCGTGAGCACGGTTGTTATAACAATTTTGTACTCTATAGAGGTTGTACACTTTCATCATGAGCCGTGATTTACCCTTTTGTCCGAGGCGGCCAACCTCTTGACCTACTACCAAGGAAGGTCGGCAGGGTTCACTATAAGGCCTTTTAAAGATTCATCTAACAAGTTAGGGCCACTAGGATTCCAATTAACAAATAGATGTAGAGCTCCCCTTACAAATGGCACATTCCGCACAGGCTATACACATAGGGACAGAGGCCGCACTATACCTGATTCATCAAGCCCCTCTTACGCCATAAAGGTAACCACTAACAAGCTAGAAAAGGTCCTCATACTTGACTAAAGCCAGAGCCATGTGGCACTCGTGGTTTTACTGTAAGTCCCGATTGACCACTTATAGATAAGTCCTTAAGAAGAGGAATCTAGATCACCATAATAACAGCCCAATGCTCTAGCCCTCTTGAGCCATGTTGCTAAAAGGCATCTTTTAATGTTTATTGCATATACCATTAGTCAAGTTACAAGATCATGGTTATTTAATTGAGCGCTAGCATCATACTACCCAAATGCATAAACCCATAGGAATCAAGGTACAAGGTAACAAAGTACTAGAAAATCCTTAATGGTAGTCAAGGTAGACACATGCAGCATGAATTAAATGATTAAAAGTATATAGGACAACAAGGAAGATCGCATGCTATACTTGCCTTTTACTTGCTTTACAACTAATGATCAACTCCTCGTAGAACCTTCAATCTTGTGTTCTTTCAGTCTCCAACGCTTTCGGACAGCTCTTCTTCTACTCGTAGATTGTAGCACACCAAGCACACATACAAGAAGACAACTAAGAGCAGTACACCACATAAGATAAAACAACATACTAAAAGAGAGCTAGTGCTACGAGATCACAAGAAACGCCGGAACCAAAACTATCGTAAAAACAAACGACTACTAGGAGTTTATATTATATAAAAGAAAAGGCCAACAACTACAAGCTTGATTTATTT
Organism: Miscanthus sacchariflorus; assembly: GCA_002993905.1. Taxonomy (NCBI): domain Eukaryota; kingdom Viridiplantae; phylum Streptophyta; class Magnoliopsida; order Poales; family Poaceae; genus Miscanthus; species Miscanthus sacchariflorus. Next base: position 6,995,041 of record CM009596.1, read on the forward strand.
TAGTTAAATAAAAACATGGAAGAGTCATTAATTCAGTTTAAACAAATCATATTTATACATAAAATCGAGTTGAAGCTGACCATATTTTATCTTATAAATATTATCACGTTATTTCTTAAGCAAGTTCAACTTTAACTTTACAAAATAAATAAATATATGCGAACATCTAAACAAGTTGTACGGGGATGCGTGTTTAAGCTAAGAAAATTTATAATTAAAAATCATATTTATATCAGTAATTAATAATCATATTAATATTTATATATAAAACAACGCAGAAGAAAACCTATATTGATTTTAATTATAAAACTAGTTGCATTAACATTAAATCATTTTAATATTTAACAATATATGGAAAAACAAGTGACATAAAAACATTAGCATTTCTGCGTAGAGTACATCAACACAAATCTAACGCAACTTGAACGAACCGAATCGGAATTAAAACGAAGAAACAGCAGAGATAATACGAACCAGTGGCAAACTCGTAATTACTTGGTCTTCAACCTTGTACATGACGTACGGAACATGAGGGTCTCCATGCCATGGTCGATCAGCAGGGTAGGGCCCTAGCTGGCGGGAGGGGAACAGGCCGGGACGGCGGTGGATCGGCGGACAGCGGTAAGAGAAGGAGAAAAATCTAATTTACTACACGAGGGATTTCCTAAACTAGGGCTTCATTTACGGTAGTTTTGGTGTGCTTTGCCCAAGGAATTGGTACATATATATATAGGGAGGAGAATTCTCTCATCTACATCAATTCGCAATATTGTACTAATTGATGTTGCATCCTTCATCTTTACTAATAGGTCTAATTAATTATTAAAGCCCATTAGTAAATAAAGACATGTGCCTTTANGATTTATTAGGATTATTGCACATAGGCTTCGAGCGTTGGAAAAAATGAGAGATTTATTATTTTTAGAATTAATTAATTTCGTGGATAAAATAATTCTAGAAATGTCAAGAATTATTATTTAAGCCACGAAAAATACTCCGAAAGCTCTAAAAATTCGGGAAAATTTCCCAGAGACATTATGGAACATGAGGAACCCAAATAAAGTATTTGGAGCTCATGATAAGATAATTTAGAGCATCTGAAAATTAAATTATGCTCACATACAAGTAGTAACAAGTTCCAGAAAAAACTAGAAAAATTCCCGAGAAGTTTGTAGAGATTGATCGACGGACGAGGAATTAAAAGGAGTTATTTGCGTTATAAAGAAAAGATTTTAGAAAGCTCCCACCGAAAACTTGAGCTGAGAAACAAAGTATTTGATTGTAGAAAAAGATAAAGGCGTGCCGGAGAAGGAAAATCTACATACTAAACGCATTTTAAAGACTTTGCTCACTCTCAACACATAAAGAAGCAACAAACAAACATCACATCAAGCAATAGCCCATCAAATTAGTTCAGAAAAGTCTGAAGATTCACATTATTCCTATAACTAATTGACGCCATCCTAAACTAAACTTGATAAATTTTATCCAAATATCAAAACATTTATTTTAATTAGTGTTTTCTATGCAAAACCCAAAATCAGAAATTTTAGGGTGTGACACTGTAGTTGTTGAACCATTTGTAAATCTTGCTTTCCTTGATCTAGAAGCAATGCTTCAATTGAGTTTGCTTTGTAAAGCACGTGATGGCTAGTTGACAAGTTTTTAATTGGAGTTGTTTAGAGGTCTTAGTATGTGTTTATTTTTTAAAATTTTAAAACTCAAAATTTAGAATTTCCAAACGATCTTGAATGGTCATGTGATCAATAGCAAAGGTGTAGTGGTCGACCTGGTCTACAAGTCTATAGTTGATAAGTTTTTGTTTGAAGTTGTTTAGTCTTAAGTATTTATTTTAGGTGCTCATATTTTGAGATTAAATTTACCAACATTCTTAGCCGGAGACACACCCTATACCAAAGTGGTAGTGTTTGACAAGACTTAAACTTTGTAGTTGAAATATTTTTCTATTATTTGAGACCATTTAGTGGACAAATATTCAATACTAGATTTTGTACTAAATGTTAACCCAAATGATAGCAACCTATATTTACACATAAATTAGTGTGTAGGTATTGTGTGAGCTGAGCTCATGGGTTTAAATCTTGAAAAGCACTATTTTTTTTGGGTATCTTGGTCTTCGAGAAACCATAAATAGAGGTGAATAATTTAACATGTCCTTCTCTATAAATAGCATTAACATAGATGAGCCATTGGACACTTATCTCACTTGTTTTTTTGTCTTTTTTGTTTTGTGAAAAAAATTAACAGATATGGATATTTTAACGCGCCGTCTATGTGTTCAACGAATTAACAGAGGACGGAAGGAGTATATATGGAGTCACACAAATGCATCATGAGAATGCTAAACATGTGACGCGTTAAGCCTCGTGGCACTCCTCATGCACACGTACTATATGGATGGACCGCCGAGCACGTACAACTGCAAACACGAGTACGTATGGTGTGGTCAATTGTTGGGGACCGGACTAGGCTAACTTGCCTACTAGCCGCGACGGGAGTGCGGTGTTAACTTCCTAGCAAGCCTTCATGCACGCGACCATGTATCTATTATAAAACATGTTGCCGGTAGTTAGAATCTTTCTTTCTCCGTCTCTTATGATCAAAATAGTAGATGAAAGTAAATTACATAGACATAAGAGATAGGAAGACTATTCTTTATTCCTCTGAATATTGATGATTACAATACAGAACTCCCATATATATATAGTCCTAACAAGGCCTGAGAGTTTGGTAAGAACCCATATACAAATGGACTAGGATTAGGATTCTACCTTCTCCTTTTCTTCTAGGATAGAATCTGTATGTTTTACAACACTCACCCTTGGACGATTACCACGATATGCACATGCCTCATTAAAAACTCCATCCGAAAACCTAGTGGGAAAAAATGGTTCTTGGAGAAAAGAATAAATCGCATTCGTTAATTATATTGTACATGTTGTCTCATTAAAAACATTGCGTGAGAAACCTTCAAGTAAAAACTCACATAGAAAAAAAGAGTACAATATTTAACCTTTTTGTCATGTATTCTTCAGAATATTCTATTCTTCATGAATAGATATTTATCTTCATGATCTATGCATAAACTTCAATGTTTTAGCAAATATGATCTACATGATCTTTGTAATTCGAGTGGTTTTAATTATCTTTAAGGTAGATTTACTAAAATTGTTCCCCATCATAAAGCCATCCTTTGAACTTCATTATTCAGTCCACACTTTTTCATAAATGTGTGCTTAATAATGGTATGCGGTACCATAATACCAAAATGTTGGCTTACCATTATTCAATGAATTATAACATGAATAAACAAGAGCAATATGCTTCATGCATAAATAACCACTTATTAGTTGTGCAAAACAAATAAAATTTATCCTCCAGGGAAATAAATCCTTTCAAAGGATTATGGGGGTAAATAAGTTACAATATTCAATATCTTCTAGATAGTGTATCAATCTTATACTAGAGTTTGAATACTTATAATTCTTCCTTAATGGATTTTCAAATTATATGTTCTTCAAATCTTTAGGATTTTAATTGTACCACTAAATAATAAATCCAGTCTTACATTTGGCATTTAGGTGATAATTCAATTGCCAAAATTACCATTATTCTTATACCTTCTATGGTATTTAAAGGATATCAATACTTCATTTGCTAGCTTTTGATATGCACTTTCTGAGTGTTTATATGACACCTTCATGGTGTTTAAGATTCCTCATTTTCTTTCTCTCGGGTCTATATTCACTTCAGGGATCAATGCTGTTTATTCAAGAATCGACTGATAAATCCTTCATGGATTAGTTCCTTCAAGGATATTCTTATTTTCGGTGAATTATATTTCTCTTCCACGAGATATATTCTCTACTGCATGAGAGATTATTCTGAGATATACATAATGAGATAGTGTTATTCGCTATAAAGTCATTCGATGATTCTATTCCTTCTAGGACAAGCTCTTCTTGAGACTTCAATATTCATACAGGAATATACATTCTACCTTAGACTTCTTAATACTTAGTATGAGATTTAATTTTCATATGTTGCAATTTCTATTCTTTAGGAACTATATGGATTTTTAGAATCCACTTACTAACTGCATATTCATATTCATTTCATTTGCCAGAGATATATCAGAACATTTATTTCTTCATAGTAGGAGATTCAACCTCAATTGCTTTCTTCATTGACCCGATATAATCGCTACAGGCGATTTTGCCATGGACTTTGTTTTTTGGATCCGGGTTTTCATAAGAGAAACATTTGTAATTATAGAGGTAACATTGTCGACAACTATTATTTTCTCCCAATATTCTTATAATGTGAGATTATTCTATCTCTTTGTTATTTCCCAAACAAGAGATGATTCATTCTAATCATGCGCGTGCCTAGTGTGTTGGATCTCATCTTCACGATGATCCACTTCATGAGGTGCCTAACCTTCTTCGTGAGGTGTTCTCTTCATGAGAATAGAGGAGTTTGTTCTTATTTCATTTCACAAGTATACACTAAACTAGAATCCACAGGCCTTAACATAGATTTTAACTTGATAGTATACAATATTTAGTTTACTACTAGTAAACACAACTTCTGGTTTATAACTTCAAGTTACTTCTCTCATTTTCCAAAAATATCTGGCATATGCTTTGCTTCATGCTTCACAAGAGTATTAGTCAAACTATTGTTTGATTTAGTGCGTGATATTATTCCTGCTTCAAGCTTCGAGGAATATTTTCTTTAGATCATTTTCCTTCTATGGAAATAATATTTGGCATTCAAAATAGGCTTTCTCTCCGCCTAATGCCAATATTAGATCTTTAATAGCATACTTCAAAAGATATCCCCTATCATGGGCTTAAAATAATTCAAATTCATATATCTCCATCTACAAGTGGAGGCCCATTCATATATGCTATGGTGAAGTTTTATAGGAAATATTCACACACGATTTAAACAGAGGTTATTATTCATTAAATGCAGCGAGCTAGAATACATATAGTGCACTTAAGAATGTTCAATATTCCTACAAACTCAGGGATGTTCTCTCCCTGATTTGCACATATCACAGTTTAGAAAACTATTTTATTGTCTAGCTTCTTTATTGTTTAGCCAAAAAAAATTGATCTAAGTACTCATACATTAAAAAATAATGGACCATACACTTTAAATGAATAAAATACGCAACATTCAAAATCACATGGAATATCTTCTAAAAATTTCTAATTGCTATTAATACAAAATTTCCTAAATGCCTTTAATTCAAAAATTCCAAATCATCTAAGTGTATTATCCACCATCTTAATTCCACAATCATTCATCCCATCAATTGGGTCACTTCTCCATTTAGCTAATTTCATATTAACCAACTCCCCCTGATCTTAGGCTACTTCGCCATAGACCAATATAATGCTTATGCATGCAATGCATTGAAAGCAAAATATTTCTTAGTTCAACGAGAACTACTAGCGTGCTAGCTAGCCAATTTAATTATGAGAGAAAATATAGTAGCTACAAGCTATGAATATAGCTTCTATGCTAATATTACGTAGGAGTGGAGATAGTTGCAACTCAACGAGAGTACAACATAGTAATACGCATTCATGTGTAACGTGGAATGTTGATATTCAATCCAATGTAATAGATAACAATAAAATGCAAAGCTACAAGCTTACTTGCAATTAGTGCAATGTAGAGAAAATTAACTTGGCCGGAAAGGACGTGGCTAGAACTTTAAGTCCTGATACATGCACTTAAAGATAGATTTATGAAGGCTATGCCAATTAAATATATATTACCCACATTTTCTTATGTCTTTACCCAAAATTCCTCCCCCTTTTCATGCCATAATTACTTCAAGTAGTAATAAGCTTCATGCATCTATGAATAATCATTTCAAATGTTCCATAGAATTCAATCATACTTCTAGTATTCAATTATTGTGGCATAAAATTTACATATACAGTATATTGTTCAGTGTACAACAACGGATTTAGGGTAGGACATAAACTTCTAGTTTCTGGGCTAAATTGATGTTTCGAAGATCAGTTAATATGCTAGTATAGTCCAATTGTTCATGTGCTTCTAGGAAATGCAGTTTTCCTTCTACCTACATGGTAATAACACACAAAGAACTATAACCTTCATGGTTAATTGAGACTTCTTTGTAGATAAAATTAATGCAAAACTTATTTAGATAGGCAAAAATAGGCAATTATTTATATGTGAAACATTAAAATCTAATTTATTCCATGAGAAATAAACACATATTATTTCAAGTAAGAATTGCAACTAAGAATATTAAATGTTTCATATTAGTCTTTAAGCTAATAAAATAACAATTAACCACTTAATTCAACGGGAATTAAAACTTAATGCACCACCACTACTATACTAATACTTCTATATAGTATAAGTTTAAAGAGAATACAAGTAGCACATGGTTTAAGTTCTTCTAGAGAAACCTTAAAAATTCATTACCCATTCTTACATGTCTTAGATTCTATGCTTGACATTTAGCAGCTTCATGCATGCTTTATTTCATAGTGGTGATATGTAATCATGATCCTTCTAGGAGTGTAACATATGCAAGTCATATATCTCGGTTCATAGAGCTGTCTAAAAATTCTAACTCAACTTCCATTTGAGTAATTTCTGATGATAAATTCAATACTTCATGTATTACATTGCTCTTTGATATTCTATACACGAGAGACATTTCTTCGAGAATATACATTGATAAAATCTTATTTACCATCTTGTCTTCTATGCATTTAATACAAAACTTCAAGCTATTGTTTTTAGAGCAGCATTGTACCTTGATCTATAGGCATACAAGCTTGAAAATTCAACTTTCTGTGTAAGATGATATTCCGTAATCATAATTTAGGATTTTTCTCATGCAGTGAGTCCCACAATGCATTTGTTATTTCTCCTGGCCATATACTACTCATTCTAGAGAGTAATCATGAAATATATCCTGAGTTCACTACACTTCAATGGTAACAAAAAATCCTACATGGATTTAATAATGACCATAACAAATAATTCTACTATTTAGAGTAATTCTAGGAAATTTCTTCTTCTTTTGACGCATGCATATGTTAACATAAATTGGACCATGTGCATATAAGTTTACTACATGTAACAGGTAGCAAGGTGCAAAAAGGTAGTGGACGGTTATTCAAAATATTCTTAGAAGCATCCTAGCATTTTTCAGGATTATGGTATATGCTAATTTTCAGAGTTTATACCAGGTATTCGTTCATCCCAAAAATTCTTACGCTAGGAAAAAACAAATATGAGCCTCTCAAAGGTTAGTCTAAGGTCTGCAAGATTTAGAGAGCCCATATACCTTATACCATGTTTCTAGTGTAATAAAAAAATTCTTGTAATTACATGGTTTAAAATTTATAGAGGAGTTGCACTAGCATTTTTCTGAATTAAATTGAAAGCATAGAAATTTTCAGAATCAACCTATTATTTAATTCAGAAAAATACTAGGCAAAACAACAAAAAATGAGTTGCTGACTTAAAGTTGTAGGCAAGTTCTTATATATAAGGGATATAAGAACATATACAGTGATATGTATAAACGCCGGCCCGATTTCTTTGAATTTAAAAATTCATTACTAGTAGGTTGACTTCAGGTCTCGATCTATTACGATGTTTCCCTTCGGTCCATCATGCATATATATGCTCAAGTTTCCTGTTCCAACTACGGACGCCATCTCGTTTCTTGCCTGTGCACGGATATACCGATGGGATGCTACCCACGTGGAGCTGCGAGCATGCGGGCCCACAGTCCGATGACAAAACATGCGAGCATGTGAGGCAGAGGTTCAGTGTAGGGGTGTGAGGTAGCGGCGTACAGGCCACGGTCCATGGGCATCGAAATCGAAGACAACGGTTTGGTAGCCGGGAGATACGGTTGTGAGCTGCAGGCGTCACGAGGCGTAGATAATGCTTCGGGCCATGACCATAACAGTCGTACATGACCGAGAGTCCGAGACAGCCTGTGAGTCGCATGCAGCGCGATAACGGACATCGATACGGTTTGCATGGTACGCTTCCTCGTACTGCGACAGCTAGTACGTTCGGATCAAGGGCTTGTCGATCTCCTGGTCGATGCGGCAGCGGATGACGGGTGATCATGCAGCGAGACGCCTAGAAGGAGACGGTGATCATGAACGTTATCATGAACGCGTGATCATGAACGCGACGGTGGCCGGCGACGCGGCCGCCGTCGAGGAGGACCTCGGCCACGCGTTCCGGGTCTTCGACGCCGACGGCAACGGCACCATCTCCGGGGCCGAGCTCGCGCGCGTCCTCAGGGGCCTCGGCGAGTCCGCCTCCGTCGCGCAGTGCCGCCGCATGATCGAGGGCGTCGACCAGAACGGCGACGGCCTCATCTCGTTCGAGGAGTTCAAGGTCATGATGGTCGGGGGCGGCTGCTTCGCCAAGATCGCGTAGGTTCCGTTTCCCCTTTCTCGCGCCCGTCGAATCTGCTGCTCCGTCCATCCGTCCTCTGTTTTGTTTTTTCGGTCCTCCCGTCTCTCCCTTCACAGCCGAGCGTGTGGCTGGCGTGTGCGGTTTTAAGTGTATATAGAAGCAACGATCGAAAGATTACGAAGCAGTAGCGCTAGATTCTTTTTTCTACTAATAATCGGGGAACCTCTGAGGATATTGATTGGAATACACTGTTCAGAGCTAACTTCTGTTCTAATCCGCTTCCTATTCTATATACTCTACTAATTCGTGTTTCCACTGTTCGGAAATCGGAATCTATGAGCATTTTGCAGTAGTAATTCTTGTTTG
>CM009596.1:7021989-7034934 GCA_002993905.1 Miscanthus sacchariflorus
GGACGGAGGGGAAGACGGGGCGGAGAACGGTGGAGGTAGGCGGGGCTGGCGATGTGGGGCTTCCTCCATGGAACATAGCCCCAATACTTCCCATAGCCCACCACGAGTCGATGTAGGCACCGCTGCCAACAATGGAGGGCATGCCACAGATCCGGCCAAGGGGAGAGGAAGGGCAGCCCCAACTACGTGGATCCTCCCGTAGCCCGCCATGAGTCGATGGAGGCGCCATTACCAGCAATGGAGGGCACACCACGGATCCAGTCGAGGGGAGAGAAGGGCAGCCCCCACTGCGTGGATCCGACCGAGGAAGTTGAAGGGAGGCCGCCCTAGCGTAGATCAGGCCGTGGGAGGTGAAAGGAGGTCGCCCTGGTGTGGATCCGGCCTTAGGAGAGGAGGGCAGCGTGCGAGGGGAGAGAGGGAGAGGGCGGCGTGCGTGAAGAGAGGGAGAGGGCGACGTGCGTGGGGGAAGATAGGGAGAGGGCGACTGGTGGGATGACTTCACTAGATTTGGGATTTGGAATTTGGGGGCTAGGGTTTTAACTGTACACGTGGGCCAGCTAAAATATGCACACGAGGTTGATGTAAGCTGGGCGCGGGAGCTCAATGTAAGTGGCGTGCTCGAGCTAGGTGGGGCCCACTTATTTTTTAGCGACAGGCAGAGGGACGGTATACATATGTTTAGCGACAGACGGTTCAACGCTAAATATGAATACCTATAGCGACAGACACTAAATCGCTAAATGAGGATTTAGCGACAGATGGTCTCTGAGTTATCTTTAGCGTCATATCATCCATCGTCAAATATAATTTTTGGCGTTAGATGTCTGACGGTGAAGCGGTGTTGTGGTGTAGTGGTTGTTAGTAATCATTGGTTCAGTTGGAAAAGCAAACTCAAAACTTATCCCCCGAGGTGAAATAATAACAATACCAATGCCACCACCATGCTTGCATGATGATCCATCAAACAATAACGTCCAAGGTACCAGCTCTACATAGCCAATACTTGGCTTATGATGCTGGGTGATAAAATCGGTTATTACTTGTCTTTTGACTGCTTTAGCCGATTCGTACCTCAAGTCAAATTTCAACAACACAAGAATCCACTTCCCCATTCTTTCATTTAATATTAGCATTGATAGCATGTGCTTGATCACATCAGCCTTGGAAACAACTATACACTCAGCCGATAATAAATAATGCCGTAACTTAGTGCAAGAGAAATATAAGCACAAGCGTAACTTTTTAATGGGAGAATATCTTGTTTCTGGGTCCAAAAGCCTTCTACTTAGATAGAAAACAACTTGTTCTTTTCCTTCAAACTCTTGCATCAAGGCCGATTCAATTGTTTGGTCATCGGCCGATACATACAATTTAAAAGGCTTACCTTGCTGAGGGACCGGCACAGGTGGACATTTCATATATTCTTTTATCTCCTCAAACGTCTTTTGTTGTACGTCACCCCATTTAAATTCTTAATCATTTTTCTACTTCAACAAGGGAGAAAATGACAGAACTCTTTCCGACAAATTTGAAATAAACCTTCAGATAAAATTAATCTTATTAAGCAAAGATTGTAACTCTGTTTTAGTAGTCGGGGGCACTGCCTCATCAATTGTTTTCATACTTTTTTGAATAATTTTGATTCCTCTCTCGTGGACCATGGAACCCAAAAATTGTCCAGCTGATACTCTAGAGGCATACTAATTAGGATTCATCTTTAGACCATGTTTTCTTGTACACTCCAAAGTCTCCCGCAAATCAGCTAGACGTTCCTTGTACCCCTTGGATTTTACAATCACATCGTCAATGTAGATTTCAACAATCCTGCCAATCAACTTATGAAAAATATAATTAATTACCCTCTGCTAAGTTGTACCGGTATTCATCAAATAAAAAGTCATCACAACCCATTCAAATAAATTGATTACGCCAGGGCATCTGAAAGCTATTTTTGCTATGTCTTCCTCAGCCATAAAAAATTGGTTATATCCTGCATTGTCATCCATGAAATTAATAACCTTGTGCCCGGCTGCTGCATCTACCAACATATCGGCTATCGGCATCGGATAACCATCCATGGGTGTAGCCTTGTTCAGATCTCTAAAATCGATGCAAACTCTTAACTTTCCATTTTTCTTATACACAGGAACAACATTCAATATCCGTTCTGCATATCGGCATGATCGGATAAATTTCGCTTCTAGCAACCTTTCAGTCTTCTTTTTGATATCATCAAGAATGTTTGGGAATCTCCACGGAGCTTGTTTAAACGGTCGATATCCAGGTTTGATTGGCAACCGATGTTCAACAATCGATCGGTCTAGACCAGACATCTCATAGTATTCCCAAGCAAAACAATCTTTAAATTCCTTTAATAAATCCACTAACTCTTGCTTATACTCAGGATCTAACTTGGCACTTACATACGTCGGCCTAGGCCTATCCCTAGAACCAATATCTATCTCTTCTAATTCATCGGCCGATGTAAAGCCATGTCCTAGTTTACCATCTGTAGCATCTATTGGATTATCCATTAAAACAAATTCTCAAAGCCGACTGCTTTGATCGGCTGTTGGCTTTCATCATTGACTTTAATAAAGCCTCCTTCGTATAGCTTGCTAGAAAAATACTCAAAGTCTTCTAACTCCCAATACATTGGATCAGCTATTGTGATACTTACAGAATCATCAGCATTAACCAGCTCAACATCGTCTCCATGCCACTGAATCAAGCATTGATGCATGGTCGATGGTACACAATAGTTTGCATGAATCCAGTCACGACCAAGGAGTAGACTGTATAAATCTTTTCCATCATTAACGAAGAATGTGGTGAGTAAAGTCTTACTTCCGATTGTTAGTTCGACATTCATTGCCCTCCTGGTCTTAGATGCATTACCCCTAAAATCCTTAAGCATTATATCGGTCTCAATCAAATCTCCTGGTCCCTTGCCAAGCTTGCAAAAAGTGGTATAAGGCATAAGATTGACAGAAGCACCTCCATCCACCAACATCTTGCTCATCGGCTTCCCATCAATAAAACCTTTTACATATAGAGCCTTTAAGTGCCGATGTTTGATTGGCTTATTGAATATAGCCTGCTGTATCACTGTTAACTTGGTAACTATTTTCTCATACTCCGATTCATCAAAATCCGAATGAACTTCTTGGTCTGCTAGAGCTCTAAATTCCAATGGCAATAGAAAAGTCATTTGAATATTAGCCGATGGTTGACCCCTATTGGCTATTTGTTTAGCATGCCACACTTGAGGTCTACCAGACGCCTGAACCTGTTCTAACTCTCTGTTCCTTAGGCGTTGCACCCTTCCTTTCTGGCTTCTTATCAAACCTCCTGGACACCATTGCCCTTCCTGTCAAACGTATTCTTTTTCATTATCTTCTTCCTCATAATCAGCCCAGTTTTGATCAACAACTCACTTCTCAAGCCGATCATGAACACTTCTATTTTTTAAGCGCCGATCCATATTATTATGATGATACTCATCTCGAGTATAGATAGACCGGCGGTTGGCTTGAGATTGCCTAAACTCTCAATATTGCTCACTGCACTCTGGGCAATTATTTCTAATAGGCAATTTTAAACCTTCATTTCAACAATGTCTAAAGAAAGAACAATTCCAATATGATTTAGCTTGCTTTCTTTCATACCTCTCCTCTTCTTATTGACGTTGGTATTCTTTCTCCTCTAACCAACGTTGATAATCCTTTTTCTTTTGCCGCTGCCATTTATTCAACAAAATTCGAGATGTGATACGCAGCCTTATCACCCTATCCCTTGACATCTTTCCCTACTCATATCGGATCTTCTATTGGTCACGATGCCTTTTAATCTCTCTATATTCATCAGCCGATATTTGCATCTTCGGGTCAATGGTTCCGGCTTCTTTAGTCCTAGTTGATGTTAGGACTTTAGTCTTCCCTTTGAGCAACCTAGCTCAACCATGTTCTGATCTCTTGGAAAGGGATTATCATCAACTTTTATTTTTTAAGGTGTATCAAATTTGAGCCTTCCTTGCTGAATAGCCCTCTGTATATGTTGCCGGAAAACTCTGCACTCATTAGTAGAATGAGAAGTACCGTTGTAAAATTTGTAGAACTTCTTATTCTTCAACTGATCGGGAGGCAACATAACATGATTGTCGGGCAACTTGATCTGTCACTTCTCAAGTAAGAAATCGAAGAGCTCGTCCGATTTTGTGACATCAAAATCATAGCTCTCTTCAATTCCTCTTCTTCAAGGATTTGGCACCACTACTGTCTTCTTACCCCAATTCCATTCAGCCGCAACAACCTCTTCTTCTTCATCGTCTTCATAGCCGTCATCAACTGAATATGGATTATAGGTTTCTACGCATATTCTGAAATTGGCTATTGAGTGCTGTCACTTGTTGAGCCAACTGACCTAAGTTGTTAAACTCTTGTCCAAATAGCCTCTCTCTCCACGTTGGCAATATTCCTTAAACGGCCAATGTAGCTAGCTGATCATCGATCAAGTTCAATGAGAAGCACAAATTTCTAGTTTCTCGGAACCTCTGAAGAAACTCGGTGCCCGATTCATTAGTTTTCTGCCTTATAGTCGTCAAATCGGTAATTTTCTTTTCTCCTGTCCTAGTGTAAAAATATGTATGAAACTTCTCCTCTAGGTCAGCCCAATTAGCAATGAAGTTAACTGACAGCGATGAAAACCAAGTAAAGGCTGGCCCTGACAGAGACAAGGAGAAGAAACGAACTCGATGGGCCTCTTCAATGGATGCTTCGCTTAACTGTGTAAGATACCGACTAACATGTTCTATTATACTTGTGCTATCTTGGTCAGTAAACTTAGCAAACTCCGGGAGCCTGTAATTTGTAGAAAGAGCGATCAAATCATACTATTATGGATATGGGCGTTTGTACAAGAAGGTCTGCCCTTTTGGCTTCAAACCGAACTGATTCTTCATCATCTCGGTCACTCTAAGCAATAACTCATCAGCATTTGGATTTGGATTTCTCTACAATTGTTGACCCATCTATGGATTAAAATTTTAGGTACCTTGATACCCTGGATTTAGAATCATGTGAAGGGTATTGTAATCTGTGCCATAATGATATCCTTGTAGAATCTCTATCTGCTGGGTCCTTTGCTGGTTTGTTGCTTGAAGTCTCTGATTATAGATGTTAGGATCTATATTTCTACGAATCCTTTGAACTGATGGTGCTAGTTTTTGAGCCGACGACGGTATTTGGCCTGATGTGCCAAAATTAACCATTTGATTCTGAATTTGCCCCGTCGGCTGTTGCACATGCTGCACTGACGATGCAGGATTATACTGTACTTGATTGGTGGTGGTACCTTGAATTGCCCAGATGAGCTCTAAATTGTCTGGATATCATCATTACCAGTTAGTGCTGCATCTTGATGGCTAGTACCAGCTTAATTAGTTCCCTAAGTCGACGGATGTGGAATGTTGTAATAAGTCGGCCCAACCTGAACAATTGGAAATTCATGAAACACCTCTTTCATGATGTTGTGGAATGTGTTCAAGAAAACTGTATTGTGGTTTAATATGGCATCATGAACAGATTTGTTTACAGCCTCCACAAAGAAACGCCTATCTTCAGCTTCATCCGTATCTGACTGCCCATGCAACAAAACTCTTAGTAGTGGATATTTCTGAACAACTTTATTATCACGTGTCTTGGTGTAGGACAAAAAACATTTGTTCTGAAATTCTTCTATAGCTTTGTTGATGACATCTTTATCTTCATCAGGTAGGTCTTCGTAAGGCACCATAAAGATGTCATTGTTGTTGTGAGCTACCATAACGGTTGTGGGGTCCCACCGGGCGTGCCACAACGTGTGTCGGCGCAAAAACGTGTCAATGCGCTGGGCACAGCAAGCCAAAAGGATCTGCTTAATGGAGCAAGGCTGGAGATCCGCTTAGCTTCAACGCAGGGTTAGCCGATCCTGCGAATTTCTCCCGAGACGTGCCAGTCAATTTGACCTGCAATTGATAAAGAGAGAAAGTTTATCAGTAATATAAGGTGGAATATGCTGGTTTTGTCTAGACAGTTCCAAGTGTGCCGCTTCGGGAGTAGCCAGACGGGAAAATCGACTAAATAGCCGATACGCGCAGAAATCGGCTGTTTACGGACTGTAAAGCTCATGGATCATGATTGATTTTATGTTGACAAGTACAATGCACATAGATGTAAGTAACATCATCGGCTAGGTGAGTATTACTAGTATAAAGCATTAAGCCGATGAATCTATCAAGGAAGGATATAGCATGCGAACAAATCGACTGTCTAGTACAAATGAATCTACAAACGCTCTGAATCTAATCTGTTACCATCAACAGTGAGGTTCGACCGGATCGATGGCAACTATGATGATAATAACAAATTAAAACCGAAGAATTCGTAAAATCATCTATACATTGACAGGCTTTCCGAAAGACACGCTATATGTGTGAAAGCTCAAGCAAATCGGCTGAAATAGCCGATTCAGGTGAAAAGAGACTACAACGTGTGAACAATCGACTATATAACATGGACAAACCTATAAACTTATCAGACTTAACATGTTATCTCTAACAGTGGGGTTCGACCGGATCGATGACAGCCGTGATAAAGACAACAAATCAAACCTTTAAAGTACACAAATCTATTCACATTTAATAGAATCATGGAGACACACTGTAGGCATTAAAGCATAAGTGATCGGCTATTTAGCCGATGCAGGAATAGCAAACAGCCAAGGTCACGCTTGTCAAAAGCAAGTCTACCAACTAGCATCCTCCGATCTAAAGTGCCATAAATGGGGATCGATCGGGTCGTTACAGCCATAATAACGAACTATAGATCAGATTTAACTAGCCAGCAAACCTTCTCAAGATCAAACATACCTTAACCGTGTACTATGCACGATCAAGATCGAAGTAGAACCGCCGATGAAACATAATCCATCGCTCAAAGTAAGAAACATCGTAGTGTAACAAAGCAAACGACAAATTAAAAGGATATAAGACCGATCTAGATAGATCTCGATCGGGTAGATTGATGTTGCTTAAAAACTAATAACAATAAGAACATCAGTAAGATCAGTAACTTAATGAATCTACCCAAACGATGCCACTCTTAAGTAGAGCCGATAACTTGACCTTAATCTAATTCGAGGAGTAGAGGTCGAACTTAACCGCTGCAGCCATACTTGAACTAGATGAAGATCGATAACTATCTTATGCTAATGCTCGTAGTGGAGGTCGAACTTAACCGATGCGGCCTTATAAACCAAAGCATAAGCCATGACGGTACTTACAGACAAGCCAGAAGTCAGCCAGACCGATGCAGCCCTATTTGTTGAAGAACTCGTCGAGATCTACACTACTCCTACTCCTAAGGGTTAGCGTAAAGCCGAAAAAAATAACTTGTATTGATTAATTGGATGATCTTTTAAAATAACCGGAGTCCAATATTTATACCCGGAGCCTAAGCATGAATCCTACTTAAATACGACTCATTACAATCTTTGGTATAAAAAAAACATTCTTAACTTAAGATAACTTGGACTCTAATCTTTTTTTAGAGATCGACATGTATTTTCCGACGCCGACCGTAGCTCATTGTCGTTATCTGCTGACGTCATTCGAAGAGAGCCGATTCCAGTGCCGCATCAGAATCAGTTGATATTGACCCTTATTCAATCAATTCCTTGATGACATAATTTTGAAAGCTTCGAGTTTTCACATTCTTCTTTCTAAATTTTGGTTAAACAATCGTCAGTGTCTTTTGCTGGATAAATAACCTCAACAGGAAAAAAATTAAGTTAGCTCACCAAACAAGCCAGCTCGAGCTACCAAACAAGCTAAGCCGAGCTGAACTACTAGCTCGTTAATATAACAAGTCTGAACCAAGCCAGCTTAATAACGAGCGGAGCTATAACAAGATGACCCGTCTCGATATCCAGTCCTACCCCTGGCCATGCCAGCTCGTTGGTCCGTCACGGAGACGTGTCTTCTCGTCCGTGGTCCGTCACGGAGACGCTCAGGTTCAGCCGCTGAGCTGCCTGCCAGGGTCCAGGCCTTACATGCGTCACGTGTCCAGGTCCTGTGCTCTCTCCCGTGACCTGTCATGTCGTGTCGTCCCTCCCCTGGGCGGCTGGGCCGCGGTCACCGGAGGACCTGCGGTTGGCGCGTGACCTCGCGAGCGTCGTGACCGTGAGCGCGTGAGCCGACGCCTCCAGCGGTCCAGCCTCCTGGTTAGTGGTTAGGAATCACCCGGCCACGGCCCGTTGCCTGGTGCCTGCGCGACGATCTCACATGAGACCTGGCCCAGCCGCAGGCGCTGGGCGTGGTGGAACGTGGGAGTGGCCCGCTCTTCCTGACATTCACCTCCAGCGGTCCTGCCTCCAGCCTCCAGCGAATCGTGCTTAGTTGCTCCGTTCAAAATTACGAGTCACTTTAATTTTATTTTTTTATCTATTTTACTATAAGTCTAGACATACATAGAAAAATGGATGAATAAAACAAAATCAAAACAACTTACAATTTAGAACCTAGGGAGTACACCAGCCAACAGAGAATATACCCTTTTGGAGGTAAAAAAGAATAACCCCTTTCCTATTATACGTGGATACATAGCAAAATAGATGTACATGAAAAGTTAAAACGACGTATAATTTGAAATGGTAATGCTCCAAACCGGACGTCCGTCTGCCCGGACGCTTCGTTGTTGGGCCACAACGCCAGTGCTCCTTCATTAAAAAAACTGCTCATCCACTTGTTCCTATCCACTCGTTACTCTTCTTATCGCTCTTAACTGCTCGCTTGCCGCCTGCGAGCGCATGGCCGCTGGCCCACCGAGACGCAGCACGCGGCCGCCTTCGAGGCGCACCGCTCAACCGCTGGCCTTGCTAGGCACAACGCGAGCCTGCCTCCTTGTCGCGAAGTTCGGCTGCCGCCCCTGCCAGGGGTGGCGCGCTGCTGCCTTCACGTGGCCAAGGCCTCCCCGTCGCTCGTGGGACCGATGCCTCCCTTTCACGATGTGTAGCCACTGTCGCCAATCCGCCGCCTACAAGCGCCGTCGTGCCGTTGCCTCCGGTGAACATCACACACCAACAAGCCTCCATTCTGGCGAGTGGCAAGGAGATGTTGCGTTGAAAGCGCATGTTGCAAGAGTATGTTTCAATTATTTCCGGGGTATGTTGCAAGTGTTTCATATGAATGTTGCAAAAATAGATCGTGATGTTGCACATGTTGCAATAGTTGTACACGTATGTTGCAAGTGTCCGCTCTAAATGTTTCATCTGCTTTTTTTAGACATATGTTGCAAGTGTGCTTATTTGGATGTTGTGTATGTTTCACACATATGTTGTAAGAGTATGTTCGAAATGTTTTAGGTGTTTCAGTCTTATGTTTCAATAAGTGTTTTCATGTTGCAAGTTGCAAATGTTTTATCTGGATGATGCATATATTTCACACACATGCTACAAGTGTATGTTCCAAATGTTTCATCTGCTTTATACTTATGTTGCATTCAAGTGTTTCATGTTGTAAGTGTTTTGTGTTTCAGAGGTATGTTCAGAGAGTCATGGGGGCAATGGGGGCACGGCCCAGGCGCCGGGGGAAGGGGTGCTGCGAGCCGGGGGCCGACGGATGGGGCGCGTGGCGCGTCTGGGCATGCTCGTCCTCATCCCGGCTCCTGGGTCCCGCTCGTGCGGAGAGAAGGGAGGGGGTCAGGGGAAAGGAGCGGCGGGCGCTGGGCGGGGCGAGACAAACGCGGGGCGGGGTACACGTGCGTGGTAGGACGAGGCAGACGGAGAAGGACTGCAACGATACAGTGGGAGTGCGGCACGTTTCTACTGGACCGTTTGGTATCGTTCGATGGAATCCTATCTCATTGAACGCTCGGGCGCTAGCAATTCCCAATTTGAAACGGAGGAAGTATTTGGTTGGTATAGGGTACTCCAATTTACCAACCTATACCTTTTCTTATGTTGAACATTTTGCTAAAAAATCTTGATCTAAAATGCTCTATATTTTCGAGAATACCTCTTGGTATCTCGAAAAGAAAGAGCATAACCATGAGAAATCTAGATAGCACATAATTAGTGAGAACTAATTGACCCCCATCGATAAAAGATTTTCTTCTACTTAGTCTCTTCTCAAAGCTCTCGTTCATCATTTCCCATCTTTTTTTTGAAGTGGATTGGTATGCAAAGGTATCTAAAGGGAAATCTGCCCAATTAGCAACCAAACAATTTGCGAGTAATTATGTTGAAAATTCTTAGCTTGACCAAACCAAAGGAGTTTGTTTTATGAAAGTTAATTTTGAGACTTGACAATTTCTCGAAGACACAAAGCCATAACTTCATATTTTTAGCTTGCCCTCACCACTTGACCTTTTTTTTCCACACAGGTGAAAACCGAATTTCATTACCAAAGTAACGAAATTACAGAGTTTAACAGTTTAGTAGTAACGAAAACGATAACAGGAGCGCCAACGCGTTAAATCACCACCTGACCTGAATGTTGGAAACAGTAAAAAATCGAAAAGCATGGAGCGTTTCTACATAGAACAGCAGCAGAACTAAGAGAGGGAACCTTCTGGGATTTGTACGAGACTAGCGAGTTGGGACGCGCTACCGTTCTGTTCTCTCTTTTCTGTGACCAATGAATTCTCACGGAAGTTGTCAGGAACCCATGCGGACGCCCTAAATGGGTTAATCAAAGGTGACGAAGAAGCGATAGCATTTTCAGAAGCACACAATAACAACAGCACACTTGAGCAGTACTTTTCAGCGCTCGAACAGCTTTTTTCTGTCACAACAAATCAGCATGAGCATTAGCATAAGCAACCAAATTTCAGCGAAACGAACAGGGCCTAGAGCACGTAACTGGACCACATCGGAAACGAAAACGCAAAGAAGCAACAAACGGTACGTAATTAAGAAACCAATGTGCTAAAGATTACAGAAATAAGACCTTGCCGCATTCTTGGAGCTCAAGGGAGATGCAAAGTGCAGAATAATAAACAAATGGTGTGCCGGTTGACCCAGAACGAGCGGTAGACATGCGCAGTTGTGCGAAACAAGCATGAGAGGAAACCCAGCTAGCCAATTCTAGTGCATGGAAGGGCCAATATATCCCTTGTTGATAGTACCTCCAACACCAATGCTAGCTGCTCCTTTAGAAAACGCCCCTATTGTTTCTCTGACCCCTTAAACCATGTGTTCAGACTTCAGACCTAAGTCAGCGCGCGTTTAGTTTCAGGAAGTTGGAATTTTGGGCTACTGTAATACTTTCGTTTTTATTTGACAATTAGTGTTCAAACCTGAACTAATTAGGCTCAAAACGTTCGTCTCGTAATTTCCCAACAAACTGTGCAATTAGTTTTTTTTCGTCTACATTTAATGCTCCATGCACGAGTCGCAAACATTCGATGTGATGGTTACTGTAGCACTTTTTGGGATTTTAGGTTGGACTAAACATAGGCTCATTGCAACATAACCACCTGTACTTGTCCTCCGACCTAATAATAATTGTGACCTGTACTTTAGTTAAAAAATGATGATAGTATATGCCAGTACAGCTGATGACTCACGTTTAAATAAATTTATGAGTCAAAGAAAAGTAAATTTTTCATTAAACAAGTCCAATGCTAATATATATACCATAGAATAGTTTAGTCCGTACAATTCCTAAGACCACTACTCATTATTCATGTAGCAATTTGCAATGGTTTCTTTTTTTTAAAAAAAGATACATTTACGAAGTTTACGTTGATATCATATTCACAGAATAATTTACTAAAAGATGCGCATATTTGGAAAGGAAAAACATTTAAAATCATTGCACGGGGTAGACTATAACCAACAATTTCTGTTCATGAGAAGCATCTCCAGGTTCAAGAAAGGAAAAACATTTAAAATCATTGCAAGGTAGTTATAAACCGGCAATACAGAGAGCATTTAGTCTCTATCGAACATCCGATAAAACTGGAGGCGACACATAAAAGGGCATACCCAGTGCAGAGAGTTCCCGCTCTGTGCGGGGTCTGGGAAAGGGTGTCAGTGGCAAGCCTTACCCTCGCCTATGCAATGCGAGGAGACCGTGACTCAAACCCGGGACCTTTCGGTCAAAGATGGTAAGACTCTACCGTTTGCACCAGGCCCGGCACATAGCATGGGAAAAATACGCCATCTCCTATCGGCATTTAAATTTGTTTCCCTTTCCAACCTGTTTCCCCGGCATTTTCTCCTGGCCATGCTGCGTGGATGAATGATTGGTCAGAGCTGTCTCAGGTGACCAGTATTAATTAAATAAACTTTGTTGTTTGTATTACTGGTAGCTTCCTGACAGCCTTGCTTGAATTCCAAGCGAGGCTGTGTGTGTGTTTGTTTAGCTAAGATGTGCAGGTTCCTCCTCCTTTTGCTATGTGGGGTGCAGACCTGGACTGGACATGCCTGATGAGGGTTTGTTCATCAGATGCAGAAAGCTCCCCCTGCTTCAGTTGTACTTTGGCAGTCTTTTTCATGGCTCTCTGTGTCCTGCTTTTGTGGCGATCTCATCTTGTTTTGCAATCAGGCAACAACCATGTGCCACAGATTAACAATTCAAGGACATATAAATATAGTAGTAGTATATGCTAACTTCTCTTCTGATGCAAACTGAACTGCAAATATGAACAGGTTACAGGGGAAATTGTACCTAGTCAATGGAAGCAAGATTTTTTTTTTTGGCCCCATCTTGGAGAATCCAATGGAAATAGTAGCTTGTCAAAACGGTAGAGGCGTAGAGGACAGCTTTTCTTCACTTCATTGTCGGTCACCTATTTCTTTCAAGAAAGATGCCACTTGAAGAGATTCTCCAGTCAAGTCTACAGCACGAAGGGTGCTGTAATTTTCAGCATTTTGTCACCTACGAAAATCACTTTGTGAAAGCAA